>CM053415.1:33622105-33690602 GCA_028644305.1 Xerus rutilus
GATGGTCATCATAGCCCTAACTTTATGTATGACTGCATATATGTTGTGATTCTATACAACTTATAACTAGAGAATTGATATGTTATTCTCTATCTATGTACAATGAATCAAATTGCACTGTTATCATGTAAGCCTAAATAGAACAAATAAATAAGTTAAATATGAAAAAAAGATTTAATTGTTACAAACCTATTCTACTCAACCCAGACTGATAGATATTTAGATTATGTGCAACTTTTCACGAGCATAAACATGTATTACAACTTTGCTTACTTATCTCCTTATTCTAAGTTAGTGTAAGTAGATTTGGTAAGCCAAAAGGAAAGCAAGAGTTTAAAGGTTTTTGATACTAACTGCCATATTACCCACTGATGGGGTTTTTAGATCTTCCACCATGGCTATATATAATAAAGTATCCATGATTGTTTGGGAAATAAAAGGAAAAAAGGTGATACTATTCTATAGCAACTTATAACAAGTCTTTTATATAAAGTCAACATAAGAACTTATAGAAAATTCAAAAGTCACATAACTTTACTGAGCAGAGAAATGTGGTCTGAAACATGAAACATGCTGGTGCCAGGTTGGGGCCTTTTTGCAAACAATTACCATTCGGAAGCCCTTGCTCTCCATCTTCCTGGTAAGCAACCAGATTTCTCTTCCCAGCTTAGTGGACTCAGATGTCCTGAATCTCATTGTCTGTGTCTTAGTGGCTGTATTTTCACCAGGGCAGGGTTAACATTTTTCTGTGCCATGTCGTGCTGGTAGAAATCTGTGGTGGGGCTTCTCACAACTTTTTGGCAGCATTTCCAATTATATTAATGGATTAATTCAATCATTTATTCAATGATATTTATTGAGTACCTACGCTGTATAAGCACTATCTAGGAATTGTGATCCAGAAGTAAACAGAATAAGTTCCCTCAGAAGCAGGATGGGATAGCAGATATAGAGAAACAACACATAAATACAAACAAATGAGGTCTGAGGAATACTAGAAACAATCAAAAGGGAATGCAGCCAGGCATGGTGGCGCACGCCTGTAATCCCAGCACTTAGGGAGGCTGAGACAGGAGAATTGTGAGTTCAAAGCCAGCCTCAGCAACGGCGAGGTGCTAAGCAACTCAGTGAGACCTTGTCTCTACATAAAACACAAAATAGGGATGGGGGTGTGGCTCAGTGGTCGAGTGCCCCTGAGTTCAATCCTCAGTACCAAAAAAAAAAAAAAAAAAGTTCAATCCTCGGTACCAAAAAAAGAAATAAAAAGAAATAAAGGAAAAAAAAAGAGGGGGATGCACTAAGGGAAGGGTCTAGGAGATGAAACAAACAAGTGGGTGGGTTCCCTAAACAATCTGATACGAACTGTCTCCTTGACACTTTGCTCAGCCTAGGGGGTATATCTGGACCTCCCTCCTGACAGTGAGGAACTCACAAGCCCACACAGGGGGAGAGGCCCTCCTTAACTGGTCACATTGCCAGAAGAAGCAAGACCTATACCAGAAAGAGAATCTTCTTGACACTATCCAGAAAGCTGTCAGGCTCAATCCCCAGTTTTGGCATACACAGCGTCCCTCCACTAAGTATGGATTGGGCTGAGACTTGGCTCTAAGTCCTGATACCAGAGAGGTGGCCAAGGGCACCTCTCACCAAGTGTCACTATTTGGTTGCTCTTTAAATGTCTTTGATGGAAGGCTGAAGACATTCACATTGGCAACATATGAAGAGATCACAACAGCTGGACTTTGAGGTGCTAGAAGCTTCTCAGCAGTATGGTATTCTGTTGTTACAAGGAGAACTTGTTGGCTTTAAGAACTCCATGAAGTGCATCTTGCTGGTTTTGTTCAGAGCTCTATACATGTTAAACTCTCAATAAATATGTTTCTTGCATAAAATTTTTCAAATTTCACAGAATATTATTTATTTGATAGAATGTGAAATAATTACTTAGGCATAAAATTATTCTGAAATTGGAATTTAAAATAATTCATCAGGTACCCCTTTTTTGCGGGGGGGCGGTGTACAGGGGATTAAATCCAGGGCCTCAAACACGCTAGGCAAAATCCCTACCACTAAGCTGCATCCCCTGTCCTTTACATTTTATTTCAAGACAGGATCTTACTAAAAGATCCTGCTAAAAATCTTGCTAAAATTTCCCAGGCTGGCTTGAACTCTGTGATCCTCCTGCCTTAGCCTCTGCATAGCTGGGGTCACAGGTGTGCACCATCATGCCCAGCTTTGCAGCTTCCATTCTAAAAATGTCTGTGACAACCAAAAGCAAATAAATGGGTACACATTTTTGTTGAAAGATTAGTTCATGCCTTTCTGTAGCAGGAAGGTTCCATCTGGAAAGAAATGGCTAAAAACTATCCATGGCTTCTCCTGGGGAAGAAATTAAGTTCTGCATATTGACTAAGAGGCAAAGATTTCCTTTCCTTGGTGCAGAGTAAACTAAACAACCAGATACTACATAGATGGTAAAACAAAAAACAAAATAATGCTTAATATCAAAATGTCAGTGAAATCTAATAGGGGAGATGAAGCCCAAAGTCTAGACCTGCTCAGTGATTTCTTAGTGTTTCCTCAGGAGGGCTGACCCCACCCAAGTACCTGTGAGCATGGAACAGATGGTGGTTTTTCCCGCTCCGTTGTGTCCCAGAAGAACAGTGATCTGCCCCCTGTACAGATTCATGCTCAGATCTTTGACTGCTATGTGTGCACTCCCTTTCCTGTAAAATACCTGTGGGAAGGTCAAGGTGTGACTGACGGAGTGACACACACATGCAAGAGACATTTCTGAAGAGGTTGCAACAAACTGCATACTCACATCAACTTCCCTCAAAAGTTAATCAGTGGGGGGCTGGGGTTATGGCGCAGCGGTAGCATGCTCACCTAGCACGCGGGAGGCACTGGGTTCGATCCTCAGCACCACATAAAAATAAAATAAAGATATTGTGTCTACCTACAACTAAAAATTAAATATTTTTTAAAAAAAAAGTTAGTCAGTGGGAATCCAAGTGGGAATCTAAAAGGAAATGCCTTCTTTTATTATGCCTCTGAGGAGGGTGATCTGGAGCAATTCCAGGGACATCTTTCCCCTGATCCCTGGAACCACAGAGGGCTGAGAACTCAAGAATGAAGTACTTGAATCATAAACAACAATCTTCTCCCTGCTTCTGGAACCAGACCTTGCCCTTTTACCTGGCTAGGCCCCTGAGAAAGAGCACTCTGCTCTTCCATGTGAGGTATTGATCTGGGAAAGGAATCTCAGAGTCACCTGTTTCCCAAGTCAAATGTCTCTAATACTTATTTATTTATTTATTTCAAATATTTTTTTAGTTGTTGATGGATCTTTATTTTATTCATTTATTATTTATATGTGGTGCTGACGATCGAACCCAGTGCCTCACGCGTGCTAGGCAAGCGCTCTACTACTGAGCTACAGCCCCAGGCTCTAATACTTATTTATTTTAAAAATATTTTTTAGTTGTCAATGGACCTTTATTTTATTTGTTTATATGTGGTGCTGAGAATTGAACCCACGGCCTCACACATGCTAGGCGAGTGCTCTACCACTGAGCCACAACCCCAGCCCGCTCCAGTACTTTAAACACCATTTTAAAAAATTACACAAGTATACCCACCACTTCCTCATAGCTGAAGAACAGACATTCACACAGAACACCCATGCTCTGCAGGACACTAAGGCACTGGACTCACATCCTACTACTGGCGTCCTTAGTCGACACGGGGCATGGTGCAGCAAGGCTGGCAGACACTGTGAATGGACACTTGCCTCCTTCTGCATTGGGAAACTAACCATGGAATCTGGTCTACAGTTTGATTTGACAGATAAGTTACCCATCAAATGGCTGAATCCAGCACGTCTCCAACAGGGGGTGTTTGGCATTGGAGAATGAGAGGAGACTGCTTCTAAGAGACAGATCACCAGACACTCCATCCAGGCACTTAACTCCATGACAGGAAACAGGACAGGACATTTCAAGCTCTATCTCTAAGTTTGAGGATGGCATTACAGAAAGAATTTAAATTCTCAGTCACAACATGTGCCTTGTAAGCACTGTTAGAATAAAACAGAAGCTTTTGTGGGCTGATTCTTAAGTCTTTAGAAGGAGCTATATGAGCCAATACCTTGTATAGATGCTGGATTTCAATTCCTCTTATCAGATCAGTTGGCTCTTCCTCTATGAACTCTTTTTTTGGAGCATCATTAGGATCACCCATGTCCAGTAGTGCATGTGTAACTGGAATAGGCTTCCCATGCCAATAGGAGGGCTGCAGAGGAAGTCAACCTACACATTAATCATATAGGTGGACTGACTTTATCTTCTGGAAGATAAATATTGTGGTAAATTAGATCTTCCCTGCCTGCTCTGCAGTTTACTTGTATCAAATATTTAATGGTACCTGAGAAAGTTCATCAACTCACTTATGGACTCACTACCAGTCAACCGCATTTCAACCTATAACCCATGGTCCACAGGAAGGAGCTATGAAAGCTCACTCACTCATCTCCAGGCTCCAGGTGTTTAGAAAGCTACCATGACAGCAGTCTGGGCTGGGACACAGAAATACCAGAGGTAATCTTATTCATTTCCCCACACTCCAAGAATGGAAGCAAGGGAGTCCTGACAGAGGTCCCAACCAAGTGTCTGTGTAATTCAGTCAGGATCAGCAGGTTTATGGCCACCAGAGGCCACTGCAGCTGGGCTGAGTCAAGCATGAGACTCAACTTTGTAAGAAAAACTTAGTCATCATGGGAGAGAAGGAAAACTGTGGCCTTTGCTAGAGCCTTGAAGGATGTTACAGAGGTCTCGAAGAACTTCAGAGCCACTGTACCAGCACAGCTCAATGGAAAAAGGACATATGAGATCTCTAGCATGTTGGGGATTGAGTCCTGTGGGAGAATATAGGGCCTGATACTCAATAGGCCCCAGTTAAGGCATTGCAGGCACTCCAGGGGAGACTCTACATGGTACTGACACCCCATCCCAGCCCACCACATCAACAGTGGGGCAAGAATCAGGGAAGCTAAGACTCAGAGTTAATCATGCACCATTGGCAGCTACGAGCTAAAGGTTTGAAATGAACCCTGGCCAGAGACTCCCTGAGGATGAGATTTTGATCAGGACATCACTGAGAGATGTAGGAATATTTATGACAAATAATAAAAAGCCTAACATCCATCTATAAAGCAGTAGCATTAAAACTCACCATGGCAAAGAAGTACCAAGGCTTGGGTGTCCCAGACTTCCCTGGGAAGACAGATTCCACATACCAGGCTACTATACAGTACAATAATGAATCAAGCAGGAGCATCAGCATCACCTGAACGAAGCTAAACTCTCCACGGACGCTGCCCATGTTCCTCCACTGGATGCCTGTGCCTGTTACAAAGGAAGGAGGATAGTCACTACATCAAAGGCAGAGAAGCCAACTGATCTTTCCAAAAAAAGAGCCAGGAAACAGGCCAGTGACAAAACCGTTTCTGTTTGGGCATTATGGGACCAGCCTGAGGCACAGGGAAGGAGAGAGCTAGACAGGTTATGTCCAAGAGCTAAATGTTTCTATTTGTTTTGTTTTGTTTTCTTTTCTTTTTTGGTGGTAATGGGGATGGAACCTAGGGCCTTGTGTATGTTAGGCAAGTGCTCTAACACTGAGCTACGTCCCCACCCCTTTTTATTTTTCCTTCTGAGACAGAGTCTCACTAAGTTTTCCAGGCTCACCTTCAACTTGCAATTCTCTTGCTTCATTTTCCTGAGTAGTTGGTATTACAGGCATACACCACCACACCAGACTAGGAAAAGCATTTTTATCATTACCAAAAAGGTGATAGTACTTTCACTGACACCAAAAAGTAAGACACTTGGGGGCTGGGGTTTTGGCTCAGTAGTCGAGTGCTTGCCTAGTGTGTATGAGGCACTGGGCTCTATCCTCAGCATCACATAAAAAATAAATAAATAAAATAAAGTTAAAAAAAAAAGAAAGAAAGAAACTTGGCCACCCAAGACACATCTCCACATTTCTGCACACATTATCCGGAATGCGGATAGCTCCTTACCCAAGAAGCATATGTAACCACTCTCTTTGTCTGGGTAAGATGCTCAACCCACATGCATTTGGAACACCCTGTACTAACTCACAGAAGGCCCTGCATTGCATTGTGAATCTGCTCATTTACTGTCCCCAGCATGTGCAGTTTCTGAAGCCAAGGACTCTTTGTTCTCAATTGCTCCAGCATCTGACCAGGGTCTATTACACAGTAGACACTGAATACATACTTAGTCCACAAATAAAGGAAAGTACTAAGGAAGGTCTTGGGCTTCATTCCTGAGTATACATGTATCCTGTGTGAGCCAAGTGTCTAATCTGAACATGAGCTGACAAAGCTTTTCATTTAAAGCATCCAAGACGCTGCATCTCTGCTGCCTCCACAACAGGATGGAGTAGTTAGAAATCATTACTATCACAGGAAAGATTCAAGTACTGACAGCAGACACATAGGCTATCTCAGTGCTCCCCAAATGTTACTAATCACCTGTGGATTTTGTTAAAATGCACACTGATGAAGTCTGCATTGGTGGGCTTGGGACTCTGCATGTCTAACAAGATTTTGGTAGGACTGAAGCTGCTGGTCACAGGACATGCTATGAGATGGGAGGGCCAGGCAATCTCTAAGGTCCTTGGGGGCACAAGAGTCTCTAATTTGTGTCTATGTACGACTGAGATATTTGCCTTTCATTCTGTTTTTTGCACTTTGGGTTAGAAGCAGAAACTGTGCATATCAGGACTGATTCCAGAGAGGCAACAAACATCAAGTATGAGTGATTTGTGAAAGTCAGAGACCTCCTCATCAAGTACAGTCTGCAGTGTCCAAATAGAAGAACAGCTCAAAGTTTTCCCAACTCTGCAGACCTTTGATTGTCAGTTAACTTTGTTTTTATTCATTATAAATATAAATGTATATACAGTAAAGTATATAAAATAATTTAGCAATTACAAAGAAAATACCTGTGAAAATCCACTATCCAAAATAAAATCCTAAATGTCCTCCTGCCTCAGCTTCCCAAGTAGCTGAGGTACAGGCATGTGCCACTATACCCAACTGGGTATCCCTTCTCATAAAGTAACTAATCAAGTACTTTATTCTAATTTTTTAAAAAATATTTTTATTAGTTGTAGATGGACTTTTATGTATGTATATGTGGTGCTGATAATCAAACCCAGTGCCTCACACATACTAGGCAAGCGCTCTACCACTGAGACCCTCTATTTTTTTTAATTTTAATTAAATTTTTCCCATCTAACTTTTTTTTATATATCTTTATTTATTTTTATGTGGTGCTGAGGATTGAACCCAGTGCCTCATGCATGCGAGGCGAGAACTCTACCACTGAGCTATAATCCCAGCCCCCATCTAACTTTTTGAAGATAACATTATTTTTATAACATTTTAAACTGATTTTTATGAGTTCTTCAAATATTCTGGATATAAGCCTTTCGTTAGTTAAATGTGTTACATGTATCTTTTCCCACTCTGTAGTTTATCTTTTCCTTTTCTTTATGGTATCTTAATTTTAGTGTCAATTTTTTTCAGTGGACTGAAATCTCAAAAATTGTAAACCAAAATAAACATTTCCTCTTTTTAATTTGATTATCTCAGTTATTTTGTTGTAGTAATGAAACCCTGAGTAAAGAATATGCTAAAGGCTTATTCCTCAGAGTGGCATATTGGGAGGTGATGGAATCTTCAGCATGTGGGGCTTAGTGGGAGATATTTAGGTAACTGGGGGGTGTGCCCTCAAAGGGGATTATGTGACCCAAATCTCTTCCTTTTTTCTTTACTCCCTTCCTCATTATGTAGGAAGTCTGTTCTACATGGTCATATGATGTGCCAGCCTCCCAGAGGCCCAAAGCAATGGGGCCACTATTCTTCAGCTAGGACCTCCAAACTGTGAGCAAAATAAATCTTTTCTCTTTGTAAGTAAATTAATCCAACATGAAACTAATATAGTCTCCTAGAGCAACCTGTAAAAGAAGAGACATTAAAGGCAATAAGAATAATATATGATATATATCTGTAAAGTTTTAAAGTATTATCCAAGCTTCTAATCATAAGTTTCCATATTTTATATCTATACTTATATAGGCATTTAATTTCTTAATTCTTTTTTTTTTTCTTGAGCCAGAGTCTTGCTATGTTGCTTGGGCTGGCCTTAAATTCCTGGACTCAAGTGATTCTCCTTCCTCAGCCTCTCAA
Organism: Xerus rutilus; assembly: GCA_028644305.1. Classification (NCBI taxonomy): domain Eukaryota; kingdom Metazoa; phylum Chordata; class Mammalia; order Rodentia; family Sciuridae; genus Xerus; species Xerus rutilus. Next base: position 33,630,384 of record CM053415.1, read on the forward strand.
GTAGCTGGGACTACAAGTGCACACCACCACATTCAGTTCTAATTTCCTAATTCTTTAATATACTTTAGTTTTTATCCTCAACTATATTGGTTATTTTTTTTCTTTCAGTACTGGGGTTTGAACCCAGAGGTGCTCTACCACTGAGCTATATCCCTAGCTCTTTTAACTTTTTATTTTGAGACAGTCTTATTATATTGCTCAGGTTGGTCTTGAACTTGTAATCCTCCTGTCTCAGCCTCCCAAGTAGCTGGGATTACAGACATGTGTCACCACAAACAGCTTTTCAATTATATCGTAAGTTTAATGGTGTGAACCATATTGTGTATTTCCGCAGAGTCTCACAAAGTATCTACCATGGTTCTAAGTATAATGTAAATGCTCAGAACACTGAATGAAATGTGTCAGTTATATTTATCTGTAAATACAGATCAGTCTTGCCTGGGGCAAAACATTCAGGCACCCTAGAGACAGTTTGGGAAAGATAAAGCTCACCTTTTGCTTCATATATGGAAATGAATCGGACTCCCATTGCCATGGCAACATTTGAGAAGAGACAAGAAGTTATCTTTTCAAAGTAGCTCCTCTGGTGGTAGCTGAAAATGAGGTACAGGTAGGGTAGGTAGGTGAAGAAGAAGATGATGCCTCCTGAGGCAGTTCCAACATGTGCTGCAAATTCAGATGGAAGATATCAAGAATTTCATTAGTAATGTACAAAGAACTATGACATAAGCCTCTTTTCCCTGCCACAATAAGGTAAGTGTCTCTGTGTTTGTCTCAGCATTTCAGAGAAGAAGCAATCTCTTAAGAAATTTTGATAGAGACCTTTTACAGTTGTACACTCACTGGATTAAGATGAAGAACATCTGCAGCACTTAAAATGTGAAATGATATAAAGGCACAAATACCTGTCTAAAACTTCCTCTCTTGAAAACTGTATTAGTTTCTCCTACAACAAAAGCCCTCTCTTCCTCAAAGATGAGTGGTGGTTTGAATAGTATGCATTATTTCCTACCTGGCACTATGCCAAGTACTTTATGTACACACACACACACATATATGTCTTATTTAATCTTCATAACTTCCCTATTCTTCAGAGGAGAAAACTGAAGCTTAGCCACACTAAATAAATTGGCTCAATGTCTTGGAACTAGTAAGTTATGATAAAGAATTCAAGGTTTTTCAGTCTGTAGACATAGTGGCTCAAAATTTGGATATAAGGCCAATCTGGCTGACATCTGGGAGCTAAACTCAAGTTCAATACAGATGTTTGATTCCTAGGAAGTTAAAAGAATATGAATTGAAAATATAAGGATTTTAGGGTATGGTAGGGTAGCTTGTAATCCCAGATACTTGGTAGGCTGAGGCAGGAAGAATGTAAGCTTGAAGCCAGCTTGGGTAATTAAACAAGACTATGTTTCAAATTTTTAAAATTAGGGCTGGTGTTGTGGCTCAGTGGTAGAGCACTTGCCTCGCATGTGTGAGGCACTGGGTTCTATCCTCAGCACCACATACAAATAAATAAATAAAATAAAGGTCCATTGACAACTAAAATAAAAATCCTCAAAATTATTTTTAAAAAATGGGAAAAAGGGAAAAGTAAAGAAAGAAAACATAAATATTACATTTAATGTAAAAGAAAAGGCTGAAGATAAGGCTGGAAGCCCTTGACTGAACTTGACTACATGAACTATTGGCCAATGTTCTAAAACTTTCCTGATTCCCAGTTTTGCTTTTGTAAAAGTTTATAATAATTGCTAACATTTAGTAAGCTTTTGTCATATACCAAATACTATTCTCAGCATTTTATGTGCAATATCTCATTTAATCCTCATTACTAAATTCTGAGGTAAGGAGTATTATCTTACAGTTTCAGAGAAGGGGAGATAGATACACAGAATCTAGTAACTTGCTTAAGGTTGGATCCACAGAGAGGTCAGAATAGCAACTCCAAGGTCAGAACAAGAGTTTTTGACCTCAGTGAGAAAGGGGCAAAGGCCACTATCCACCTGGGGAGTGGAGGGTTTGAAATAATCATATCAAAGATATATGGGGCAAATTGATGAAGGAATGTAGTTGGATGGCAAGGTGGTGCTCAGGGCCCTCCTTGAGAACTGGGGTCCCAAATGAAAAGACCAATCATAGTGAGTGTTTTTCAGCCAACCTCTGCTGCTCAGATACTTAGGCAGAGCAGGCAGAAAGCTTCGTTCCCTAGATTAAGGTTTTGCAATAAAAGTGCAATTGACAGATGATGGGTATAAATTAAAGGAATTATATAATAGAACTTGGAATTTGAGCTAGGTAAAGCAATGAGTGAGAAATGTGATGGGAGTGGTGGATGGTGACATTGTGGTAGAGCCATTGGATTAAAGGTCTTGATGGGATTCAAAGAATTATCAAGGAAGCAGTACAAGAAAAATGGCGTGTACAGGAGTGGAATGGAATTTAAAAATGTGATGTTTGGAGCTGAGATTCTTTTTTTTTTAATATTTTTTTTTAGTTATAGGTGGACAGAATATCTTTATCTTATTTTTATGTGGTGCTGAGGATCGAACCCAGTGCCTCCCGCGTGCTAGGCGAGCACGCTACCACTGTGCCATAACCCCAGCCCCTGGAGCTGGGATTCTGAAGGTCCCATGGTTAGTAAGACTCAGGTTTAGGGGATGGCATGGGAGGGAAGTGCAAGATCACTACTAAAGATCGGAGGAAAAGACCATTGGAACAGGTCAGGATCTGAGAGGGCAAGGGAATTGGAGCCCCAAGAAGAGTCATAGCAATAGTTACTGGAACCAAGAGCAAAAATCTTCAACGAATATAAAGAGAAGTAACTAGACACAAAAGATGATTCAATGAAAAGCGGCACTTGGTTTCATCTGTTGACACAAACCTTTCAGGGGCTGAGTTTTTAAATAAGAAGGGAAAAGATCTGGAGGCAGAAATCAGGGGCAAGGAGTCTTCCTTTTGTCTTTGTGATGGACAGTGTCATGAAGGATAGGTGTTCTAGCTCTCTTCAGGGAAGACCAATGAGATATTTTTATATCATTATAAATAATGGATTTTTACATTTTAATATTTTATGTCTCAATCCATTGCAATCATGCTATTTTTTCTTGTTCCTGTGTTGAGGATAGAACCCAGTGCCCTGCACATGCTACACAAGCACTCTACTATGGAGCTATAGCCCCAGACTGTAATTCTTTCTCTCTCTTTTTTTCTTTGTTTTTTAAAATTTTTTAATCTTTTTTTCTTTTTCTTTTTTTGTTTTTTTTTTCCTTTTGTAATTCTCTTTTTGATATTCAAAATATTCTGTCTTAGGTGTGTGGATTCATCTCAACTTAGCTCTTTTGTTCTTTGCAGATTATTCCATTGGTTTAAGAGAGCTTCCTTGCTGCATACAAAATTACCAAAGCTCGTATTATATATTTGTTACCCTAAATCTTGAATCAGCTATTTTTTTCCCCAAGGAGATCTGATTCCTCCCAATAATACTCCGAGGCCACAATCCAGGCACTAAGGATGTTTACTGCCACTAAGCTGTCACTGCTTCTGTCATACAATGCATCTGGTGAGGAAATACAGTTTTAAAAAGAAAAACCATGAGTTTATACAGATGATTCTAATTTAAGATTATAAGATTTGCCTTAATTTCTCTGCTATTATATTTGTATCTTCTTTTTAAAACTGAAAATCTTGACTTTTTAAAAAAAATTTTTAGTTGTCAATGGACCTTTATTTTATTTATTTATATGTGGTGCTGAGAATTGAACCCAGTGACTCACACATGCTAGGCAAGTGCTCTGCCACTGAGCCACAACCCCAGCCCTGAAAAATCTTGACTTTTAAAATTTGACTCTATGCTCTGTGTTAGTTTCAAAATAACAATACCAATTACTACTGCTAATAACAATAAGACTACTAAATATAGCTCAATTTATCTTACAGTTCTTTTTGTTCTTTTTTTTTTTTTTTTTTTAAATATATTTTTGGTTGTAGATGGACACAATGTCTTTATTTTATTGATTTGTATGTGGTGCTGAGGAATGAACCCAGCGCCTCACGCATGCAAGGCAAGCACTCTACCGCTGAGCTACAGTCCCAGCCCAGTTCTTTTTGTTCTTGAAACAAGGAACACATGATCAAAATATTTTTTAAAGGTATCTGAAATAATTTTCTTTGTGAAAATAAGACCCCAATTTGAAACCATTTATTTCTTTTGGTTTTCAACTTTTAGAACCTGCCTTTATAATTTCCTTTCTTATTTTAAAAAAGTTCCCAATGGTTTACATGGGATGAAAGACAGAATAAAAGTTTCTCAGAAATGTTCACATCTCACTTCTTGAAATCTGCAAATATGCTACTTTATATGGCAAAAGGGACTCAGCAGATGCGACTAATTTAAGGATTTTGAGATGAGATTATTCTAATTATCTGAGTGGGCCCAAAGTAATCACCAGGGTCCCGACAGGAAGGAGGCAGAAGTGTCAGAGTGAGAGAAGATTTGATGAAAGCAGAGATCAAATAGACAGAGACACCTTGATTTTAGCCCAGCCAAACACGTTTCAGACTCTGAATATAAGATATGAATGTGTGGGGCTGGAGATGGAGCTCAGTGGTAACGTGCTTGCCTAGGACGTGTGAGGCCCTGGGTTCAATATTCAGCACCCATCAAAATAAATAAAACAAAGGTATTGTGTCCATCTACAACTAAAAAATTTTTTAAAAAGATATAAATGTGTGTTGTTTAAGTCACTAAGTATGTAATAGATTGTTACTGCAGCCATAGGAAACTGATACTTGCAGTTTAAAAGTCAAAACTATATGAAAATTAACATCTTAAATGTGTAACAACCAAGCTATCACTTGTTAATGGTACACCCTCTACTCATACAACTCTCCCTCCATATTATTATCATGGCAGGTTATCTTATACGTTATGTAGATCATTAACATAGATTTACTGGATAGTTAGGCCTTTGTCTTTTAAATCCTATAGGGAAAAAGAGAAGAGTCACAAACCAGAAGTACAGTACTGGCTTTTGTTGTCTTTGCCAGTGGTCTTTCTTTGTATGGTTTCGCGTTACTGTTGCTAGTATCTTTTCATTTCACCCTTTAAAATTCCCTTGATCATTTCTTTTTTTTTTTTTTTTTTTTTTAAATGGTTAACCTTTTTTTTTTGACACATTGTCTTTATTTTATTGCTTTGTATGTGGTGCTGAGGATCGAACCCAGGGCCTCACGCTTGCAAGGCAAGCGTTCTACCGCTGAGCTACAATCCCAGCCCCCCTTGATCATTTCTTATAGGGAAAACTTACTGGAAATGAACTCCTTCATCTTTTATTTATCCAGGAGTGTCCTTCTCCTTCATTCTTTTTTTAATTTTTTTTTTGTAGTTGTAGATGAACAGCATGGCTTTATTTTATTTGCTTATTTCTGCATACGGTGCTAAGAACCAAACCCACTAGCTCATACTTGGTAGGCAAGCGCTCTGCCACAGAGCCCCAGCCCTAGCCCTCTCCCTCATTCTTGAGGGATAGTTTTGCCAGATATAGAATCCTTAACTGATAGGATTTTTCTTTTTTTTGGCTCATGATTTAAAATATGCCAGACTATTGCTTTCAGCCTCCTTGGTTCCTGTTGTGAAGTCAGTGGTTAATTTTATTGAGGATCACTTGTTTGTGATAAGTCTCTTCTCTCTTGCTGATTTCAAAATTCTCTTTGTCTTTGGACTTTTTATCCTGCTTGGGGTTCACTGAGCTTCTGGAGTTTGTAATTCATGTGTTCGATCAAATTCATAAAATTTTCAGTCATTATTTCTTCAAAAATTTTTTTACCTCTTTTCTCCTTCTGAAACTCCTATAAAGTATATTTTGGTATGCATGATAGTATCCCAAATATCTCTCAGGCTTTGTTCCAACAAAGAAAAGCTGAGGCCAGACATGGTGACACACATCTGTAATCCCAGAGGCTCAGGAGGCTGAGGCAGGAGCAGTCTGAGTTCAAAGCCAGCTTCAGCAACAGTGAGGTGCTAAGCAACTCAGTGAGACCCTGTCTCTAAATAAAATACAAAAAAAATAAGACTAGAGATGTGTCTCAGTGGTTGAGTGCCCCTGAGTTCAATCTCTGGTACCAAAAAAAAAAAAAAAAAAAGCCCAGGACCAGATGGCTTCACTGGTGAACTCTAGCAAATTAATACAAATCTTTTTTCAAAGTATAAATTTAAAGATCAATGAAACATAACAGAGAGACCAAAAATAAACCCTCCTCTAAGTAGTCAACTGATTTTTGCCATGGTGCCAAGACTATTCAATAAGAAAAAAAGACAGTATTTCAACAAAAGTTGCAGAAAACAGGCATCCTTCTCTTGCTCTCAATCTTAGGAGTATGCTTTCCATCTTTCCCCATTGAAGATGATGCTAATTATGGGTTTTTCATAAATGTTTCTTATCAGGTTGAGAAAGCTTTCTTTATATTCTGGTTTGTTAAGTGTTTTCAAATGGTATTTGACTTTGTCAATGTTTTTTTGGCATCAACTGAGACAATTTTTCTCCTTCATTCTATTAAGTGGTGTACTAATACTGATGGCTTTTTGTATGTTGAATTACTCTTGCAAATACTCGATAAATCCTACTTGGTATGGTGTTTAATCCTTTTAATATGCTGCTTGATTTGGTTTACTAGTATTTTGTTGAGGAATTTTCCTTCAATATTCATATTTGTTTTTATCTTTGAGCTGTGTGGGTTATTTTATTTATTCTAGATGCAAGTCTCGAGTTCTACATTATTTGCAAATAGTTCCTCCTAGTCTATGGAATTTCCCTTTCTTGTGAAGTACAATAACTTAATTTTGATGAAGTTCAACTTATCAATTGTCTCTCTTATCAGCTGTGCTTTTTTTTTTAGCTGTGCTTTTGGTGTCCTATTCAAGAAATCATTGTATATGGGCACGGTGGCACATGCCTGTAATCCCAGTGGCTCTGGAGGCTGAGGTAGGAAAATCACGAGTTCAAAGACAGCTTCAGAAATCTTGAGGCACTAAGCAACTCAGTGAGACCCTGTCTCTAAATAAAATACAAAATAGGGCTGGGGATGTGGCTCAGTGGTTGAGTGCCCATGAGTTCAATCCCCAGTGCCCCCCCCAAAAATCATTGTCTAACACATAATGATAAAATTTTTTTCTCTTGTATATATTTTTTTTTCTGACCATACTAGAGATTGAACACAAGGACATTCTACCACTGAGCTATATCCCAACCTTTTTTTAATTTTATTTTTATTTTTTATTATTTTTTTAAAGTATTTTTTAAAATTGTTGATGGATCTTTATTTTATTCATTTATTATTTATATGTAGTACTGAGGATCGAACCCAGTGTCTCACGCATGCTAGGCAAGTGCTCTAACACTGAGCTACAGCCCCAGCCCCTTATTTTTATTTTGAGACAAGGTCTTGTGTATGTTGCAGAGGCTGGCTTCAAACTTGGAATCATTCTGACTCAGCCTCTCAAATTGCTGGGATGTGCCACTGTGACTGACTCCTGTATTTTAAGAATTTTATAGTTTTAGTGCTTACATTTAGATTTCTAATCCCTTTAATTTTGGTGTATGATTGTGATATAGATGTCCACGTCCATTCTTTTGAATGCAGGTATCTATAATATAGGTAATGAGAACGACACTGCTTCCAGAAAAAGAAGTCATAAACACCCTGACAGAAAATTATATAAATTATATCAGTACTTACCTCTTTGAAAGAATGTGCTGATCATGAATGCAAAGAAAATTGTAGCAATGGCAAAACACATTAGAAAAACAAATATCAAACTAGGATCACTATTCTTGAACACAGCCTTGTTTTCCACCTAGAAAACAATCCACAGATCTACAGTCTTTACATGGAAAGATTGTGGAGAAAACATAAAATGTCTCATAAAACACTGCACAAAATATTTTTAAAATTCAAGATTATATTAAAGTAAACAATAAACACTGTTTTGTGTGTGCATGTGTAGGGGGCACTAGGGATCAAACTCAGGGGTGCTTGACCACTGAGCTACATTCCCACAGCTTTTTATTTTTTGTTTTGAGACAGGGTCTTGCTAAGTTGCCAAAGCTGGCCTAGAACTTGCCAGCCTCTTGTCTCAGCCTCCCAAATTGCTGAGATTACAGTATGTGCCATCACACCTGGGTTATACTAGATCTTGGGGACTAATATTTGGTAAGAATCCTCTATCATTTACAAATTTTGCTTTGCATGTGTATCTTTTTTTGGAAGGCACAGTTTGGGACTTAAATTTGTTTGTTTAATTTTTGGCACTAGGGATTGAACCCCAAGTGCTTTACCATTGATCTACACTCCTAGCTCTTTTTTTTTTTTTTTTTGGTACCAGGGATTGAACTCAGGGGCACTCGACCACTGAGCCACACTCCCAGCCCTATTTTGTGCTTTATGTAGAGACAGGGTCTCACTGAGTTGAATAGCGCCTCGCCACTGCTGAGGCTGGCTTTGAACTCGCAATTCTCCTGTCTTAGCCTCCCAAAGTGCTGGGATTACAGGCGTGTGCCACTGCGCCCAGCTACCCCTAGCTTTATTTTTATTTTTTTTAGTTTGAAACATGGTCTTGCTAAGTTGCTGAGGGACTCACTACATTGCTAAGGCTGGCCTCAAACTTGGGATCCTCCTGCCTCAGCCTCCTGTGTCACTGGGATTACAGGCATGTGCTACTGTACCCAGTTGGGTTTAATTTTTGACACAATGTGGATGTTTCTCTCTTTTAATAAACTTAACCCATTTTTCATTATCATTACAACAGATAAGTTTGGAATTTATTTTGATACCTTTTTTTTTTTTTGGTACTGGAGATTGAACTCAGGGGCACTTGACCACTGAGCCACATCCCCAGCCCTATTTTTTTTTTATGTGGAGACAGGGTCTCACTGAGTTGCTTAGCGCATCACCGTTGCTGAGGCTGGCTTTGAACTCGCAATTCTCCTGTCTCAGCCTCCCTAAGTGCTGGGATTATAGGCTTGCGCTGTCACGCCCGGCTTTATTTTGATATCTTATATCCTATTTATTATGATTTTTTAAAATGTTTTCTATTTTCTGTATTTCCTATATTTTGCTATTTAGTCTGGATTTTCTTGCCTTCCTTTGCCCATACTGACATAAATTTAGCAATTTGGGAGGTAAATTTTCATATATCCAAATAGTGGGTTATAATTTAGTTATTACATGTAAATTGGCAAAATCCATTGACTGTGTAAAAGGATAAAAACCAGCCAGGCACGGTGGCGCACGCCTGTCATCCCAGCACTTAGGGAGGCTGAGACAGTAGGATCGTGAGTTGAAAGCCAGTCTCAGCAATGGCGAGGTGCTAAGCAACTCAGTGAGACCCTGTCTCTACATAAAACACAAAATAGGGCTGAGGATGTGGCTCGGTGGTCGAGTGCCCCTGAGTTCAATCCCTGGTACCAAAAAAGGGAAAAAAACCCATAATACCATGGAGGTAATACAAGGTTTTTATCATTTACAATAACTTTTATCAATTATTTGTGAAGTATAAAATTTGTATTATTTTAAAGTTTCCAAAGGTACATCTGTTGGCATTCCACTTTGCTAATGCAATGAGCCACAGCCATGTACACTCCTTGAAGACAAGGGAACTGAAGGGAGCGCAAAGCTCACCCCAATCCTAAAGATTCTGCTTGCTTAATTCCTCAAAGTTTCAGTAAACACCACTATGTATCAACCTGAGGTTTTCCAAGTAGTCATCAATAGCCACACCATGTTTCTTTGCCACCCTTTCATAGATTAGCATGTCGAGAAGGACAAGACACGTACCTTAGTGCAAAAGAGAATGGTCATGACAGAAACGATAATGAAGACAGAAATGAAGAACGTGACGAACCAGGCAGCCCAGTGCAGCCAGCTGTTCAATCCCATCATGTACATATACTCCTAGAAACACAAGGACTCAGTGTTACACAGCCTGGCGCTCAGTCCTATCTGGTCTGATTCAGCAGTCTGTTTACAAAGACCCAAGCAGCCTGGTATGAGGTGTCATGAGCCTGTACTGGAGAGGGGAGGCTAGTGGAGGCTGATGGGAGACTGTGTGAGCTGGAAAGAGGAGTACAAAGCAGAGAGTGGAGTGGAATTTATCTGGTTTAGATGTGGTAGAGTAGGCCTTGTGTTAAAATTACTCCCCTTTAGTAATGGTATCTATACTGTTGATTATTAGTTCATTTATTGAATGCCTCCTATAAGTGAATGGCTCCTCTAGGCTGAGGATAAAGTCTAAACTTCTTATATGTCCTAATTTTAAGTTTTGTTGGTGGTTATTTTTTTTCAAAAGCATTATTTAATCTTCATTCATCTAAAGAACAGACTCAAGTGTACAAAAGAACATGACCAATTCAATGACTGAAGTGAAAACATCTGATGTCCACTAGCACTCTACACTAGTTTGTTGCTAAAGTAACTGAGCAATTTGGGAAGGTAAAACTCCATCTCATATCTGGAAACTAAAAGGGAATGCTGGCCACACACTGGGAGCTCCTAGTTCCTCTGGGGACTTTCAGTAGGTGCAGAGTCTCAATGTTATTCATGGCAGCAGAAAGGAGGCTCCCTTGCCTTCCTGCCACTCCAGAGCGGATCCAATGCACTGCCATTAGCAGCCTCAAAAGGTACTTCAGTTAGTCTGTGCTCCTTTAACTGACTACCCAAGATAAAGCAGGACCAGGAAGGCAATTTTCCAGCTATAAATGTTATTAGTAAGGCCAAACAATGCTCAGGGAGACACTGGCAGTTCCTTTTTTTTTTTAGCTGTAGATGGACACAATTATTTATTTTTATGTGGTGCTACGGATCAAACCCAGTGCCTTATCCATGCTAGGCTACCACTGAGCTACAGCCTCAACTCCCTGGCAGTCATTTTAAATACACAGTTGTAAGAATCAGTAGAAGAAAATTTAAGAGTAAGAATTTTTTTTTTTGAAGAGCAGAAGCCAGCCACCTATAATCCCAGTAACTTGGGACACTAAGGCAGGAGGACCCCAAGTTCAAGCCCAGCCTGAGCAATTTAGCAAAACCTTGTCTCACAAAAATGACTGGTTCATTCCCAAGTACCAAAAACAAAAAATAAAAATAGCAGAAAGCAAGATGAGAATAGAGAATAGAGCAAACAACAGAAAGGAGGCAAACAGAAAAGCGTAGGAAGTGAGTAAAATTGGTTATTTCACCAGCCACTCAGCAAGACCGACCCTATCTGAAGTGGTGTCTTCCTTGGAAGATGCTTCCCATCCACTCTACCATGAAATGAGAGGAAGTTAATTGTGAATGATCATCCCTTCAAACAAGCATCCCCTGAACACCTTCTTCATGGGGGGCAGCACACTAGCCAACCAGGATAAAGAAGGCTGGACCTTCCCACGCTAAAAGCAAGGATTCCTGCAATAACAATGAATGACACCCTCTAAATTGCAAATAGGTTAAAAATACAAATGTAGCTCTGAGTGTCAACTCACCTGGGAGGTCACTCTGACACCTACCTAAGCAACTTCTTAACTGCCTGGGCCTATTCCTGCTCTGGCCAGTTTTCACTAGCAGCTTCCCATAGCCCTGTCCCAGGAGAGCCACCCATCTGATGCAGATGGGGTTACCTTCAGTTTTCTCTCTTTCTCCAGTAAGACAATATTGATGATGATGAGCTCAATGCAGATAAAGCTGAGCATGAGGAAGAGTGGAAATTCATTCTGAAGGACCAGGAAGAACCTGTCCCGAATATGGGGCCCATGTGGGAACCTCTGCAAGAGCACACTGAGACTCTCAAACATGTCAGCTGATGCATTGTGAGCATGGTGATGCATGATGGCTTTGTCCACAGCATGCTGTATGCCCAGGAAGCCTTCTTTGTAGTATCCTACAAGAAAATGAGAAATGAAGCTTAAGAAATTAAGAAAGACTAAATGATTCAACTGATGATTCAGATGGATCATGGCTAGCCATTCAGAGACAAAGAGACATTGGCGAGACAGCATCCCTACAGCCTGCATGCTACCATATAGAGAAAAGAGCCCCCTGGATTGAGATGATGGCCTGTCTGATCAGAATGGACTATAGGAATCCTGCGCTGTCAAAACAAGGAATGTCCCACATAAGAACCTCCTGGGGTAGGGGCACATCTTCTCCCTTTGTACTCAGGCTCTGGGGAATGGGATTCCTATTCTGAAGTTTTGATCATCCACCATGTACAGGATGATTAAACTCAAAGCACTTGCAAGACATCACCTCCTTGACCTACTGTGACCTGTTTCTTAGTTGTCACTACTGCACAGTCGAAGGATTATGTCTCTGAATTTTGCTGCCAAGCCTCAAAAACTGTCCTTACCACAAGCAACCTTCATTTCAATCTAGTGTAGTGTACCAGGGTCATCTTTCAGGAAAAATAGGTTGAAAGGTAAAGATTCTCCAAGAGGCAATGACCCTATCTCCAAGCAAGGGCCACCAGCTTTCCATATGGGCAGAGCCAAGGTGGGGTATGTTAGCCCTGTAGTGGAAGTGACTACTGTCCTTCTATTTTCTAGACCTAGGCAAACCTAGATCTGTCAGGATGAAAAAGGGAAGGGCAAATCACCAGTAATAAATTCTGGAAATAGCTTTGCATTCTTGGTTATATGTAGGAATATTTTCACTGCCAGAACTGCTGAATCTTCTCTAGAATCACATGAAACTACAAGTACTTGGATTTGGTTCTCACATGGTAGGCATGCAAGCCAAGACTTCAAGCCAATTGTGTGGTAATTGTAAAATGAGGTGCAGATTATCAACCAATTTTTAAAGAACAATTATTTGCATAAAAGGTGTTCACCCTAAATCTCTCACAGAGGGTAACCAAAAAAATCTAAAGAGACCATGAGTCTTTCACAAGAGAACTGGATCCTGGGCCCTCTAACAGGAATTTGATAGGGCAGAGGCTGAATAGATCTTAGTGATGTTCTGCTATTTATCTAAAAGCCTGGGGTGGCAGAAAGGAGAGCTGGGGGCTGCAATGGTGCAGGTAGGTTCAGGCAAACTAGGTATAAAGTAGAAGTGTCTGTTCTGTCAGACACAGTTAGATCCCTTTCCACAGTAGAGAGCAAGCTGATGAGAAGCAGCCACACAGAAAGGCTCTCCTTTATCCTCACCAGAGGGTTGCCAGAGCAAAAAATCCACATGAATTCCCACAGAGTGAGGACTAAAGCACCCAGGGATCATGGCCCAGATGTAGAACTACACACCATCCCTTGGGACAAATAGCTCCTGGAAATGTGCACCCTTTGGTTATAATGTTCTGTCAGCTTATCCTGAGCAAGACAGGGAAGGGGAAGGAGCCTTTCCCAGGCTGAGGTTCCAGACAGGGAATGGACAGGAGCATGGTCAGCCAAGACCATGCGGCCTAGAAGAGGAAACCGTTATTCTTATACTAGTAGTTGGGGTGGGGCAGGAGAGCAGAATCAAGAAAAAGATATAAAACATCAGAGTGAGGGAAGTCAACGTGAAGCATCAATCAATACAGTAGCCAGGCAGAGTTCACAAATTCTGGAGAAAGAGCTGAGAAGTATCCTCCAAAGCAGGAACTGAATCTTTAGAGCTGCACAGGCAGGCATGGAGCCTTGCGGCAGTGAATAAAGTCATGTTCTGCTCCTCCTTTATTAAATGAACAGAAAAGATGAAACACAAAAGGGCATATTTAGTGAAAAGAGGCGTGCTAGGCATGGGTAGATGGAACGCGTGCGTTGAGGGACGCGCACTAAAAAGGACCGGATGGTCTGAGGGAGCAGCTCAGTGGTACACTTGGCTATAACTTATAAGGCCCAGGGTTTGATCACCAATATCATGGAAAAAAAGGAAGGAAGGAAAGAAGGAAGGGCAGGGGGATGAACACAGGAACAAGCAGGAGTGGCACCTACAGGTGGAAAAGAAGGCCAGATAAAGCTGACACATTTATAAAGTGCAGATTGCTTTTTCCCCATGATGATGATGGATATGTCACCCCTACATTGGCCACCCACTGGTTAACACCAGTTACGGTCCCACACTGTCCCTGATGTCCTCTGCCCAAGAAACAGACAAAGCCCACAGGCATTTAGCAGGCTACTCAGAAGCTGCAGGGACCAAGTGGCTCTGCCCAGTGCCTCAAGTCAGTGTTGCTGCCTGCCACTTCCTCAGCTGGACTGAGTTCTGGCCCCTGTCACACCACTGCAGGAAGGCGAATCTGACACAAAGGACATGATATGCGAACGCTGGTCCTCCAGCCTTGGGGACCGATCACCTAGCAGTAGCCTCTGGAGCTAGTTTTGCATCCAGATGAATTCCCACACACCACTCTGGGAACTTTAACATCTTTGAAAAGGCTACTAAAATGGTAGTCTACAAAGAGCAATAGCAACTATTTTTTTTTAAGCAGAAAAATTAATTACACAGAAACCTAGGAAAGGGACTCACACTCGTTGTCCATGTAAAATGCTCTCATCCTTCCTTCAAACAATATAATTGCATGCACAGCTTACATGTAAGCATGTTATATGTATATATTTTAACATATGTAAGCATGTTACTGAATGCCACATTTTTAAATGAAAACTCCTTCAACTACTTCTGAAGTGCTAAGCTTATTAGAAAGTGTACAGGCAGGGCTGGGATTGTAGCTCAGCGGTAGAGCGCTTGCCTCACATGCGTGAGGCCCTGGGTTCGATCCTCAGCACCACATACAAACCAATAAAATAAAGACATTGTGTCCATCTATAAAAAAAAAAAAAAGTGTACAGGCAGCAAAACAATAACTAAAATAGTATCACAAATATGTGCCATATGTAAAGGGATACAAATAGGAAAAGAACTCAAACTATCACTATTTGCCAATGACATGATTCTCTATTCAGAAGATCCAAAAAATTCCACCAGAAAACTTCTAGAACTAATAAATGAATTCAGCAAAGTAGCAGGATATAAAATCAATACCCATAAATCAAATGAATTTCTATACATAAGTGATGAATCCACTGTAAGAGAAATTAGGAAAACCACCCCATTCACAATAACCTCAAAAAAAAAATACTTGGGAGTCAATCTAACAAAAGAGGTGAAAGACCTCTACAATGAAAACTCCAGAGCACTAAAGAAAGAAACTGAATATCTTAGAAAATGGAAAGATCTCCCATGCTATCGGATAAGCAGACTTAATATAGTCAAAATGGCCATACTACCAAAACTGTTACACAGATTTAATGCAATTCCTATTAAAATCCTGATAACATTCTTCATAGAACTAGAAAAAGAAATCATGAAATTCATTTTGAAAAATAAGAGACCCAGAATAGCCAAAGCAATCCTCAGTAAGAAGAGTGAAGCAGGAAGCATCACAATACCAGACCTTAAAGTATACTAGAGAGCAACAGCAACAAAACAGCAGGGTATTAACACCAAGCAGACATGTAGAACAACGGCGCAGAACAGAAGACAGAAACAAACCCACATGAATACGGCTACCTCATCCTAGACACAGGCGCCAAAAACAAACACTGGAGAAAAGATAGACTCTTCAACAAATGGTACTGGGAAAACTGGAAATCCATATGCATCAAAATGAAATTAAACCTCTGTCTCTCACCCTGCACAAAAGTCAACTCAAAGTGGATCAAAGACTCAGACACTACAACAGAGACCTTGCGCCTAATAGAAGAAAAAGTAGGCCCAAATCTTCATCACGTCAGCTTAGGATCTAACTTCCTAAAGCGCAAGCAGTAAAATCAAGAGTCAATAAATGGGATGGATTCAAACTAAAAAGCTTCTTCTCAGCAAAGGAAACAATCAATAACATGATAAGAGAGCCTACAGAATGGGAAAAAAATCTTTACCACAAGCACCTCAGATAGAACACTAATCTCCAGGATATATAAAGAACTCAAAAAACTTAACATACACACACAAACACACACACAAAAACCAACTCAATCAATAAATGGGCTAAGGAACTGAACAGACAATTCACATAAGAAAAAATACAATTAAGCAACAAACATATGACAAAATGTTCATCATCTCCAGAAATTAAAGAAATGCAAATCAAGCCAGGCGCAGTGGCTCACGCTTGTAATCCCAGCACTTTGCGAGGCTGAGATAGAAGAATCGCAAGTTCAAAGCCAGCCTCAGCAACAGCGAGGCTCTAAGCAACTCAGTGAGACCCTGTCTCACATTAAAAAAAACACAAAATAGGGCTGAGGATGTGGCTCAGTGGTTGAGTACCCCTGAGTTCAATCCCTGGTACAAAAAAAGAAAAAGAAAAGAAATGCAAATCAAAACTAAGATTTCATCTAACTTCAGTCAGAATGGCAATTATCAAGAATACAAGCAATAATAATTGTTGGCGAGGATGTGGGGGAAAAGGTACACTCATATGTTGCTAGTGGGACTGAAAATTGGTGTAACTACTATGGAAAGCAGTATGGAGATACCTCAGAAAACTTGGAATGAAACTACCATTTGATCCATCTATCCCCCTCCTCAGTTTATACCCAAAGGACTTAAAATCAGCATACTACAGTGACGCAGCCACATCAATGTTTATAGCAGCTCAATTTACAACAGCTGAACTATGGAACCAACCTAGATGCCCTTCAACAGATGAATGGATAAAGAAAATGTGGTACATATATACACAATGGAATCTTACTCAGCCTTAAAGAATGAAATTATGGCATTTGCAGGTAAATGATGGAATTAAAGAATGTCATGCTAAGTGAAATAAGCCAATCCCAAAAATCCAATAGCCAAATGTTTTCTCTGATAAGTGGATGCTGATCCATAGGAGGGTGGTGGGCTAGGGAAGAATGAAGGAACTTTGGTTTATGTAGAGGAAAGTGTGGGAAGGGGTGGGGCTGTGGGGATGGGAAGGACATTATCACCCTATATATGTATGATTACTGGAGTGACTGCACCATGTACAGCCAGAGGAATGAGAGAAGTTGTGCTTCATTTGTGTATAATATGTCAAAATGCATTCTACTGTCATGTACAAATAATTAGAACAAATTTTAAAAATTTAAATATTAACTATATGCCATAGGACAAGAGTGGCTATGCTCACGGTAGCTCACCCAGCTTCAGGGTTTCCTCACCAGGGATTCCGCCATCAGCAAACACAAATTCCCGAGGTTCTTGGCTTAGGTTAGGAGGATAAAGAAAGGATGTGCACCAGCCTTCGGAATCCTCTTGAGAAAACATAAACCTCAGTGATGCAAAGTTCCTCTGAATATAACTAAAGCGCAAATTATACTTAACCTACAGAATATAAAGAGAAAACAAATTTGGTCACAAGATCTTGAAATTCAGCAGTGGCAAAACAAAGCAAAGCTGTGCTTGACATCAGCTGTGATTGGAGGAAATGACTGGATGATGCCACTCCTGGACCAACCACATAGCATTCTCTCATGCAGGTCTTCCCTGCATTCTCTGCAAATTATCCCTGGTACCAACCTGAAGAAAGAATAATAGAATGTTGAATACTCTGGACCCAGGCTACTGGACCTAAACTCAAAATCTCCTACAGAAGAACTATATGACCCTGGCAAGTTTCTCTATGCTTCAGTTTTCTCATGAGTGAAATGGGGATGCTATCATCAGCTCCTACCTTATAGACGGCTGTAGGCTTACATGAAATGGTGTCTGCAATGTGCCTGGCATTAATAAATTCAGTGCCTACAAGGTGTTCTTGGTTATTTTATTAACCCCATACAAGTTCTAACTGATCATTAGATAGATCATAGAGCATACAAGCTATACATGAGTAATTTTCCCATTCTAAAACATTAAAGATTCAAATGTTTTAACACACTGTTTGTTCCTTAAACACACAAAGAAACCTACCATACCTGAAGTGAGATTAGTAATAATGACAAAATTACTCCTCCTCCTGGAAAACTCCTGTTTCAGGCTCTGTTCTAAGTGCTTTACAGGTATAAACCTATTTCATTCTCACAACAACCCTGTATGTTCAGGGCACTAACTATAACCCCACTACACCAGTAAGGACACTGAGACCCTAAGATGTTTGTAACTTATGTACCCTGGTTTTGGAGCCCACTCCTATAATCAAGCAGGTGAACTCATGTCATCCAGCACTGTCAGGACAGAAGGTTGCTCAGAATAAACTCTCTCTTTTAAAGAATCTGAAAGGAAGAAGGGACCTTAAAGACCAGGTGGTAAGACATCAAACACAGAAGCATTCTCTCTTCACCTCTGGAAATAAGATGGCAAAGCTACCACAGAGGAAAGCGGAGGAGCAAACATGCTTGATGAACCTAGGCTCAAGGTGCCGTTGCAAAAGAAGTTGTTATAGAAAAGATTTTCTTACCCCAAGTGGCAAAGGTTCCCTGCTGTCACTGAAGTTATGATCAAAAACAATTCCTACCAATATGTAGAAAGCGTTGGGATCATTAATTATGTAACTTTCAAATGAAGGCACTGAAGAAAAGCCTAGAACTATAGAGAGAAAAACCCAATTAGTGAGCAGCTGGGTGTGCAGGCAAATGCTCTACTTCCCCCTCTACCTAATCAGGTGTAAGCTGTCAGGTTACTTCTCCATTCACTCATTCATTTTGCAAACACAAGAGCAAAGAAATAAAAAGACAGAAGGTGAGGAAGACAAGAGATATGGATCTGATTAATCAGGTCAGAACTTCAACTTGGAAGTCTGCAATCCCAGGAATCGCTAGCAACTGTTCTGGGTCCTCATGCTAAGGAAAGAAGAGAGAATTAAGTCCTGTGAGTAACTTGAGACCTGTGTCAAGCCTGATGGTTTGTTTCTTGTTAAAAAAATAATCTTTATTTTTGTAGGAAGCTTAAGTCCCGTTTCATCCTTTGAAGTCTTGTTTATAACTTGAGTTTTACACATTCGTCATTTTATTTTTCTTTTCTAGAAATCTTTGCCAAATATGTTTTTATTTTTTGAGTCAAGTAAAAGTAGTGATTTTGTAATTTAAGAATAGTAATTCCGTTATCTGGATCGTCCAGGTCTGTTGTTAATACTGGTTGTTACTCTGGTGTCATTTCCTAGCACGTTTCTTCACTGACTTTAAAACATTTGTGGGGGAGGGTATCTTTTTTGAGATACAGAATGAAGGTATATCCTCCAAAGGCCACTTAAAATGAGCCTCTCAGTCCTGAGTCCCACTTCACAGTGTGAGGAGTTTTCATTTTTCTTTATTTCACTTTCATTCCTTTTTTTTCCTATTCTTTTCTCCCCACAACCGTTTTGTATCTCTGAGTTTGAGCTATAAGTCTCAGGGTTGGGCTCTTCTTGCTGTGTCCTGTTCCAAGGCAAGGTTCCTACAGACCCTCAGGGATAGGAGTGGTACATTTCTTCTACTTTACATTAAGGATGTAGGCATTTTGGGTCCCAGCTTTGTGGGGAGATAGTCTTCTATTTGACATTCCACCTTGAATGAGCCTTAACTTTTTCTTCTTCGGCTCTGTGCCTTACAGGACTAAGAAAACTAGTCCAATTTTCCCTAGTATGATGCATGTTTCATCAAAAGCAATTTAGGGCCTCCACTGATCTCTTTGTGTTCTTTCTTTTATCTAGGTATTTTTATGTAGGAAATTATCTAACAAGCTGGAAATACATTCACAATATGGTGATAAAAGTCAGAGAACAAAAAATTGTTAATAGGATCCTAGTTTTATGTATTTTACATGGTTAGAAATAGGGTAAGAGTGTCCATCAAGATATTATATAAGGAGTAAATTTATTTATTTCAAATATGGACAGACAGGCACAGTTGCTCTTTTGTTTCCTTAGCATTTATGTTATTTATTTATTACTGCTCTATTGCCTAGGTGGGGCTTGAACATATGAACTCAAGTGATTTCCTCACCTCAGCCTTCCAGTAGCTGGGACTACAGGTATGTGCCACCACACCTGGCTCAGGTTTTTTTTTTTTTGTTTTTTTTTTTGGTACCGGAGATTGAACTCAGGGGCACTCGACCACTGAGCCACATCCCCAGCCCTATTTTGTGTTTTATGTAGAGGCAGGGTCTCACTGAGTTGCTTAGCACCTGGCCATTGTTGAGGCTGGCTTTGAACTTGCGATTCTCCTGTCTCAGCCTCCCTAAGTGCTGGGATTACAGGCTTGCGCCACCGCACCCGGCCTCAGGTTTCTTTTTAAATACACACACATATACACATACACACAGTTAAATTGTAAAAATTATCAGATACATATGAAGGTGTCCAAAACAAAAATGCTCAGTTTAATAAGTAGTTATAAAATTAACACCCAAGTAATCACCCCTTGGATCCAAAGATAATACTTTCACTCTAGATTTTTTGTCTAGATAGTTCCTGACTACTTAATTCTTTAATGCTTTGAAGAACATATTTTTAGTTTTTATCTAGCATTTACTTTTCAACTGGAGGATTGATCCAAATGAGCTAGTCCACCATATTATCAGATAGAACTGCAATAACCTTTTTCTCAGAAATTTCCAGGAAAAATCTCATGTTTCCTTGATTCTCACTGAGCATGCCTCCTTGACAGATCATCCATGCAAGGGACTGCAAAGTGCAGACTGGTTTAGATATTGGTTACATGATCTATCCCAAGCCCAGAGTGCAGTTAACAGCAATAAAAATACGTGAGCTTGAGGCTGGGATTGTGGCTCAGTGGTAGAGCACTTGCCTCGCACATGTGAGGCACTGGGTTCAATCCTCAGCACCACATAAAAATTAATAAAGATATGTGTCCATCTACAACTAAAAAAAATACATGAGCTAAGAGCAGGAGAGGTGTCAGACCTTCAGAGATAAACAGGCTGCAGGAAGAAAACCAAAACTGATATACACCACACACTGGAAAGGATCATCAAACTGTTATTTGTCAGTACTCTAGGGTGAAGGATTTTCACAGGAGTTGTAATAAAAAGGAAAAGTTATTTTTTAAAAAAATATTTTTAACTGTAGATGGACACAATGTCTTTATTTTATTTATTTATTTTTATGTGGTGCTGAGAATCAAACCCAGTGCCTCACACATGCTAGGCAAGTGCTCTACCACTGAGCCACACCCCCAGTCCCAAGGAAAAGTTATTTTTATCCTTTGTTTTTTATATTGTGTGAAATTTCCAGTACAAAGAGTTCCTGTATTTACTGTAAGTTTCAAGGTATTGAAGATTTTTTAAAAATATTTTTTAGTTGTCAATGGACCTTTATTTTTTTTTATTTATTGATATGCGGTGCTGAGAATCAAACCCAGTGCCTCACACATGCTAGGCAAGTGCTCTGCCACTGAGCCACCACCCCAGCCCCATGAAGGTTTTTTTAAATCCCAGAAAAATATATCATAGTTCATAAATGAATTCTGGGAAGTGGGACTTGGGATTAGGAACTAACTTTAATTAACACCATACCGTCTCATCTATCACATCTGTAATAAGGGCAGCAGTGAAAGTAAAGGCAGCTGTTGAGAGGACAAGAAGTCAGTAAAGCAGATGGAAACAGAGACACCAGGATAGCAAAAGGCAGCACCATCCCAGGATGCAAAGGGGAAGAGGATTTCAAGGAAGAAGTATTGGGACATGGCCCTACTGCACAGCAAAGACACAGAATGGAGACTGGAAAGGAAGTCAATTAGCAAGACTCTGATGACATTTTCTTAGCAGATATCAGTATAGTACTGAGGGAAAAACAGTGATTATAACAGGTTACTAAGTGAATGAGAAGTAGTAAAATAGAAATAACTTCCAAGATATTTATCAGAGGAAAAATAAATTACCTGAAGGATTATAAAGGGGAGAGAAAACAGGAAATGTTTCCTTCTGAAGTGGAGGTGACTGAGGCTTATTTGAAAGTGAGGGGGAAATCTATACAGATGGAAATACTTCTCACTGAGAAGGTACTCACTGAGAAAGGTATAAAAAAAGGGGCTGAGATTGTGGCTCAGTGATAGTGCACTTGCCTCGCATGTGTGAGGCACTGGGTTCCATCCTCAGCACCACATATAAATAAATTAGTAAATAAAGGTCCATCAACAACTAAAAAATATTTTTAAAAAAGGCAGGAGAGCTTCTGACTGATCCCTTTTAGTTCCAAAATGTATCTTGAATTCAACTATGTATCTCTATCTCCCTAGTTCAAGCTATCAGATCTTTTAAATCAAAGATTTCTGTATTTGTTAAAAATTTCATAATCTCTCGCCGGGCGCATTTGGAATAACCGTATCCACCTAACTGCATTAATTTAGTCCATCAATATTTACTGGGCACCTACTATATACCAGGCACTGTAATAGGTATGGGGATGAACAAAACAGACAGGGTCCTTCACTCTTGCAGGGGTCGAGTCTAGTGGGAAAGGAAGCAATACACAGAAAGCAAGTGAGTATGGGTGAAGCCCATGTGCCAATGCTAAGAAAGCGTCCCACAGAACTCCACGGATGGGAGCAAGGCAGCAGGGAAACTGAAAGCCTGCTTAGCTACCTCCTGAGCCCCCTCTCAGCTGACCCTGAAGGAAGACAGAGCAGCTCCCGGAAGGGCCCTAGTGCAGCTTTGTGCCCAAGGGGACAGCTGGTGACAAGCCAAGCAGGTGCGCAGGGCGAGGGCAGCTGGAGGGGCTGGTCCACCCCCAGTGCAGCTGGAGGCCACAACAGGCTTAGGCGGGACATGAGCTGATTTTTTTTTTTTCCAGATGGGGTCTCATCATGTTGCCCAAGCAAACTCTTGGACTCCAGCAATCCTCCTGACTCAGCCTCCCAAATAGCCAGGACCACAGGAGTACGATCCTATTGCCTTTTGAAGACCCTTCTTCCTCTCTGGGAGACTCAAGGAGAATGGACAAGAGAAGCAGAGGCCCTGTCAGTCTCTGAATGGTTTCCATTCTTTATTAGAGACATGTAATAACTGGCAATCAGATCTTCTGAGTAACATGAAATAATAGAGTGGTGATAGTTAAAAATACTTAACATTTAACATTTTGATTACCCTTGAAGCCTCGTGATAGTAATACATGTCTCCACTGTGGTTTTGGAAATAATAAAAATGTATTATGGACAGTTTTCCTCCAACTACCACCTGTGTGGGCTCTTCAGGATTTGGAGATCTCAGATTTGGAATTACTTCTGAAAGCAGAACTCTCAAAAAACAATTTCACACTACGTAAAAATACCCTCCCTATCCTTACCCCACTTATGTCTAACCTTCAAACTCAACGTCAAAGGTATCTTCCACCATTTCAGTGATAGCCTTCAAAGTCTCACTTTTGGTAGGGATATAAACTAGTTGAAATTTATTTTTCACAGGAAAATCATAGAAGAATTCTGGCAGTAAACTGACATCAATTGCACTGTAATTAGTAGCAGCTCTTTTTTTGGGGACACTATTAAAACGAAGATACAATACAACTGCAGAAAATAGTAATGGCATCAAGATTTCAAGCACTGTTACCAGAGTCCTCCGCTTCTAAAATAAAAACAAAAGTTACAGGTTAACTCAAAATCATTGTGTTTAAGTCTCTACTGAGGAGAATGTCCTTTCATTTTAAATCCTTTCAAGCCTCTAATCCCAGTGGCTCAGGAGGCTGAGGCAGGAGAATCGAGAGTTCAAAGGCAGCCTCAGCAAATTAGTAAGGCCCTAAGCAACTCAGTGAGACCTTGTCTCTAAGTAAAGTATAAAAAAGGGCTGGGGATGTGGCCCCTGGGTTCAATTCCTGGTACCAAAAAAAAAGAAAAATTCTTTCATTTCTTCCAGTCTCCGCATACAACAAATGGGAAAAAGGGAAAAAAAGAAAAGAAAAAAACAGAATGATAGTTTAATAGAAACATCTCTATTTACATTTGCTACATCACCACTGGCTGGAAATCAATGACAATGATGTCATCTTTAATAATGAGGGTTAGCAGAATTACCATGGAAACATGATTTGTTTGTAGAATAGCGCCCCTTTACAAGCAAAGTTCTTAATGTTTCTTTAACCCATTATTAGCAACTCTTTTTTTTTTTTTGGTACTGGAGATTGAACTCAGGGGCACTCGACCACTGAGCCACATCCCCAGTCCCATTTTGTGTTTTATGTAGAGACAGGGTCTCACTGAGTTGCTTAGCGCCTTCCCATTGCTGAGGCTGGCTTTGAACTCGCGATTCTCCTGTCTCAGCCTTCCTAAGTGCTGGAATTACAGGCGCGCGCCACTGCACCCGGCTATTAGCAACCCATTTAATATAAACATTCGGTCACTCCCGAGGACCTACATCCCACCATGAATAACCATACCCACCTTTAAGATGAAATTCTTCCAGAGAAGAAGTCTTAACTTCTTGACCACTGCCATTTTGCCATGAAGAGGAAGGCTCACCTCTAGTCAGGAAACAAATGGGGAAATGTCATGTGTAATGCAAGAATGCTAAGAGGTACTCCTGCATCCTGGGACGACCTTCTCGTGGGCTTTCAGAGCACCATGCTGGCTGCTTTTCCTCCTACCTTTCCAGTCATTTGTTGTCAGTTTTTTGACTGATTCTTCCTCCTCTTCCCAGCCCTTACAGGGCTCCGCCTGCGGACTCTTTTCCAGTAACATTCCTTAGATGGCCTAACTCAGGCCAGGATTAGGATCCAACTTCATGCTGATGACTTCTATATTTGTACATCCAGCCTGACCTTGCCTTAAGCTTTGTTTCCAATTATCCAGCTGCCTGCTTGACGACCCACGTGTTTCATCTCAAAACCGACCTGGCCAAACTGTGCTATCCATATTCTTCCTAAAATAGGTTATCCCACAGTCTTCCTTACCTCAGTTCATTTCAGTTCTATTCTTTGAGTTATACAGTGTTATTCTTGGCTTTCCTCTCTCTTTTACAGCCCAAGTCCAGACCTCAGCAAATGCTATTGCCTACTTTTGAACTCCTCCCAGAATTCAACCCCTCTCACCACTTGTACCCCCGTCAGCCCTTGCCCGGATTGCTGCAGTAGCCCCTGCAGTGGCACCGTTGCATCTGACCTTGTCACCTGAAACCTTTTTCCATGTAGCACCAAGAGCAACCTTGTACAGTCACATAACATCTGTTCCTCTGCTCAGAACTCTTCAGTTGCTTCTCTCCAAGGAAGAGCCCTGCCTTACAATGGCCAACCAAGTTCTGGGGGACACAGCTCCTGCCAGCGTTCTCACTTCATCGACTCTCTGTTTCCCTTCCCTTCCTACTTCTCTGCTCTGTCAAGGCCTAGATGCTATTCCTAAACACACCAAACACACCTCTGCTGCCATGTTTGGATTTCCCCTCTGCCAGTACAAGTACCCAGTTCCCTCCTGTGTTGGCATGGCCCACTCTTCTATTTCTTTTGAATCTTTATTCAAAAGTCACTTTCTCATTGAAGTCTTTCTTGACCATCCAAAATGAAATCTCAACATCTCTCAACATTTCATACCAACTTTTCATGTTTATTCTTAGCACCTTGAAGCTATTTTACATGTTTATCTTGTTTAATCTTATCGTATTTAATCTTGTTTCCCTACTAGAATGCATGTTCCATGAAGATAGGGATTTTTTTATATCTGTTTTCTCACAGAATCTCCTGTCATAAAACCAGAGACAGCACATAGTAGGTGCTCAGTAAATACTGAATTAAATCACTAATTAATTAAGGGTACACAGTCTTTGTACAGTTGTGGTTAGAGTAGGAATGACTGTGAATAGATAAAAATATTTCTGGTTAGCAGAAGATTCCTTCTCTTTCCAATCTTTTTGTTTCCCAAGTACAATATATACTTTAATTTTTAGAAACCATTACTATAATAAAAACGAAATTTGCTTTTCCAGAAAACATCTTTCCAGTGAGGAAAGAAAAATATATACATCTTCCCTCAAGTGGAAGCACTCTTGCCTTTACACATTTACAACTGAAGAGCTTGTGTAAATATGGGGAAAGACCCGAAAGACCTTGTCCTGGTATGGGTCGCATCCTTTGTCTGTGTAATACTTTTAACAATACTGTTTTCTTCAAGACAGAAAACTAACTCTTTCTCATACAGAATTTTATTTTATTTTATTTTTAATATCTTTATTTTATTGCTTTGTATGTAGTGTTGAGGATCGAACCCAGGGCCTCACGCATGCGAGGCAGGCGCTCTACCGCTGAGCTACAATCCCAGCCCCTCATACAAAATTTTAGAAGTACCATCTTCAGGAATAAAGGAAGAATGTACTCACAGGTGATGTGGGAATTGGCCTCTCCACTGAATTATCTGAAACAGCTGTCTGTGGTGTCCACCATGAACTGGTCCCAGGACACCACTCCCTCCACAGACACCAACTATGTGGAAGCTCAAGTCCCTTACATAGAATAGCACTGTATTTGCATATAACCTACGTACATCCTCCCATACTTTAAATCATCTCTAGGTTACTTACCATGTATAAAATACAATAAAACCCTATAAAGTGGTTAGCATACTACATCATTTAAGGAATCATGATGTAGAAAAAAGTCGTGTACATGTTCAGTATAGACACAACCACCACTGGCCTAACTACATAGTCCGCAATCTACAGCTGCGTGTGGGTATAGAATCCCACATGGGTGTGTGTGGAATCCATGGGTGTGGAACCCAAGGACACTGAGGGCCAACTGTATGTGCCAGTTATAAGAGACTCACTTGAGACCCCAAACACATATAGGTTGAAAGTGAAGGATGGAAAAAGCTATTCCATGCAAATATAACTAAAAAAGAGCAGGCTGACTATAATAATAATTGACAAAATAGATTTTAAGCAAAAAAATTACAGGAGAAAAAGAATATTTTATACTGAGAAAAAGGCCAAATATTTAATAAGATGAATAATTATATCCTACCATTTATAGTAAAATAGATGGAACTAGAGGATACTACATTAGGTGAAATAATCCAGACATAGAAAGACAAATGCTGCATCTTCTCTCTCATGTGTAGATGCTAAAAGAGTTGATCTGAGTGTAGAATAGTGGTTACTAAAGCCTGGGGAGGGGAGTATAAAGGGAGATCAGATAACATTTAGCAAGTGTGACACAGATAGGAGTAATGAATTGTAGTGTTCTACAGCACAGTGGGGTGACTATAGCTAGTGCACAATAATCTGTTATATATTATATAAATAACTGGAAGAGAGGAGCTTGAAGTCTCCAAACACAAAGAAATGACAAGGAAATGGAAATGTTTATTACTCTAATTTGATCAGTACATATTGTATGTATGCACTTAAGTATCACACTATACCTCATAAATGGGTGATTACTGTCTGTTCATATAAAATCTAGTTGGGTATGGTGCTACATGCCTATAATCCCAACTACTCAAAAAGGCTGATGCAGGAAGACTGTAAATTTGAGGCTAGCCTTGGCAACACAGGGAGACCCTATATCAAAATAAATTCAATAAAAAGGACTGGAGGTACAGTTTAGTGGCAGAGTCCTTGCCTAGTAAGTGAGAAACTCTGAGTTCAATCCTCAGTACCATACACAAAAAAGTTTACAGAAATGGAAAAGTTAACTAACCTAATTTGATCATTACACATTTATACATATATCAAGTTACCACACTGTACCCCATAACTATGTACACTTAGTAATTAAATTTTAAAAATAAGCATGATCATAAAAGAAGATAAATATATGCACACCAAACAACAAAGCCCCCCAAATACATGAAGTATATATTGATAGAATTGAAGGGAGAAATGGACAGTTCTACAATAACAGTTGGAGACCTTGAAAAAAGCACTGCAAAATTTTTCTCTTTTTAGTGCTAGGGATCAAACCCAGAACCTTGTACATGCTAGGTAAGCACCCTACCATTGAGCTTCACTCCCAGACCTCAATACTGCAAATTTAATAATAGATAGAACTAGATAGAAAACACAATACAATATTTCTAACAAATGAACCACATCCAAACTATAGCACATATTAAAAGGATCATGCATAATGATCAAGTGGGATTTATTCCAAGAATGCAAGGATGGCTCAACATAAGAAAATCGATCAATGAGTTTGACAAAATTATGCTATGTCATTGTATAAATACACCACAGTGAATTCCACCTTTATGTATATCTTTAAAATACAATTTAATTTAAAATACAAATTAATTAATTAATTAATGGAAGGTATACCAGTAGAGCAGAGGAAGAGAACTAGGGCAGGGGGAGGGAGGCAAGGGGGGTAATGGGACTGAAATAAAATAAATTAAATTCCATGCATGTATGATTATGTCAAAATGAACCCAACTTTTATTATGCACTACTAAAAGCAAAAAAGTACTTGACAAGTACATGACCTACAATGTGCATACCAATAGAAGGCATTACTTGAAAAAAAATCACTCAAGGTAATATATCACATCAACTAAACAACAATATAAAATCTTACATGATCATCTCAAAAGATGCAGAAAAGGCAGTTGACAAAATTTAACACAAATCTCAGTAAGCTAATAACAGAAGATAATTCCCTAATATGATATAAGGTATTTATGATTAACACACAGCTAACATCCCAATGAACAGTAAAAGACTGAAAACTTTCCCCCTAAGGTCAGGAATAAGACAAAGATGCCTGCTTCTACCACTGGTATTCAACACTATACTGGAAGGGAGTCCTAACTGGAGGAATTAGGCAAAAGAAAAGAAAAGAAAATTGAAAAGGAAGAAATAAATCTATCTCTATTTACAAGTCAAATGACTTTATACATATAAAATCCAAAAATACACTGCATACACACAGGCATGCACACATACATATAAACTACTCTAGCTAATAAATAAATTCAGTGAAGTTTCAGGGAAAGGCTCAACACACAAAAACCAGTTATATTTCTAAACATTAGAAATGGACAATCTGAAAAGAAAATTAACAATTTTTACAACAGAATTCAAAAGAATAAAATACCTAAGAATAAGGTTAGCTAAAGAGGCAAAAAATTTGTACAATGAAAACTATAAAGTCTGCTGAAAGAAACTAAAGAAGACCTAAATAAATGAGACAACATCCCATGTTCATGGATCACCAGACTTAATATTGTCAAAACGGCAATACTCCTTGAAGAAACCTACAGATTCAATATAAATCTTACCAAAAATTCTAACAACTTTTTTTGAAGAAATGTAAAACCTCATCATCGAATTCATATGGAACTTTAAGGAACAGCCAATACAATATTGAAAAGGTAAGAGGATTCATGATTCCTGATTTCAAAACTTACTACAAAGCTGATAATCAAAACTGACTAGATAGTTCTATGTAGAAAAATGGAAATAGATACCTATCTTTCACCCTGCACAAAAGTCAAATCAAAATGAATCAGAGACTTAGGAATTAGACCAGAAATCTTGCAACTGCTAGAAGAAAACAGAGTCAACACTCCATCATATTGGTGCTGGCACTGCCTTCCTTAACCAGACCTCTGAAGCACAAGAAATAAAACCATGAATCAATAAGTGAAATGTCATTAAATTAAAAAGCTTCAATAAGCAGGATACCATCAAATTAAAAATCAATAAGTAGGATGCCATCATATTAAAAAGCTTCTGGGGCTGGGGTTGTGGCTCAGTGGTAGAGTGCTTGCCTAGCCTGCATGAGGCACTGGGTTCAATCCCCAGTACCACATTAAAAAACTAAATAAAGTAAAAGTATTGTGTCCATCTGCAACTAAAACTATTTTTTAAAAAAGCTTCTGCCTACAGAATGGGAGAAAATCTTTGCCAGCTACTCCTCTAATAGGTAATTAATATCCAGAATATAAATATATATTAATACTCAGAATATATAAAGAACTCAAAAAACTTAACACCAAAAAAATAAACCAGTCAATAAATGGGCAAAAGAACTAAACTGACACTTCTCCAAAGAAGAAATACAAATGGCAAATAAATATAGGAAAAAATATTCAACATGCCTAGCAATCGGGGAAATGCAAATCAAAACTACACTAACATTTCATTTCACTCTAGTCAGAATGGCAATGATCAAGAATACAAACAGTAACACTAGCGAGAATATGGGGGGAAAGGTACACTTATACATTGCTGGTAGAACTGCAGACTAGTACAACCACTCTGGAAAGCAGTATGAAAATTTCTCAAAAAACTAGGAATGGAATGACCATATGAAACAGCTATCCCATTCCTTAGTATTCCCAAAAAGAACTAAAATCAGCATATTATAGCAATACAGCTATCTCAATGTTCTTGACAGCACAACTCACAATAGCTAAATTATGGAATCAACCCAGATGCCTGTCAGTAGATGAAAAGATTAAGAAATTATGGTATATATACACAATAGAGTTCTACTCAGCCATAAAGAAGAATGAAATTATGGCATTTTCTGGTAAATGAATGGAAATGGAGAACAACATACTAAGTGAAATAAGCCAGACTCAAAACCTCAAAGGTCAAATATTTTCTCACATGTAGAAGCTAGAGTAAATTAAGGAAAGGAGGAGGACAGGATGGAATCTCATAAAGATATAGGGAAGGAGCTGGGTTTGTAGCTCAGTGGTACAGCACTTGCCTAGCACAGACGAGGTCCTGGGTTCGATCCTCAGCACCACATAAAAACAAATAAATAACAGTTAAATTCTTAAAAAAAAAAAAAAGATAGGGAAGATTAGCAGTGGAGAAGGAAGAGATCAGAGGCAGAGTGGAGGGACAGAAGAGGGGAGGCAATGTGGAATGAGTGGTTACAATATCATATTATGTGCATATATAAATATACCAGAGGGAATTTCACCTTTATGTAAAAGTAAAAAGAACCAATCAAAAATAAATAAATAGAGGCTGAGGTGGTGGCTCAGTGGCAGAGCGCTTGCCTCACACATGTGAGGCACTGGGTTCAATCCTCAGCACCATATAAAATAAAAAAAATAAACAAAACAAAGATATATAAAAAAATAAATAGATAAATAAAAGGAAGTCTAGCAGAACAGACAAAGGAGAAGAGGGAAGGGGAGGGAAGACAAGAGGGAAAAGCAGGGACTCATAAACTGAAATTGAATTCTATGCCTGTATGATTTTTTCAGGATGAACCCACAATACTCTAATTAAAAATTAAATTTAGGGGCTGCAGTTGTAGATCAGTGGTAGCATGCTTGCTTAGCATGTGTGAGGCACTTGGTTTGATCTTCAGCACCACGTAAAAATAAATAAATAAAAAGTATTGTGTCCATCTACAACTTAAAATACTAAAAAAACAAATCAAGTTTTAAAAACTGGCATAAGAATTGACATATCAACCAATAAAACAGCATTGAGAGTCCAGAAATAAACCCAAACATCTATGGTCAATTGATTTTTTTAAAGATATATTTTTTAGTTGTGGATGAACTTTTATTTTCATTTATTTTTTTAATGTGGTGCTGAGCATCGAACCCAGTGCCTCACACATACTAGGCAAGCGCTCTACCCCTGAGCCACAACCCCAGCCCGGTCAATTGATTTTTAACAAGGGTACTATCTTAGTCTGTTTGGACTGTTACAACAAAATACTATAAGCTGAGAGCTCATAAGCAACAGAAATTTATTTCTCAGTTTGCAAGGCTGGGAAAGATCACAGTACTAGCAGATTTAGTATCTGGTGAGGGCTCGCTTCCTAAATGGCTGTCTTTTGGCTACAAGTTCACATAGTAGAAGGAGGCAGGGGCTGGGGTTGTGGCTCAGCGCGAGAGCACTTGCCTAGCATGTGTGATGCACTGGGTTCGATCCTCAGCACCGCATAAAAAATAAATAAAATAAAAGGTATTGTGTCCATCTACAACTACAAAAATATTAAAAAAAAAAAAAAAAAACGGAGGAGGCAAAGGATCTCTTTCAGATCTTTTCTATAAGGGCAGTAATTCTGGAGGTGATGCCTGAAGCAGGAGGACCATAAATTCAAGATTGGCCTGGGCAATTTAGCAACATCTTGTATCAAAATGAATTTTTTTAAATAAGGTTGAGGATGTAATTCAGGGATAGAGGGCTTGCCTAGCATGTAGGAGGCTCTGAGCCTCCTACAATCCCCAGTGCTGAGGGAAAAAAAGAGCAGTAATTCCATTCATGAGAGTTCTGCCTTTATAAGCTAAACACTTTCCAAAGTCCCTAATTCCTAATTCTATCACCTTGCAGATTAGAATTTTAATGCATGAATTTTGTGAGGGCATAGTCAGACATAGCAGGTGCCAAGACTATTTAGTGGGGAAAAAATAGTCTCTTCAGCAAGTAGTGCTGAGCCAGCTAGATAACTACATGCAAAAGAATGAAGTTGGGCCAGGCATAGTGATGCACACCT
Source organism: Xerus rutilus (assembly GCA_028644305.1). NCBI lineage: Eukaryota > Metazoa > Chordata > Mammalia > Rodentia > Sciuridae > Xerus > Xerus rutilus. Next base: position 33,662,692 of record CM053415.1, read on the forward strand.
ACAGACCCAGCTATTTGGGAAGCTGAGGCAGGGGGATTGCTTTAATCCAGGAGTTTGAGGCCCACCTGGGTAACATAGCAAAAACCTGGCTCAAGAAAGAAACAAATTGCCAGGCATAGTGGCACATGCCTGTAAACCCAGATACTGGGGAGGCTGAGGCAGGAAAATCACAAGTTCAAAGCTAGCCTCAGCAATCAGCGAGGCCCTGAGCAACTTAGTGAGAATCTGTCTCAAAATAAAAAATGAAAAGGGCTGGGATGTTGCTCAGTAGTTAAGCAACCCTGGGTTCAATTCTTGGTAATAATAATAACAACAACAAAATAAAAACAGGGCTGGGAACGTAGTTCAGTGGTACAGCACCTGTGCAGGCTTGAGGCCCAGGATTTGATCCCCAGCAAAACACACACACACACACACACACACAGAAAAAGAGAGAAGAAAGAAAACAAAAGAATGAAATTGGACCTTAGTTTCACTCCGTGTAAGAAAATTCATTTAATGGTCTAAATATAAGACCTAAAAAACCTAAGAATTAGCCGGGCACGGTGGCGCAAGCCTGTAATCCCAGCACTTGGAGAGGCTGAGACAAGAGAACTGCGAGTTAAAAGCCAGCCTCAGTAAGGGCGAGGCGCTAAGCAACTCAGTGAGACCCTGTCTCTACATAAAACACAAAAAATAGGGCTGGGGATGTGGCTCAATGGTTGAGTGCCCCCGAGTTCAATCTCTAGTACCAAAAAGAAAAAAGAAAAAGAAAAACCTAGGGATAAATCTTTACAATCTCTGGTTTGGCAATGTATTCTTGGACTTGGCATCAAAAGCAGAAACAAGAAATAAAAAGTAGATAATGTGGAGTTCATCAAAATTTAAAACCTTTGTACATCAAAGGACATTATCAAGAAAGTGAAAATCGCTGGGCACAGTGGTGCATGCCTATAATCCCAGTAATTTGAGAAGCAAAGATAGGAGGATCGCAAGTTCAAGGACAGCCCCAGCAACTTGCAAGACCCTCAGTAACTTAGCCAGACTCTGTCTCAAAATAAAAAAATAAAAAGAACTGGGGATGTGGCTCAGTGGTAGAGTACCCCTGAGTTCAATTACTAATATAAAAGAGAAAATACATATGGAACAATAGAAAATATTTTCAAATTATATCTTTGATAAGAGATTATATCTAGAATGTATAAAAAACTATTACAATTCATTAACCAAAAGACAATTTTCATTTTTTATTATTAGTGGTGCTGGGGATTGAACCCAGGACTTTGCACATGCTGGGCAAGCACTCTGCTAACGAATTACACCCCCCAGCCCAAGAGCCCGATTTTTAAATGGGCAAAGGACATGAACAGACATTCTCTAAAGAAGATATACAAATGGCCAACAGGCACACGAAAAGAGATTCAATATCACTGGTCATTAGAAAAATGCAAATCAACCAGTAAAATACTACTTCACCCCACCAGGATAGCTTTAATTAAAACAATGCAAAGTAAGTGTTGACAAGGATGTAGAACAATTAAAACCCTTGTACATTGGTAGGACTGTAAAATGGTATAAATGCTATGGGAACGGTTTGGCATTTCCTCAAAAAGTTAAATAGAATACCATATGACCTAATCCCATTTAAGTATATGCTTAAGAGAAATGAAAATATTATGTCCACACAGAAACTTGGACCTATATGTTTATAGCAGCAATAGCCAAATGGTTGAAAAACACAAATGCCCATCAATGAATGAACATATAAACAAAGCATGGCATACACAGAGAATGGAATATTATTCTGTTATGAAAAGAAAGGAGGTACTGATACCTTCTATAACATGGGTGAAGCTTAAAACATCATGCTAAAAGCCAGGCATGGTGGTGCACAACTGTAATCTCATCAACTTGGAAAGCTGAAGCAGGAGGATTGCAAGTTCAAAGTCAGTCTCAGCAACTTAGTGAGACCCTGTCTCAAAATTAAAAACAAAAATAAAAAGGGTGGGGGATATGACTCAGTGGTAAAGCACCCCTGAGTTAAATCCCCAGCACCAAACAAACAAACAAACACAGTATGCTAATGAAGGAAGCCAGAACAAATGGCCACATACCATGTGATTCTTTTTATAGGAAATATCCAGGATAGATGAATCCACAGAGACAGAAGCAGATCAGAGGTTACCAAGGGATGCGGAAGAACAAGGAACGATTACTTAATGTTTATGAGTGTTTTTGTGACAGGATGAAAGTTTTAAAACTAGAGAGAGCTAGTGGTTGCACGGCATTGTGACTACCTTAATATCACTGCACTGTGCACTTTTAAAAAAAATATTTTCAGTTGTTGATGGACACAATACCTTTATTTTATTTATTAATTTTTTATGTGGTGCTGAGGTTCAAACCTAGTGACTCATATGTGTTAGGCAAGCGCTCCACCATGTGGAGCCACAACTCCAGCCTTGAATTGTGCACTTTTAAAACCAAGCCTGAGCCGGGCGCGGTGGCTCAAGCCTGTAATCCCAGCACTTAGGGAGGCTGAGACAGGAGAATCGCGAGTTCAAAGCCAGCCTCAGCAATGGCGAGGCGCTAAGCAACTCAGTGAGACCCTGTCTCTACATAAAACACAAAATGGGGCTGGAGGTGTGGCTCAGTGGTCGAGTGCCCCTGAGTTCAATCCCCAGTACCAAAATAAATAAATAAATAAATAAATAAAAATAATAAAACCGGGCTGGGATTGTAGCTCAGCGGTAGAGCGCTTGCCTCGCATGCGTGAGGCCCTGGGTTCAATCCTCAGCACCACATACAAAGCAATAAAATAAAGACATTGTGTCCATCAACAACTAAAAAAATATTTAAAAAATAATAATAATAATAATAATAAAACCAAGCCTGCTAACACCTCTATCTTGGACTTCTAGCCTCCAGAAGTACCAAAACCTTGATCTTGGACTTCTAGCCTCTAGAAGTACGAGAAATTTAACGTCTGTTGTTTAAACTATCCAGTCTGTGATATTTTGTTATTATAACCTAAGCAAATCACCACAGGTCTGCTCTCTATGTCTCCTCAATCTCCCTGGATAATCCTCCAGATATTGTTCTGAGGGCAAGAGGCCAAGCCACACCACACAAATACATTTAAAGTTTCTCTGTATACAACATCTGCTAACCATGCCATTGGCCATCCCAGATCACACAGGTATCATTAATGCAGGCAGGAGATAAACTAGTTGACCCAGTGGGAAGCAGTGCAGAGTTCACCAACATCCAGACTACAACAAGGAGGCTTGATGACAGAGTTCTGAGAACAGCGAAGAAAGGCAATGCCTCTCAAACAAAAGCCAAATACAATCAAATGCCATATGTTTACAAGTATTTTTTAAATGTCTTGGTGGAGATTCTGCAAGGAAAAGGATCACTGTCATTGTATATGTGACTATTGCCAGCCTGCAACAACCTTTTCCCACTGGGGGGAGAAAGTTTCTATAATGTGTTTCGTTAACTCTAAATTTCTTCAAAACATAAATATCGCTTTATGGAAGAAAGCCTAAATTAGAAAAAGGAAATGAATGGATGACAGGTAAGGAAATAAAACTTGTAATATAAATACAGTTGTTCTCAGTGTCCATGGGCTATTGGTTCCAGGAACCCCTTTACACATATAAACCCACAGGTGTTCAAGTTCCTATATAAAATGGAGTATTTAACCAGGCACAGTGGCACAAGCCTGTAATCCTGGGACTTAAGGAGGCTGAGACAGGAGAATTGCAAGTTCAAAGCCAGCCTCAGCAATGGCGAGGTGCTAAGCAACTCAATGAGACCCTGTCTCTACATAAAACACAAAATAGGGCTGGGGATGTGGTTCATTGGTTGAGTGTCCCTGAGTTCAATCTCCAGTACCAAAAAAAAAAAAATGTATTTGCAAATAACCTGCATATATTCACCCATATGCTTTAAGTCATTTCGAGATCATTTATTATACCTTATACAAGGTAAGTACTACGTAAATAGTTGCTATATTGTATTGCTTAAGAAATAATGACAAGAAAAAAATGTTTGAGGCAGGCACAGTGACACATTCCTAAAAGTCTCAGCTACTTGGGAGGCTAAGGAGTTTTCAAGAGTTCAATATTAGCTTGGACAACATATCAAAAGGGGGGGAAAAAGGAGGAGGAGGAAGAGGAGGAGGAGGGGGAGACGGAGGAGGAGAAAAAAGCCTGCACACATTTGGTAAGGACGTGATTCACAGTTCGTCCAGTCCACAGTTGGTTAAATCTATGGGTGCCTGAAGCTATTATCCACTAGCACATCTAGCCAACACAAAAGAGAACAAAACTGATGACAGGTTAAGTAAGAAAACATAATAATAGAAAAAATAATGCATAGAAAATTAAATGCTTTTTTTTTTTGGTACTGGGGATTGAACTCAGGGCACTCGACCACTGAGCCACATCCCCAGCCCTGTTTTGTGTTTTATGTAGAGACAAGGTCTCACTGAGTTGCTTAGCACCTCGCCGTTGCTGAGGCTGGCTTTGAACTCGCGATTCTCCTGTCTCAGCCTCCCTAAGTGCTGGGATTACAGGCTTGAGCCACCGCGCCCGGCTGAAAATTAAATGCTTTATACAACTCTATCCTAATAAATTTGGCAAACTACTTTGGGTGAGTTGATTAGGTCAGAAAATAGCAACTCCCACCTTATTCCAGGAAAAAAAATTTAAGAGACCTAGTTTCACTATACTGCCCAGGCTGATCCTGAACTTGTGATACTCATGCTTTAGCCTACAGAGTAGCTGGGTTTAGAAGTGCCTACCACCACACCTAGTCAGGAAGAGATTTTTAAAATCTAAATTTTTTTCAAATAAGCTATTAAATATTGAGAAATTTGTTAAAGAGACTTCCAAGCAATTTAAGTATGAAAACTCAAATTGGTGAGTTATTTTCAACAAGCTAGGGATCACTCTGATACAATTTAAACTAATCCATAAGCACAAAGAAATTTCCAGTTGTAAAAATGGGGTAATAATAATAACTGATAATAAAATTTTATAATAACAGTATTTTTAAAAAATTAACTAAAGCCCATCCATAGTGAAGAGGACATGATGTAATTTCCTCCACAACACAAAGAATCCAGTAGTGCATTAAAAGTATAGTATACATAAACAAATGGGAAATTCATTACAGAAACCCAGGAATGTTTCACTGTTCTCATCATTATGATTTTTACAAGGGTAATTCACCACATTATTTGGTGAAAGGAATAAAAACATATTATCATGTCAACAAACACCCAAAAGGCATTTGATGAAATTCACCATCTATTTTTGGATTCTTCTTCTTCTTTTTTAAACCTTTAGAAAAGGACTCATCTATGACATGCCAAAAAATACATATCTCAAATCAAAGTACTTTCTGGTGTCTTTGCTTTTGATTTTGACCACTAGAAACCTTTACAGTTAAGATGAAACCATGAGGGGCTGGGGTTATGGCGCAGTGGTAGCGTGCTCGCCTACCATGCGGGAGGCACTGGGTTCGATCCTCAGCACCACATAAAAATAAAATAAGGGGCTGGGGTTATGGCGTAGTGGTAGCGTGCTCGCCTAGCACGCGTGAGGCACTGTGTTCGATCCTCAGCACCACATAAAAATAAAATAAAGATATTCTGTCCACCTACAACTAAAAAAATAAATACATATTTAAAAAAAAAAATAAAAATAAAAATAAAATAAAATAAAATAAAGATATTGTGTCCACCTACAACTAAAAAATAAAAAATATTTAAAAAAAAAAAGATGAAACCATGACTAGAATGCCAACTCTAACATTATTTTCTAATGTTGTTCTGGAAATGCCAAGACCATTCCAAGCCACTGAGTACAATTTCAAGGGCTTTCCCTACACAAGCATGCTGGGCCAAGGGGATGAGAGAGCAGGATGGAGGATCTGAGATAAGGTCTGGCACAAAGCTAAATCTACTGTCAGAAAGGTCAGAAGAGTACATTTATCTAACTGGTCTGAAGAGCTTGGGAGCCTTTAATTAACTGGTCCACTCATTCAAAGGATGTTCCTTTATCTAACAGCATGGAGGGGTCACTTTTGGCAGTTCCTCAGCAGGCATAGTAAGTAGCCCATACTATACTCAAAAAATGATTCATATGAGCTCTGGGTAACACTGTATTAGTAAAATTAGATGACATGGTAAATCCAGTGGCATAAATACAGGCAAAGGGGACTAGATAATGATTATCTACACATTATAAAATTCTATACACTGAAAAACCAAGAGAACAAGCAAAAATCCATAAGAAACAATAAAAGGTAAGATAAGGCCAGTTACACAATTATTAGGTTAATAAGGAAAATGGCTTTCCTGTAAACAATATTACTGAGAAGTCATAATTCAAAAAGATATCACTTTCACAAAGGCACCATAAGAAAACATTTAGGGATAAATGTAATGGGATATATGCAAGACCTATACCAAGAAAACTGGAAAACTGTCAACAAACACAAAATAAGGCTTGGTTTAATAGAGAGATATTACATATAGAGACATAACAGAGATATGAGGCTTGGTTAAATAGAGATGTAACACTCAAGACTGTTAATGTGATAATTCTCCTAATCTACAAATTTTACAATATCTCAATAAAAACGTCAATGGAATTTTAAAAACTGACTCTGAAGTCCATATAAAAGATAAAGCTGGTCAGGCACCACGGTGCATGCCTGTAATCCCAGCACTTTGGGAGGCTGAGACGGGAGAATCACAAGTGCAAAGCCAGCCTCAGCAATGGAGAGGCACTAAGCAACTCAGCGAGACCCTGTCTCTACATAAAACACAAAATAGGGCTGGGGACATGGCTCAGTGGTTGAGTACTCCTGAGTTCAATCCTCAGTACCAAAACAAAGAAAAAACAAACAAACAAAAAAGAAAGAAAGAAAAAGAAAAAAAAAAGAAAATTCTGAAAGGTACAGATATTGATAAGGGACTCCAGAGGCTGGGATTGTAGCTCAGTGGCAGAATGCTTGCCTTGCACGTGTAAAGCACTGGGTTTGATCCTCAGCACCACATAAAAATAAATAAATAAAATAAAGGTATTGTGTCCATCTACAACTAAAAAAAGAGAGAGAGACTATCCAAATACTCAAATATTCCTAAATAACTTTATTGATAAAAATAATATTATGCTAATAATAATATAGCAAGAGCACAATAAAATTTTAAAAAGAAGGTTGGGGTGTAGCTCAATGGTTGAGTTTCTACCTACTATGTGTGAAGCTCTAGGTTCAATCTTCAGCACTGCAAAAAAAATTAAAAAGTTTTTAAAAAATCTAATATAGACCTAAGTACAAACAAGAATTTAGTATATGATAAAGCAGCATTTCACATAGGTCAAAGAAACATTATTGGTAAAGAGTTTTGATACCTACTTGCTCAACAACTTAGGTAAAATAGAACAACTCCTTGAAAGCTGCGAACTAACAAAATTCACTTAAAAAATGGGTAATCTGAAGCTCTGTATCTACTAAAGAAACTACATTTGTCATTAAAATCCTTCTGAGGAAGAAAATACTGACCTAAATGTTACATTGGTTAATTCTAGCAAACATTCAGAGAAACAATATTAATTCTATACATTCGAGAAAACAGAAAAGGAGGAACTACTTCACCACTCATTTCATGAGGTGAGCCTCACCTCAATACCAAAGCCATATAAAAACACTATGAGAAAAATATACAATAAAAATACAATGAGCCAGGCGCGGTGGCTCAAGCCTGTAATCCCAGCAGTTAGGGAGGCTGAGACAGGAGAATCGCGAGTTCAAAGCCAGCCTCAGCAATGGCGAGGCTCTAAGCAACTCGGTGAGACCCTGTCTCTACATAAAACACAAAATAGGGCTGGGGATGTGGCTCAGTGGTCGAGTACCCCTGAGTTCAATCTCCGGTATCAAAAAATAAAAAATAAAAAAATAAAAATAAAAATACAATGTAATTCATCACATTAACATACTAAGAATAAATCAGTCTGGAAGTAGTGGTAAATGCCGGTAATCCCAGCTACTCAGAAGCTGTCTTCAATCTGATAATTGACATCTACAAAAACCTACAATTAACATACTTCATGGTCAAAGACTGAATGCTTTTCCCTTAAAATCTGAGAGCAGGAGCTGGGGTTGTGGCTCAGTTGTAGAGTGCTTGCCCAGCATGCATGAGGTACTGGATTTGATTCTCAGCACCACATATAAATAAATGAAAAAAATAGAGGTCCATCAACAACTTAAAAATATTTTTTAAAAAATCCAGGAGCAAACCAAGGATACCTAATCTCATTACTTATTCAATATCATATGGGAAGTCCTAGCTAGGCAATAAGGCAAGAAGAAATAAAATACATACAGATTGAAAAGGAAGAAATAAAAGTATCTCTCTTCTTGGAAAATCCCAAGAAATCTACACAAAGTATTCTACAACAAATAAGTGAGATTAGTAAAATTACAGAGATGGAGGGTTTGGAGTGGTAGCTCAGTGGGAAAGCACTTGCCTTGCATGTATGTGACACTCGGTTCAATCCTCAGCAACATATAAAAATAAATAAAAAATAAAGGTATAGTGTCTGTCTACAACTGAAAATATTTTTTAAAAATTATAGAGATGGACAGCAAAATCAGTGCTTGCTGAGGAAGGTGGAGAGCATCAGCTACAAAAGAGACATCATAAGGAAATTTGGGGGGATGATGTCCAAATTTGGTTGTGGTGGTATTCACACAAACTTTCTGAATTTATCAAAATTCATGGAATTGTAACTAGAATGAGTGAAGTTTACTATACAGAACTAGAAATCTCATTGATTAATTTTTAAAACGTTGAGAAAATTGACTAGCTCACTCTAGCAAAATAAACTCCAGATATATGAAGGTTTAAACATATTACATTTAATTATAAAAGTGCTATAAAAGGGGCTAGGGCTGGGGCTGGGGCTTGGGCTCAGTGGAAGTGTGTTTGCCTAGCATGTGTAAGGCACTGGGTTCAATTCTCAGCACTGCACACAAAAATAAGCAAGTAAAATAAAGGTATACTATCCATCTACAACTACAAAAAAAAATTTTAAGTGCTGTAAGAAAAACTGGGAATTTAATATCCTTAGAATGAGGATAGTTGTTTTGTTTTGCTTTGTAAGCATGACCTATGAACTGGAAACTATCTAGATAACAGATTCATGAACCTAATAACATGAACAGTAACAATTTTCCTTGAAAAAAATGTTAAAAGCCAGAAAACAATCTGCAGAGTAAAACACTTGCAACATGTTTGCCGAAGCATCTGTTCCTTTGACCCTAGACCCCATCTTCCACCAAGACGCACTTAATGGAGAATTTCCCAAACACTGAAGAGTGGTACAAATATCAACTGTCCAGCCTACATATCTAAAAAGAAAATTGTAGAACTATATGCCTATAGGCAAATCTACTCATTTACATAAGAAGGTAGGAAAAAAGGGAAGGGGACAATGATCATGGCTTCACTTTTTATTTTTTCAACAAGGATATATTCATATAACACTTAAATTAAAATTTAATTTTAGAATAGTCTATACAAATCATCCCAAATTTTCTAAATGGTTAAAAGCTGTGCAAAATAACCATATTTTTAAGCAAGAGACTTGTTTTAGACAAATACAGTAACGTTATAGTCACTGTAGTACAATATCTCTGAATACCCTGAGGTATTTAATGTATTTATACCCATTTTCTGCAGCGCACAGTTCATATTATTTTTATTTGCTGTACCTTCCCTTCTAAGTATATAGTGTTGGGGGCTCAATTCTATTAAAGTACAGATAAGCATTTTATTCACATTTTTATTTCGAATTTCATCTTGCATATAGTAAGCGTACCATAAAAACATACTGAATTAAGCAGATCTGCTTTGTGAGATCCAGAGAAACCTTCTTCAATACCCCGCCCCCCAATCTATCTGAGGGAAATCCTGAGTCAGTCAGCCGTTCCCAGCGACGTCCTGCAAACCTGGGATCAGATTTAGAAAGAGCTGAAGAGAGCTGCAAGTTCTAACCAATTAAAGTCGGAAATGGGGCTGGGGCTGGGGCTGAGCGGTAGAGCGCTCGCCTAGCACGCGTGGGGCAGTGGGTTGGATCCTCAGCACCACATACAAATAAAGATATTCTGTCCACCTACAACTAAATAATAAATATTCTAAAAAAAAAGACAACAATTTCCCGGCAGCGAGTAGAGGAGAATGGGGAGGACGCCCTGGTATGGGGTGGGGGCTGCGCCCCGTGAGCGATGGCGGGAGAAAGGTTGTCTGGGGGTCTGTCCGCCCCGACTCGGGCTGTCAGGCCCCGCACGCTCCCGGGCGGCACCGGCGGGCCGGACGTGCCGGGCACGCCACGAGCGCTCCCCTCCGAGCCCGCAGCACACAAAGGCACAGGACAACCAAGCCTGTCCGTCCGCTCACCACCATTTCGAGGTTAGGGTCAGGACACTACGGCTCGGAAGGGCAGAGGGCACGCCTGCGCCGACCGGGGAAGGGGCCCAGAGGCCGGGCGCTTGGCGGCCCCTCTGCGGGCACCCGAGGCCGGCCCTCGCCCCCCGCCCGCCTTCGGGGCCGCCCGGCCCGGCCTCGCTTCCAGGCGAGTCAGGGCCACAGCTCAACGGCCGCCGCGCTCGGTCCCGCCCCAGGGGCCCGGGTCGGGACGCGAGGTCCAGGCGGCTGGCGGCTCCGTCCGCCTCACTCACCGCGGCGCCTCGCCGGGTCTGGCCGGCGGCGCTCGGGGACTCGCCGGACCCGCCGGCCTCGACTGTTGGCCGCGCGCCGCCGTCCACGCTCCGGCTCGTCCGCGACCCCGCCCAGACCTACGCCCCGGCCGCGCGACCCTCCCGCCCGAGAAGACCCCATCAACCCTCGGTGACAGGAGGGGCCAGAGGAGGCGCAGAAGGGGAACTGGAGCCACGGCCGACGTGATCACGCCCCGACGTGATTGCTTCAACCGCGTGTAAACGCGCGTCTCCGAAAGCGCCGCTGGTCGGGCCGGAGCCCACCACTCCCGCCACTCAGGATTCCCGTCGCACGCCCCCTGCTGGACACTGTGCAGATTCAGGCGGCGATCTGAAGCGAGCCGCGGTAGCCACAGGGTGGCCCAATGCGCACGCGCGATACAGCGCGCCCCCTGCCGGACGTGATCGCCACGTCCGGGGCATTGCACAGGCGCGGAATTGAGGGCGCTAGCGCAATGCGGTGCGCCCCCTGGCGGACGTGAGCGACCTGTCCGGGGCACTGCGCAGGCGCGCGATCGGGAAGGCTGAGGCGGCGGGGGCGGACCGGGCACCTGCAAGGTTGGCCCCCTGCGCACGCGCGAGGTAGCGGGCCCCCTGCTGGAGCCTTAGCAGCCGGGTGTGTTGGTCAGCAGTAGCCGGTCACAGGCGCCCCCTCCCCGCAGGGCAGCCTCGCGGCTGTCACCTCGGTGCCGCTGCTCCTGCGAGGCTGGAGCGGAACTGCGAGGCCGAGGGAGGGGACCCTGCGAAAGGGCCGCGCGCCGGCCGCCGCCGCCCCGGCGCTGAGGGTCGGTGAGTGCTGCCGGGACCCGCCGCTCGCGCGCTGGCTCGCAGCCACGGGGGCTTCCCGCCCGCGCCCCGGCCTCGCCCGGCCTCCTGCCCGCGCGGGGTCCTGCAGGTGCGCCTCCCCAGGCCTGCGGCTCTGGGTGTGTCCCAGCCCCGCGAGCTGCCCCAGGCTCGGCGAACGGGAACGCGCCCAGGCGGCGCGGCCGCTGCGGGTCCTGCGGGCGGCGGGCCCTGCAGGTGCGCCGACAGCCGCCGCCCTCTCGGCGCCCGCGCCGCAGGCTGCGGCGGAGCAGGCCCGCCGCGTGCGCCCGGGTCTCGGCGGGTCCCTGTGCGGGTTGGGGCGCCCGGGCGGGCCCGGGCCTCCGTCACGGGTGGGAGTTGGAGGCGCCTGGATGTGTGGGACTGGACAGGGGAGGGGCCGGCCGTGCAGGCGACGGGCCGCGTGTCTGTCTGCGCGTGCCGGTGCTCCCGGCAGCGCCTCGCCGCTGGCGTGGATACCCTTCCTCCTTCTCCCCCGCGAGGCTTGTCTTGGAGGGTTTTCTGTCGTCCCATTTGCCTCCTGGTCTGGAAGCTCCTTGAAGCTTGGATGGATCTTGCTGGCGTTTGCATTCCTGGCACCTGAATGCTCCTGGAATTAGTGGCTGAGGCACCCGGGCAGCGGGTTTAAGGGGTTGAGTTCCACCCTGTTCTCCTGAGCAACCATACCATTTAATTAAGAAAGGTTTGGTGCTACCTGTGGTAAACTTGAAACGACTAAGTCAGTTTTAGAAAGCGTGCCTCATAAGAGAAAGTAGAAAATCGGTAAAAATGGATGTCATGGTGATCTCCTCCATTCACACTTTTTAAAAACTCCTTAGAGAGGTGTTTTTTGTTTTGTTTTGTTTTTAATTGAGCTCTTACTACAGCTGACCAACAGGATGACATCTTTCCTTCTCTAAGGTGATCAGATGACATTTTGGGGCAGGAGAAGGTAGCTCCAAGTAGTTTTTGTAAAAGATTAGCTTTTTGAAGTACATGGCCAGGTAGCCTCATGGGAACCTGTTTTGACTTAGCCTCAACTAGAGGGCCTAGGTCAGTCCTGCGTTTATAGTTTCTCCTGCAGCCCTTCTGCCTGCAACAGCAGAAAGCTCCTCTGCTATGAGTCTATCCAGGGACAACATTCTAGAACTCTGGGGACTGCCCATCACTGCTGTAACAAGCAAGGTGCTGTGTTCCCTGCTCTTGGGGACCTTAGAATGGAATTAAAGAGATGATTTATTTACAGGTAACTGTGGCATAAGACAGTACAAGATAAATGCCACGGGGCTGGGATTGTAGCTCAGCGGTAGAGCGCTTGCCTCGCATGCATGAGGCCCTGGGTTCGATCCTCAGCACCACATACAAAGCAATAAAATAAAGACATTGTGTCCATCTACAGCTAAAAAAAATTTTTAAAAAAAGATAAATGCCACATGACACACCCAGAAAAGCTGTCACAGGTGTATGGAGGTGGAAGAAAGGTGACTTCAACAGGAACAAGGTCTGAACTCAGGCTGCACATAGCAGTCACCCAAGGAAACTTCAGACAGTGGTTTCTGTCGGAATCTCTAGGGGATGGGCCTCAGACACAGGTCTGAAAGTGCCCTGGAAGCTTCCGTTGTGAAGCTAAGATGAAGAACCCTTGCACTAGGCTCATCAGACTGCTTCACGAGGGGCTGGGGAAGGACGGATGGGGATGCAGAACCCGACGTGTTGGGTGGTATTCCCAGCAGGCAGCGGCACTGTGTGGGGAGAGAGGGGCCTGCTGCCCATCACTGCAGGCAGTGCTGTTCCCCTGAATGGCTCAAGGCAAAGGCAGATGGGCACTTTTGCTAGAGCCATGTAATGAGCTCCTCGCTGCCTTGCTTGTTACAGAAGACCCATGGTTACCTCTCTCTGGGGATTCTTGTTACCTCATTGCCTCGTGTCTTCCACCTGGGAAGACAGAAAGGCCAGCTGGATAGGGAACAGGCACACGGGTGATAAAGGTGGGCAGCAATGCAGATTCTGTGAAACTCCCCTGAGAACCCATGTAGGGCCACATATTTGGCTTACAATCTTTGCTGACTCCTGCCAGGGGTTTCTGACCCTAAGGAGAGTGCTGCTTCCCGCCCTGGACTAGTAGGGGCCGTGAGTGTGCACCCAGTGGCCTAGGCCTACAGAGCAAACCACCCAGTGTCAGACCCAGCCTCTAGGCTCAAAAACAGTGGCTATAGATTTGTGCCTCCCTTGTCCTCACAAGGGCCACTGTGTAAACAAGTTGTCCTCAGGTATTTTTCTTGCACACTGCTCTGTGTGAAAGAATTTGAATGTGCAACCTCATGTATATATTTATTATAAATGACAGCCATCTACTACTGTCCTGACATATCATGGACATAGAAATATAAAAAATGTAGACCTCTTATTTATTTATTTAGTACCAAGGATTGAACCGAGGGTGCTTAACTTATGAGCCACATCCCCAGCCCTTTTTATTTTTTGAGACAGGGTATCACTAAGTTGCTTAGGGCCTCACAAAGTTGCTGAGGCTGGCTTTGAACTTGTGATCCTCCTGCCTCAGCCTCACAGGCCACTGCATCGGACCAAAGGGTCGAGAGCTGAAGTAAACATGATTGAATTTTCCCCAACATATTAATGGTACAAAAACTATCATATAAACACGCTTTTAAACGTGAAAGCCACGTGATCAAGTCCACATTCATAAACTCTTGGTTAAAACTAAGTCCCAGCATTTGAAGGCCTGGTTCTAAGTTCAGGTTTGATTCAGGTCCCAGTTCTTGTGGCATTCACAGGTAATCATAGTACACAGACTATGCTTTTAGGTCAGAGTTCTTGTTTTTATTTTTATTTTTTAGTTGTAAATGGACACAATACCTTTTTTAAAAAATGTATTTTTAGTTACAGTTGGACATGATAAGTTTATTTTATTTATTTTTCTGTGTGGTGTTGAGGATCGAACCCAGTGCCTCACATGTGCTAGGCAAGCACTCTACCACTGAGCCACAACTCCAGCCCAAAGTACTTGCTTTTTGGTCCCATTCTCCAATCATGTGAAAGCCCTGGATGAATTTAGGCTGGTGTTTATTCCCGGGTGTTTATTCAGGGAAGGGGAAGATTCTGGTTTCTGAGGTTTCCTCTTGTTCTTGTCTAAATGGTACTCTTCTGGAATCCTCGGCACATAAACACATACTTATGAAAACATCTTGCATCAGTGTATCAGTCAGCAGCTCCCCGTTACTGTAACAAATATCTGAGATATGACAATTTAGACAGGGGAAAGGCTTATTTTGGCTCACAGCTTTAGAGCTTTCATACTATAAATAATTTGTCCCATGGCTTTGGGGCCACTGCGTGACAAGAAAAGCTGTTCCTCTCATGGCCAGGAAGCAAGAGAGTAAGGGGAGGGGCTGGGGTCCCACTATCCCCAGTGGCCTAAAGGCCTCTTAAGTTTCCACCTCCCAATAATACCAACCTGGGGACTTAGCCTTTAACCCATGGGCCTTTGGGGGCCACTCAAGATCCAGATCACAGGACATCTACAGACATCTATGTTCATAAATACTCTGTTCTTGGCACAGATTATGTTGAAAAGCCGTAACTCAGATAGATGGTCACCTTTTTCTTGATGGGACAGATTTGAATATGTTTGTTTAAAAGAAAAAAGCTAAATGACACACTGCTGCAGTCATTTGTTACTTTTCTAAAGGTCTCCAGATTTCACAAAAGAATACCCATACCGGGCTGGGATTGTGGCTCAGTGGTAGTGCCTGCCTCGCATGTGTGAGGCACTGGGTTCGATCCTCAGCACCACATAAAAACAAATAAAATAAAGATATTGTGTTTATCTATAACTAAAAAAATTTAAAAAAAAAAAGAATACCCATACCTCGGGCTGGGATTGTGGCTCAGTAATAGAGCGCTTGCCTCCCACGCGGAGGTACTGGGTTCGATCCTCAGCACCACATAAAAATAAATAAAGATATTTGTGTTCATCTACAATAAAAAAATTTAAAAAAAAGAGTATCCATACCTCCTTTAATTCTTTGGCTCTTTGAAGAATTAAGTCACATGCTGGCCAGTGAACCACTTTGTCACAAAAGATATTCATGGGCACATCCCAGATCACTAGAGTATGGTAAAGCTTTGGCTATTTAAGTGCCTTGGTTTGTTTTTGTTTGTTTTAATTAACCACAACCACGATATCCTGAGGTATGTAAACCGCAACATCCTGAGACGCTCAGGTAAACTGGGTGAGGGCCCTTGCCAACCCACACGTCACAGGCTCCTCTATTGTCAGGATGAGTGCCAGAGCCTATCCACATATTAAATATGAGTAAAGCCAGTTTACCCTCATTTTGAAAAGAAAATACAAGTAGGATTTTTGAGCATTCCTTCACGATCACGTTCTGTCTAACCTGCCCCATCTGGATACCCCCGGGAGGGCCCACAGGTGGGACCAAGCCTGCAGATGTGCCTGCTCCTTGCAGCACTCCCCTCTTGTTAAACGTTTACTGGTGTCTGAGCATTTCATCTGAAGAGTCCATTGAATTAGAAAATTTCAAATATGTGTACCCTCCTCACCCCCCAAAAATGATCATGTACTAGGTAAGCAAAAGACCACCAAATCACACACCTTCCTGCCACATCTCACCACTGCTCTTAGCCCCTTCTTGAGGTGGCACCCGAGGCCTTAAGTCATGTGCTGGCCATTGACGTGAAACTGGGTCTGCTTCCCTTTTGGCTCATTCCCTGCTCCTACCACCCCCACGTCCATGGTCAGTTTTCACAGCAACCCGCCCTTCAACTTCTCCATAACCCTGGAGTTTCCCCCACCCCACCCCACCTGATGAGTAGCTCAAGCCCGGTCTTTTGGTGCTCTCTGTCTTGCTGTCACACACACAGAAGTGATTGTCTTCTCCAGAGCCTGTGGTACTGTTCTAGCTTCATTTACAGCAGTTATGAGACAGAGGCATTTGTAGACGGGGCTCCTGGACTTGAGGACATTGTCATTTTCACCAGCAAATTCTTAGCCCTTATACAAGTGTCCAGGAAGCCCCTAGCACATGTTTGCAGATGAATGAGTGCTGTTTGTCCTGTGTACCCTGAAGGCACAAGTTCCCCAGCAGACCTTTGTTAGGTCCCTATTACACTTTCTTCAGTGTGCGTATGCACAGGCCTTTGATCCTGGCTGGCTGGCTGTTGCGGATTCCTATATTGGTAGTGAAATGCTTTCCTAGAAACATTTTAAGCAGGACCAAGTAGGACTGCTCCCTGGAGGAAAAACAGTGAATGTGGCCAGTGCCATCCACAAGGCACCTCTGTGTGGCACATCTGTGGTAAGGTGAGCAGAGCCATGCTGGTCAGCTGTCTTTGGGAGCCTTGGGAGGTCTGGATATGGCTTTATGGAGGCCCTCTCCTTCCCTTGAAGCCTGTGGAGACAGACCGCCACAGAGGGAGAGGTGCCAGAGCTGGAGATCCCAAAGAACACAGGGCATGATGGATCTGTGCCCTGCACTGGGGTCCCCTCCACTCACTGGCCTGGACCCTCTCCCCATCACCTCCTCTGGAAGCACTGATGTGTTCTGCCCCATACATGCAGATTAAACACTTCTTTTAAATGGACACTTAGAAATTGGACAGCAGTAGTGGAGTTAGCCCAGTGGTAGAGCACTTGCCTGGCATGTGCAGGCCTTGGGTTTGATCCCCAGCACACACACAAAAATAAAAGCAGCAGCAGAAGAAGAAGACAGAAATTGGATGGCAACTTCAAGCCCATAATTTTTTAAAAAAGCAAATGAAGAAGTGGAAGAGCTTGGGCCTCCTCCAGCTTGCTGGTGAGCAGAGGCACCCACCAGTGCTCATGCCTGGCATGACCAGAAGCTCTTGAACAGTTCTGAGAAAGACCATTTTGAGAGGAATCCTACCTGCCACCAAGAGTTCTCAGAAATTAGCAGTCCACAGTATGCACTCACTCTATACCCATTCAATTGCTGACCTAAAAAACAAACACTGAGACACTCAATGACTTGTGTAATGTTTAATATTTTAACAGTAGGCAAACAAGGTTTTTAGCTGGGGGGTGAGGTCTGCCTTGCCCTTCCTGGCCACATCCCCAGGAGGATCAGAGTGAGCCCTCTTCAGAGGGATGTTCTCGGCGAGCTCTTGGCGGGTGAGGTAGTGACTTTGCTGGTGGCCAGCCCTGCATCTGCCTCGGTGTGGCTTGTGGGGCTTTGTGGGCCCTCAGTCTCAGCTGTCACCACCTCTGGGACCCTCTGCTGCCATGGGGTTGAGTGCTGTAGGGAGCTTTGACTTCCTTCCCCTTGTGCGCTTAGGCTTTCGTAACTACACAGCTCTCCAGGTTTTGTAATTCCAGGATCTCCTCCTCTACATTCCTTTGCTCAGCTGGAGCAGATGCGGGCCTGGCACAGATGAGGCAAAGAGCAGGATGCTGGGGTACGGGAGCCACACGTGGTGGTGCTGAAGGGATAGTTTTTCCTTCTTGATCTCAAGGTGACATTCCAGAAGTGACATAGTGTTAGAAGGGTGCTCACTGCCTTAGTGTCACCGAATGGAGCAGTGCAGTGGCTAAGAGTACAGACTTGGGGGTTGAAACAGGCCAAGGCACACCCGTGGCCCAGTAGCCTCCTGGAAACATGATGTTGGGCTGTGTACTTCCTCCTGGCTTAGTCATCTATCAAGGGTGCTACCAGGACGAGAGCTGCATTAGGAGGCCACCAGAGCAGAGTGGGGTAAAGTATAGAAAACAGAAATGTACATCCTCAAGCAGCGTAGAGAGCCAAGCCCCACAAGGCCGTGTTCTCCAAGTGCCCAGGTCTTTGCTATCAGAGCTGCTCTGTTTGAAGTAACACTGGCAATCCATTCTGCTTATTTACTCTCTAACACGGTAAGAGGCATTTCATGATTCTTCTCCAAATTATGCTCAAGTACACTCCATCTGCCCAAAGGTGCCAGAGAGTCATGCCCGTGGGCCCTGGGTCCCTCCTGATGTCCCACAAGGCCTCAGCGCTCCCACACCCCAGGGCCTCCCTGCTGCACCCCAGAGGCTTGCTGGCCCCGCCCCGGAGCCCTCTGTACAGCACTGCCCCTGCCCAGCCAGTTCTCCAGCAGCCCTGAGGAAGATCTGCAGCCAGCCTCGAGGAGACTCAGGTCAGTTTCTGTGCTGCCTCCGTGGTCTGAGTAGGAGGGTGGGCGGTGAGTTCCTCACTGCCGTGGGCCTGGAGGGAACAGTAAGCATGGGGATGTTTCCTTTCTTGGCCAGACTTTCCAGAAAAGGAAGCAATCTACTTCTCTGTCCAGAAGTCTTCTTTAACTGTGACCTTTTTTTTTTCTTTTCATGGTGTCATTTTTTAAATACTTTTATTTCGTTTATTTATATTTATGTGGTGCTGGGATCCAACCCAGTGCTTCACACACGTAGGCAAGCGCTCTACCGCCGAGCCCCAGCCCCAGCCCTAACAGACCTCTTTATATTCCTGTCTTGGGAGAGGGAGAATGTTCACCTCGACCAGACCAGCTGTCCACCTGATGGCCCTTAGCTGGAGCACTGCTCCCTTTTCACCCAGGCTGCTTCTGGAAGCCTGTCACACACGAATCACAGGCTTCAGTGTGTGCCCTGCGTCACTGAAACTTGATTAACAGTCTGATTTTTAGACAGTTCCTCCACTTCTTTGATTGTATGTATTTATATATTTATTTTTGGTGCTGAGGGTAGAACCCAGGGCCTCGCACATGCTAGGCGAGTTTTCTACCACTGAGCTACAACTCCAACCCTTGTTAATTTTAAAAGCGTTAAGATAATTTGTTAAGTTCTCACTTAGTAGCACTTCACATTATTTTAGCTTTCTGCACATGTTACCCCTGTGGTTAATTGTTATATTTTAAATTAATTTGAAAATAAGTTCTTGGCTACCCTTGAGAGCATAAACTCTGAATAGTATTAGACAGATGCCAACAGCCATAGCTTCTTTTTTAAAATATCTTTATTTTATTTATTTTTATGTGGTGCTGAGGTTCGAACCCAGGGCCTCATGCATTTGGGGACTAAGCCACAATCCCAGCCCCCAGCCATATCTTCTTTAAAAAAGCAAAACTTGTAGTATGAAAAAGGAGCCTTAATGGAAATGATTTCCAACTGAATGAAGCCCAAAGTAAAATAGGCCATTTTAAGAAATAACCCCTCACCTTGTGCATGGGAGTCTCCAGGGCATGGTGTTGGTAACAGTGCTTTCTTGTGTTCCCTCACGAATGCTTTACTAATTGTCTTTGTACACTACTGTCTTAACCCAACTGAAGGTTGGTGTTTGGTTAGTGTTTGCCAAGAATGTGGCGCTAATTTGCTGAACTTGAGCCCCTCATCCACCATGAGAGCCACTGGAGGCTTTTCTCTACTTGGAGGGCACTGAGCTAGAAAGTGCTCCTCTCTTCTTGCCGGCGGCTCTCAGTGCTGGAGGGGACACCTCCTCGCCCTCCCTGGCTGGGCCTGCACACCTCCCTGCCCTCAGCTTTCAGGAAGCAGTCTTGACAAGGGTGTTGAGCCTCCAAGTCAGACCACCTGCTTCTCTAGCAGGTTTACATCTAATGGATTTTGGGCTTAGAGTCTGTTTCTCATATTTGAAATTCAGCAAAATGAGTTGATCTAAACTGAGGGGTGTCTTTGTAAATCTCTGCTCTTGTTTCTGCTCACTGGTGGAGTTTTGTTTTGGTTGTGGTGCCCAGTGGAGTCCAGGGCCTCATGCATGCTGGCAGGAGCTCTAATACTGAGCTGCATCCCAGCCTTCCCTTGTGTTTGGACTTTACCACAGTTACATGTGCTGGGTTTGAGCAATGCATCCGCGTGTAACCTGGGACAGGTTTCCTTGTGTGCATTTTTTTTGCACAAGTAGCAGATACAAAATGGCTGGTCTTGGGTCATGAGGCTCAGATTCTAATACTTGCAATAACAACAGGAAAAACCTGTTGGATTCAAGACACAAGAGGAAGATGGAACATTAACTACTCACGTCCCATCACGCCTTATATGGGACACCTGGAAAAACTTAAACTGAGCAATTTTTAGGTGTCCTATATGATTTTATAGATTTTCACAGGTGTCCTAGATAGAAGATGATGGGACATGATGGGTTAGCCACAAGGCCACCTGAGCAGCACTGATTGAAGGATGGCTAGCACTCACAGTTCCAGCAAACACAGAGCATGTCCTTTTGAGAAACGGGCTGGTCTCCAGGAGAGCACAGGCTCTCAGACACACACAGCATCGTGTGGGGTGTCAAGGTGGCTAAGGCCTTGCACCTTTCTCTCTGGGTATGTTTGGGGTTAAAAGCAGCACAAAAAGCTGGGTGCAATGGTGCATGCCTGTAATCCCAGCAGCTCAGGAGGCTGAGACATGAGGATCACTAGTTCAAAGCCAGCCACAGCAATGGCGAGGCGCTAAGCAACTCAGTGAGACCCTGTCTCCACATAAAACACAAAATAGGGCTGGGGACGTGGCTCAGTGGTCGAGTGCCCTTGAGTTCAATCCCCAGTACCCTCCCCCACCCCCAAAAAAGCATCACCAAAGAAGGTGGAGACGTGGAGGCAGAGGGTTTGTGGCTCCTCCCCAGACACCCGTGATTTGTGTTTCCATTGTGCACCAAGCATCTTGTCTCTGATTGGTGGCTAGTGCTGGCATTCCTGTGGCAAGAGGATGGCGGTGCTGCGGCAGCTGGCGCTCCTGCTCTGGAAGAATTACACCTTGCAGGTGGGTCCAGACCTGGAGGGAAAATGGCCCCAACATTCAGCTGATGCAGGGGCCCCAGGGAGGAGCACACGTCATCAACACAGTGGTCCTTTCTCTTCCAGAAGCGGAAGGTTCTAGTGACAGTCCTGGAACTCTTTCTGCCCTTACTGTTTTCTGGGATCCTGATTTGGCTTCGTTTGAAGATCCAGTCAGAAAATGTGCCCAATGCCACAGTCTACCCTGGTCAGTCCATCCAGGAGCTGCCCCTATTTTTCACCTTCCCTCCGCCAGGGGATACCTGGGAGCTCGCCTATATCCCTTCCCACAGTGAGGCTGCCAAGACCGTCACTGAGACTGTGAGAAGGTCACTGGTGATCAGCATGAGAGGTGAGACCACAGGAGGCACCAGGAACCTGGGCAGGGGTTCCCACGATGTATCACCTCAAGCCGTGGATTCAGCCCAAGCACCTGTCAGGAGCCACAGCCTGAGTGGCTCAGCATCTTCTGTTGGCTGTGCCACCCATTCAACTCCTGGCTCCCTGGCATCCATTTCTCATTATACAGCAGGGCTCAGAACTGAGAGGCCTGTGGCCACACTTGGTAGTAGCAGGGACATGGGTGGCTTCAGCCCCGCAAAGTCCTCTCATCATGAGGGCAGAGTGCGGTTTGAGGGTGTGGTACAATGTACCTTTTCTGGCACATGGTTTTGGGGGGCATTTGCAAAGAAGGTCACCGGAGAGCTCATTGAGGAAAACGGCAGGAAACAGTGCAGGCGCCTTTTCTAGGTCTTTCCCTGAGAGTGGAGCCGTTGCCCTTCCTTTGCTCCTGCTGGCACGTGCCTCCTGGGCCTGCTGAGCTCAGCTAGAGGTGTTCCTCGGCTCCTACCAAACAGTTGCAGGAAGGTGCTTCCTGTTGGGATGACAGAGAGATCATTTCAGAAACAGAAAGTTGTTCCACAGACATCCTTAGTGCCACAGTGGTCAGGAGAGAAAGCAGCTGCCCTCACTGCAGACCCAGCCCAGGGTCATGGTGGTTTTCTGAGACAGCCTTGCTGTCAGCCCAGCGTCTAGTCCTGCCTCAAAACCGCAGCAGGAGAACCTGCTGCCCAGGCCCAGTGCACTCAGGGTTCTGCCTATCTACTGCGGCCTGTCTCTCTGCCAAGACAAAGCTCTGGAATCTTGGGGAAGGTTTGCAGAGCCCTGGAGAGTCTTGTCAGTTTGCCATCTCTTATCTGCAATGGCCTGGCTTCTGGGGCAGAGGGGACGATTGGGCAACCCGGGGCTCCTTGCTCTGTCCACAGTGCGCGGCTTTCCCTCTGAGAAGGACTTTGAGGACTACGTTCGGTACGACAACCGCTCCTCCAACGTGCTGGCTGCCGTGGTGTTCCAGCTGGCCTCCAACCACAGCAAGGAGCCCCTGCCACTGGCGGTAAGGCCGCAGGCCTGGTGCTCCCCCACCACTGACCCCCTGCTTCTCTTGGGCCTCTGCCTTCCTGGGAGTGAACATCCAGCTGAGTCCAGTGCCACTACCCAGACCCTGCTGACTTTAAACCTACCTACCCATAGGCAGTTGCTTCAAGCCCCTCTCCTCCTCCCATTTTATAAAATTCATTTAAAAATTCATTTATGAAATCACTGGTCTCCAGGGCTCTTAGGATAGAGGCAAGCAGGGTAGGTAGGAAAGTAGCAGCTGTTACATATTTTCTGGGAAAAAAAATGGGAGCTGTTTGCTTTCCTGAAGTCATTAAGACTGGGAAGTGTCTTACACGATATTGGTGGCCATCAATGACATGCCAGTCAACCTCGCGGTTGTGTTGCTAGGTGGCAAGAGAAGAGTGACTATGAACACCCTGGAAGTGACCCACAGGGTTCCCTGCCCCTGCTGGGCAGGGCCACTCCCTCCCTCAAACCTCTGATATCCGGGCCACTGGGCGTTTTCAGGGCAGGGCGTGGTGATAGGACGCCCTCATTGGCCTAAGGCGTCTGCTCCTTCTCTGAGTCCCCAGAGCACTCAGTGTTCTCTTTGTTCCTGCAGGTGAAATATCACCTACGCTTCAGCTACACGCGAAGGAATTACATGTGGACCCAAACAGGCAACTTCTTCCTGAAAGAGACAGAGGGCTGGCACACCACTTCCCTTTTTCCACGTTTCCCAAACCCAGGACCAAGGGAACCTGCATCCCCTGATGGCGGGGAGCCTGGTGAGAAGCACTTTTTTTGTTGTTTATTTTTTTATGTGGTGCTGAGGATCGAACCTGGTGCGTCACGCATGCAAGGCAAGCGCTCTACCACTGAGCCACAATCCCAGCCCCTGGTGAGAAGCACTTTTAGGGGCTACATTACCAGCCCTGAGCTGCTAACTATAGTGATAGTTACATGGGGGTAAACCTACCTTGCATCTCTCTGCAGAAATAATTCTAAGGAACATTAATCTTCTTGTTTGTAAGAGGAGGAAGTAAACACCCAGTAAAACTGGCTTCTGAAAGGCTGAAATAAGCTGTGGAAAGAGCCAGGGCTCTCTCCCATGTTGCAGAAGATACATACCCTTGAATGAAGCATTTATCTCTCAGTTTTTAAGAAACTGCAGTTTGCATTGGCTCTGTTAGGCTTGATTTTGTGGGTCCCTTCCCTTCCTGGCCTTCTCTGCGGTCTGTAGGCTGTTGAGGGTCTCGAGTCCTTGTGTAATTGGTCCATGGCTTCATTGAATCAGTGAGTCATACAGAAGCTGGACCTAGGCTGCTCTGACTCCCTCCCAGTGCATGTTGTGGTCCATACCATGTGGCTTTGGCCGGCAGCTAAGAATGTTTGCCTCCATGGAAGCATGAGCATGTTCTAGAACCAAGCTAGAGAGAGCCAAAGTGTGGCTGAGGCCCAGGACCCAGGGTTAGATGTAGCCCTTAGGGCAAGACTGACTACTTGTTCTGGTGGAGGCACAGGGGTTCTGAAGAACACAGTCATTCACAGAATGAGCCAGAACTTATTGGAGATTTCTCAGGAAGCTCAAGAGTACTCCTCAATGGAGCATGACTCAGGTCCTGAGCACCAGGCAGCCAGGATCTGCCCATGTGCAGTGGCATTTAGAGACCCTTGCTGCTGGTGTCAGGGCCTGTCCAGAGGTTAATGCCCAGGGCAAGATTTTAAACCCAGAAGAGAAACTAAGATGGCAAGGCAAGGTGTGGAATGTGAGGGTCCCAGAATGGGGCCCTAGACACGCTACCAAACCTGAGGCTCAGGAGAGACTGCATCAGCTGTCATTCTTGCACCCTGCATCTGGTGATGCTGCCTGCTGAGACCCAGACACTGGATTGGAGCTCCTTAACCCCCTCCTACTTGTCAGGGACAAATTCCTAAGCTTGGTAGCAATAGAAAAATTATCTCCAAGGCAAGGACTGACAGATTTCAATCTGTACAAACTCAAAGTTTACCAAAAAGAAAAAGGCCTAATACTGATTCTAAAAGCAAATAAGAGACTGGGGAGGGGCTGGGGTTGTGGCTCAGTGGTAGAGCGCTTGCCTCGCATGCATGAGGCACTGAGTTTGATCCTCAGCACCACATAAAAATAAATAAAATAAAGATATTGTGTCCACCTACAACTAAAAAAATTTTAAAATTTTAAAAAAGAGAGACTGGGGAAAACATCTCTGGCAAATAACAAAGGGCAGATATCCTCTGTTACAGAAAGGACTCTCACAGGTTATTTAGAATAACACAAAAGCCCCAAGAGATGGTTGGCAAGGGTGTAATAGTGGCATGGGCAGGTCAATTCTAGCTGTTTCCACCCCAGACGTCCATGCCTCAGACCCCTAGTAACCCTGATAAGCACTGAACTCCCAGAATAGTCTGAAAGGAGAAAAGTGCACATGCATGAAGACGTTCGCCCTGGCAAGGTCATAAACATTTCTGCAACAGGAAAGGGAGTGATCCCGTAGGAGATGGCTTCATGCCTCAGAATATTGAGTTCATAGCTTAGACAGGTTATAACAATGAGAATTTGCTGTGTGGTGCCATCTCCCAGGAGAACAATCTGTGAGCAAGTAGCAGGCAGGGATTCATAGGGGGACGGTGTAAAGTCATGAAAAACAGGACTCTGAAGCCAAGTTCCCACACTCAGCTATGCCTGTCACCCATGGTGTGATTCCCTGGGCCTTGGTGTTCTCATCTTTCTAATGGGGATATCACCACTGCCCTGAAGCGTTTATGTGAATGTGAGAATTAAGCCCCCACCCAATATTACCCTTGGCACACCTCCAGTGATTAATTGAGCATGTACTGCCTTTACAACTAAAACCTGGGGGAGACAGAAGAACATGTACGCTTGATAACCCTGAGTTAGGGGTGCAGTGGGCATGTTGCTTTTGTCTTCTTTTTTTTTTTTTTTTTTTTTTGGGCTACTGAGGATAGAACCAACCCACCCACACACACACACAGCCACACTCTTAGCCCCTTTTTATTTTATTTTGAGACAGGGTCTCACTAAGATGCTTAGGGCCTTGCTAGGTTGCTTAGGCTGGCCTCGAACTTGGAATACTCCAGCCTCAGCCTCCCAAGTCACCAAACCTCTCTCTTCTGACTCCACCTCTGCAGAGGTCTCAGCCACCTGCCACCTTGAGTTATGGTTGGGTGCCCGGGCTGTTGGCTTCTTTCTCTTGGCTGACAGGCTGACTGCTGGGGTGCCACTCAGAACCCAGTCCTCTCACCAGATGTGGGAAACATTCCCCTGATCTTCAGACTTTCTTCTTGTCCCTACTTCCCCTAGCCTCATTCTTGGTATGTTCTTTCTTTGTGAATGTTTTAACTTTTATTCGTTTAGAATCCCATCAGGCCTAATTGGGGTGTTCAGGGTCATCCAGCCAAGTTCATATATGATTTCAAAATGTGATCATATGGGCTGGGATTGTAGCTCAGTGGTGGGGCGCTTGCCTCGCATGCGTGGGGCCCTGGGTTCGATTTTCAGCACCACATACAAAGAAATAAAATGGAGATATTGTGGGGCGGGGGCGGTGGCTCAGTGGTAGAGCGCTTGCCTCGCATGCATAAGTCACTGGGTTCGATCCTCAGCACCACATAAAAATAAATAATAAAAGATATTGCATACAACTAAAAAATATTTTTTAAAAAATGGAGATATTGTGTCCATCTACAACTAAAAAAATATATATTAAAAAAAATGTGATCATATCTGTGATTTTCAGGTACATTGTGTTAATCAGGAAGTAGAAGTGACAGTGACCTTGCTTCTCTTATCTGCTGTCAGCATGGGCTCATTTTCTGCCTCCTTTGATAGGGCCACTGCGCAGCGCCAGACACCACTGGGACCCCAAGCAGGCGTTGGTTACGTTGCTGTTGCCTCCAATGTCCCTCCTTCCGGGGCCCCCGAGGGTGGCCCTGGTGCCCTTCTGAGCTCACGGCTCCCAAGCAGGCAGCACCCGTGACATGTTATCTTTGGCTCTCGTGTTCAGGGTACATCCATGAGGGCTTCCTGGCCGTGCAGCACGCTGTGGACAGGGCCATCATGCACTACCATGCCAACGCCTCCGCACGCCAGCTGTTCCAGAAGCTCACGGTGGTCGCCAAGAGGTTCCCATTCCCGCCATTCATCTCGGACCCCTTCCTTGTTGCCATCCAGTACCAGCTGCCCCTGCTGCTCATGCTGAGCTTCACCTACACCTCCCTCTCCATCGTCCAGGCTGTGGTGCAGGAGAAAGAGAGAAGACTGAAGGTAACTGTGCATGGCTTTGTGACATCCTGCCATACTGATCCTGGGGGCGGTGCCCCCATGGCGGTATGTCTCAGGCTCCTTCAAAAGAACTGGCCTTGTTTTGAGGCTACCCTGCTCTTGGCCAGGGCTCCTTCCCATGTGCTGGAACCACGAGGGTCTGGGCACGGGTGGATGCCCACTGTGGCTCCAGTCTGTCTTGGCTTCTTTGAAATCAGGCTGGTATGCCTGGATTCTTAAAATCCTCTGAAAGCGGTGAATGATGGTGAAGGCCAATAATCCCAGCAACTCGGGAGGCTGAGGCAGGATGATCACAAGTTCAGGCCAGCCCCAGCAACTTAGTGAGACTCTGTCTCAAAATAAGAAATAAAAAGTGCTGGGATGTAGCTCAGTGGTAGAGCACTTGTCTGGATATGCAAGGCCGTGTGTTCAAACCCCAGTACTAGAAAGAAAAAGAGCTCCTGTAAAGCATTGTAGTTTCGGTGCAGAACACCACACCTGGAGGCGACCCTGGAACTGCGTTGTCCACCTCTGGAGCCTCGAGCCCAGAGGGCTTCAAGCACTTACAGTGCTCCTGGTCACAACTAAAATGTGACAAAAGTATAAAGTGCCACCAGTTTTGAAGACAGCACAGGAAGGATCATAAGCTGCCTCACTAGTAATTTTTATATTGCTCATGTTTCAAAGACAGTACTTTGAATATATTGGGTCAAGTAGACCACAATTGAAATTAATATTTTTTAATTTTTTTTAAATTAATTTATTTAAATGCATTTCAAGTCATAGTACATATATAGAGCTCGATTTTTCCATTTTTCTGGTTGCAAACCAGATAGAGTCACATCATTTGTGTCTTCATACATGCACCAGGGGTAGTGAT
>CM053415.1:33691102-33709429 GCA_028644305.1 Xerus rutilus
GGCATCGCCCTCATAGCGGGCTCCAAGGTACAGGGCCCTGGGGCCCAGCTTCCACCTGACGCAGTGGGCAGGCACAAGGCAGCAGGCCCAGAGACCTTGGGCTCTAGAACTTGAGGCAACCCTGTAAATCCCTTGACTCCAGCTGTGGGGTCCCACAACACAGCCACCCTGGACCTGGGATGTGGCTCTCCCATCGTCACCAGGCTGTGCCTCTGCCCCCAGGTGCTGATGCTAGACGAGCCCACCTCAGGCATGGACGCCATCTCTAGGAGGGCCATCTGGGACCTTCTTCAGCAGCAGAAGAGTGACCGCACCATCCTGCTGACCACCCACTTCATGGACGAGGCTGACCTGCTGGGGGACCGCATCGCCATCATGGCCAAGGGGGAGCTGCAGTGCTGCGGGTCATCGCTGTTCCTCAAGCAGAAATATGGTGAGCAGTGGGCAAGAGGCAACCCAGTCTCAATCCCAGGATGGGGTCAGCACCACTGTGCTGTGCTGAGAGGCACTGCCCACTGTTAACCTTTGGGAAGGGCCCTGAGACCAGCAGAGGGAGGTCTCCTCTAGACTTCTGTTGCCCCCATAGAGGGGTCTACAAGAATGAGGGAGAAGCCGGGCGCGGTGGCTCACACTTGTAATCCCAGCACTTAGGGAGGCTGAGTCAGGAGAATCGCGAATTCAAAGCCAGCCTCAGCAACAGCGAGGCACTAAGCAACTCAGTGAGACCCTGTCTCTACATAAAACACAAAATAGGGCTGGGGAGGTGGCTCAGTGGTCAAGTGCCCCTGAGTTCAATCCCCAGTACCAAAAAAAAAAAAAAAATGAGGGAGAAGAGTGGGGCAGAACACCCTGAGTGGTTGGTTGGGCTCCAGTTCATATAAAGGCAGGACCCCCAGGAGCAGCAGCATGTGGACTGACACTGCAGTTCCCAGTAAGGGCATGGCTGGTGGCATGGCCCAGACCAGTGGGTGGAGACGTGGGTCAGGACCCAGGCCCCTTGCTTTGCCGGGTGATTGTGGCCTCCCTTCTCAAGGTCACTTCCTGGTTCAAGATGGTGCCGTGTCTAGCCTCCCCCATACCAGGACACAAGAGCACCCCTCCCCTCAGTTCACACCTCACCTCTGCTGGCCTCTGCATGGCCAGCACACAGCCCTGTGTGGCTAATACAGGCTGGAAATGCTGGAGTGGACACTCTCCTCCTGGGTGGCAGCATACCCAGCAAAGACACAGGGGTTTCCTTTCCAAGAAAGAGGTGCAGGTCTTGGGGGACGAGGAGCCATTTCTGCTTTGATGGTTTCACCTGCTACTTTCTGCCTGGTGCCCAGGCAGCTGAGCCATTGCTCTTCCTGGACCCAGCGTCCTTGTGTCTGAGGGGGACAAGGAAGTGCCATTTCTTGCCAAGCAGCATTGGGCAGGAGGAGAGTTGGGGATCTGAGTGTGTGCAGTGTAGCCTGCAGCTCCTATTCCTGCTGAGTCTCCTCCTGTGAGCCTTGCAGTAACCTAAACAAATCCCACAAAACAGATGCCCTTGATGCCCCGGCTCTTGCTCAGGCGGGTTCCCTGCCTTGTGGCTATACCCTCTGGAAGGCTCTGGCTTCCAGCAAGTGCTCCTGGCTGCACTTAGCATCCCAGGTCCCCCAGAAACTCTCCCCAGCAAGGGTGTGGGAGGCAAGACCCCAGGACACACAGGGGAGCCCTGAGGTGCTGTTCTGGCTCTCCAGCCTCTCTTCCTCGAGCCTGCCTGGCATGGGCCCAGGAGTCCACAGAGAGGGCAGGAAGAGCAGTAGGAGCACAGTCACAGCTCTCACACTCAGCTCGTGTATTTCAGGTGCTGGCTACCACATGACGCTGGTAAAGGAACCACACTGCAACCCCGAAAGCATCTCCCAGCTGGTGCACCACCATGTCCCCAATGCCACACTGGAAAGCAGTGTTGGGGCCGAGCTGTCCTTCATACTTCCTAAGGAGAGCACGCACAGGTTTGTGTCCTAGAAAGATGAGTGCATGGTGTGCATCTCAGGGGAAGTGCCATAGGTGCAGAGCTAAGAAGGGGGCCCATGAGCCAGGGAGCTCCATGCTCAGAGTCGCCCACTCACCCTCTCTGGCTCAGCCAGTGTGCATCTCCCAGCCCCTGCCTGTGGACAGTGAGCCCATGCCGAACCTGCTTGTCTGCACATCAGGTGCCAGCCCTGGGTGGAGCTGAGGAGGAAGCCATGCTTGGTGCCTGGCTGCTGTTCAGTGCAGCCCATGGCTCCTTCCTAACACAGGGTTCAGCATGGGTAGCAGCAGCAGCACTCAGACACATCGTGGTGCTGAGCACGTGCATCTGCACACAAGTTACAAACGTACACAACTTCTCCATCTCAGAATGTGAGGCCTGGGCATGCACCATGGCACTGTCACCGAGGGAATGAGGGGGTGAGTGGGTAGGCAGGTAGGTTGTTTTATCAGTGGGACATATATTTATTGTACACTTAGTCATAGATGTCTTTGTTAACTTGGAAAGTGAATGATTACTTCATCAGTACCATTTGGCAGAGAAAATGCAGGAGCGGCAGAGGGCCTTGATGACAGAAAGGTCTGGAACTGTTCCTGGGGGCGCTGCGCCCATGAGTTTCAAGGCTGCACAAGGCCCCCCTTTCTCTTACCCTCTGGGATCTGCAATGCCAGCATGAGAGGGTTTTCTTCTGCAACTGGATTGACCCTCGTGCCACAGAGACTGGGGGAGGCCTGCAGGAAGGCTCAGCACAGGTGGGTGGGCTGGTCAGCAGAGGAGTAGACGGGAGTCCAAGGGACTCCTTCCATCAGCAGATATCACAGGTCTGGGGGCACTAGCCACATCACCCACACCGAGCAAGAGACTTCTCTGAATAATGTCTGCCCAGAATGGACTGGAGGGGATATGGCTACACATTCTGTTCAACCGCCCTTTTGGCTGCCTCACCCTCTCCAGCACCCCTGCCACCATCTTGTGACCTGGGCAAGATTTATATCTTTTGTATGTGGTTTGGGGGCTTGAACACAGGGTTTCATGCATGTGAGGCAAGCACTCTACCACTGAGCCACATCTCCAGCCCAGGGTTTATATCTTAAAAGTACATTTAATCAGGGCTGGGGTTGTAGTTCAGTTGTGGAGCACTTGCCTAGCATGTGTGAGGCACTGGGTTCAATTCTCAGCACCACATATAAATAAATAAAGTCCATTGACCACTAAAAAAAAAAATTAAAAAAATAAAGTACATTTAATCATGCTATATGTTTGATTAAATAATGTGAGTTGTTTGGGGCTGTGCTGGAGATGGAATCCAAGGCCTCACACTTGCTGGGCAAGCACTCCACCACTGAGCTGCACACAGGTAATTTGCTTTTATAGCTGCATAATGTTCCTCGAAGCAGGTACATCATAATTTAACATCTGCTTCATTATCGTGCACTCCTGTTTTTCTCCAAAATATATGCTAATAAACATCTTCCTAGAAAACACCTTGTCCAGATCTCCAGTGATTGTCCCAGACAGCCCCCAGTAGTGAGGTAGTTATTACAAGTTTCCTTCTGGAAAGAGGTTTGGCTTTGCTTTCTCAGAAGGAGGACAGGAGACACTGAGGCAGCACTTCTGTTTTTCTTTGTGGTGCTGGAGATGGAACCCAGGGTGTCAGGCCCAGCACATGCTCTACCTCAGAGCTGCACCCTAGCCCTACAGTTGCAGCTTTGAGTAGAATTTTTTTTCCAATATTTGTGTGTTGAATGGGTGAAAAAGCACATGACCAACTGATTAGCCTTTCTGGGGTTCCTGCCAGCAGGAGGTGGAATGTTTCTGGGCCTGGTGGCTTTCAGAACCGCCTCAGTTAGGTGGCCTCCTGCCCCTCCCCCATTCTACATGGAGGCAATTGTTTAGGACAGAACTGCCTGGGAAGCCTCTGAGGAGTACCTCGTCACTCTCTGAGGAGCATCTCATCACTCTGGGTCTTTTTTCAGGTTTGAAAGTCTTTTTGCTAAACTGGAAAATAAGCAGAAGGAATTGGGCATTGCCAGCTTTGGGGCCTCTGTCACCACCATGGAGGAGGTCTTCCTTCGGTCAGTAAGCACGTGCTCCCAGCCTGGCACTGGGGTGATTCGGTTTAAGGACTTCCGTAAGGCAGTGGGTTGATTCTGCTCTGGAGCCTGGGCCCTGAATCAGGATTTGACTGATATCAACTGAAGCAGCGAAGCTGCGGCTGGTTCTAGAAGGGCTGTCTGAACTTCTCCAGGGTCCCTCCCAGGAAGCCACCCACATGGGGTCGAGGTCAGGGAAGTGTGAGGCTGCTGAGCTCTTCTGGCTCGGGTCATCCTCCTTCCAGGATGCCTGGGTCTGCACCAAGCACACAAGGTTTAGCTTTCAGACCCTCAGAACTACAGGTGAGCAGCAGACCATTGACATTTATCAGACATTTATCAGACATTTGATTGATTGCTTGATTGATTGATTGATTGACAGGGTTTTGCTAAATTGCCCAGGCTGACCTCAGACTCCTGCCTCAGCCTCCCAAGTAACTGGGATTATCAATGTGTACTCCTATGCCCAGTTTATCAGATTTTTCTTGAATGCTTGTTTGCAGATACAGTGCTAAAAATTCAAATATAAAAATACATGTAAGTTCCATTTCCTCCTTGAGGAGCCCAGGCCTAGAGGAGGCAGCAGAATAAGTGACCATAAACTGAGGCCACATGAGGAATGTTCTGTGAACATCTCTACTGGAGGTGGGGGCAGCAGCAAAGGCCAGTGTGGCCTCAGGGAAACCAGTGGGGACAGGAGGCTCAGAAACCTGTGTACCCAGAAGCAGACCCCTGAGTCAGGGCAGGTGAGTAGGGAGGAAAAGAGAGGCTGCTCGCTTACCTGAGTCCAGCACAGGACACAGCAGAGCAACTCTCCATGAGTCTTGGCTGATAAAGAATCCACAGGCCAGCCTGGCATGGCTGCACCTGGAAGTTGGGCCTTGGTGACTCTCAGCAGCCACTTGTCTCTGCTTTCCTTTCTGGCCCAATTCACTCTGTCTTCTTGTTCACGTTCAACATGTAACCCTACCTGGCCTCCAGCTGTGTCCTCATGCCTCAGTTCCAGGGTCTCATCCCTGACAGTGGTCTCTCTGAGCTCCTAGTCTCAGGAGAGAAACATCAGAAGCTCTGCCCAGACTGCCCAGGATCCTCTGGTAGTCAGAGGCAAGCAGCCCACCCAGCAGCTCAGATGGTAGGTGTGAAGGTTTCCGTTCAAAAGGAATACTAGAGAGGTGGCCACAGGTGTCTCTAGCTTGAATCTGTGATGGGAGCCTTTTTTTTTTTTTTTGGTCAATGGATATTCTATTTTATTTTATGTATGTATGTATTTATATGTGGTGCTGAGGATCGAACCCAGGGCCTCACACATGCCAGGCAAGTGCTCTACCACTGAGCCACAACCCCAGCCCCTGTGATGGAAGTCTTGAAAGACAAATGGACCTAGGACATTGATGCAAGGGAGGGGCTTTTCCAGCAGAACTGAGTCCAAGGACTAAGGGCCAGCTTGGGAGAAGGAAACAGGCGGGCAGGTTTGAGTGTTGGTTTCCAGAGGGTGGCAGAGGTAAGCTTGCTTAGGCCACACCAGAAAGCACCTCTTGCCAGGCAGAGTAGCACACACCTGTAATCCCAGCAGCTTGGGAGGCTGAGACAGGAGGATCACAAGTTCAAAGCCAGCCTCAGCAACATAGCAAACCCCTAAGCAACTTAGTGAGACCCCCTGTCTAAAAATAAAAAATAAAAAGAGGCTGGGTATGTGGCTCAGTGGTTAAGCACCTCTGGGTTCAATCCCCAGAATCAAAAAAAGAAGAAAGGTACCTCTTGTGCTCAGCAGGTTCAGTTGTATTTCCTGATCCACAGGGAGCTGCTGGAGAGTTTGTTTTAAATAATAGTTTTACTGAAATATAATTTACATGATATTTTAAAAGTCCACATTTTTGGTGTGATGATTCAGGGCTTTTACTGTATTCACAGTTTTGCAGTCATCACTGTAATCAACTTCAAAATGCTTTATCATCTCCCGCCTGCAAAAATCCAATCCATTAGCAGTTGCTCCCCTGCCCCTGCAACCCGGGCCCTGAAAACACAGCTCTGCTTTCTGTCTGTCTGGGTTTGCCTGTTAGGGGCATTTCCTACCGGCTCCACCACGCGGCATGTGGTTTTGCGTCTCATCTTTCAGTGCACTCATTGCTTCAAGGTCTGCCCACGCTGTGGCACCTGTCAGAACGTCATTCCCTTTATTGCCAAACAATGCTCCATCACGCGGGCAGACCAGGTTTTGTTGGCCTGCTGGTCCACTGAGGGACGTGTAGGTTGTCTCTGCCTCTTGGGCGTTAGGAATCATGCTGCTGTGAACGTTTTGTGCACAAGTTAATGTTTTATTCCCCATGGGAATATACCTAGATCATGTGGCAACCACGTTTTGTCTTGTGTCCCTCCATCTTGATGAGTGTCCATCCTTATTTTGAGCACTGCTATCAGAAGCACTGAAACAGCAGAACACCCCCCCCCCCAGTTTCTTCGGCTTGTCCATTCATTCCTCCCTGTGCTCATTCTTCCTATCTGTACCCAGCTGAGCAAGGCCCAGGCAGGAGAGGAAACCAGGCGGGGCACTGCCCCTTAGGAACGTCCAGGATCATGGGGAGACTGACCAGAGACACATTCCTAGCCAGGCCCTGATGGGGACAGTCCCCACGAAAGCACTGATGCCAAGGATCTGACAGGAGGGTCAGGGGGCTCTCGGGCTCCAGCATGGCCCAGCACAGCCTGACCTCAGGCACCTGCCAGCCTTGCTACCCATCCGCCCTCCTCCCGTGCCTGTCCTGGGGTTGGCCCTCCTAGAGCACAGTTGTCTGTCTCCCAGTCTCCCTGGGCCGCGAGTGCCCCTGACTACCTTGCCACAGTCCAGTGCTGGCTGCATGATGAGCCCTCCCCAGGCCACTGCTGCTCCCCAAGACCCTTCTATTCCTCTTGAAAACCCTGGTTATAAATGCTAACTCTGGGCAGTCACAGTGGCACACACTTGTAATCCCAGCAGGTCAGAAGGCTGGGGCAGGATGATCTCAAGTTAAAGGCCAGTCTGGGCAACTTAGTGACACCCTGTATCAAAAAAAAAAAAAAAAAAAAATTTAAGAGCTGCAGGTATATCTTAGTTGTAGAGTGCCCCTGATTTCAATCCCCAGAACCACAATCAATCAATCATACATACATACATACTAATTAAATAAATAAATGCTAACTCTGGGCAGTGATGCTGGAGAACAGGGCCCTATGGGCAAGGAGCCCCTTTGGCTGCATACAGATGATGGTCTGCAGATATTTCCTGATGAATTAGTGAATGAATTCCAGAGATGTGTAATTGTGGACAAATAAAAATATGAATGAATGAATCTATGAATGAGTGAGTGAATCGGTGAGACTGTTCTGCTCCAAAACCTCTGACAGTGGCCCTCTTTCCATGGCCCCTCCCTTGGCGGAACAGTAGCTTTTCTCCCCTAGCCTGGAGCTGGGTGGTGACCAGGCCTGTGTGTTCTGGCACAGGGTTGGTAAGCTGGTGGACACCAGCATGGATATCCAAGCCATCCAGCTCCCTGCCCTGCAGTACCAGCACGAGAGGCGGGCAAGTGACTGGGCTGTGGACAGCAATCTGTGCGGGGTGATGGACCCGACCGACGGCATTGGCGCCCTCATCGAGGAGGAGCACACTGTGGTCGAGCTCAATACTGGGGTGAGTGCTCTGGACTGAGGCCATGCACCAGCCAGCATGAGCAGTCAGGAATCCCCTGAACCCCCTGTTGGGGTCATTGTCACAGGAGAGTCCACAAGGGCAGGCATAGGCTTCATGAAGGCTGGTGGAGGACAGAGGGCAGATCACAGTTTGGCAGGGAAAAGGGCAAGTGGGAGCTTTTTTTTTTTTTTTGGTACTGAGGATTGAACTCAGGGGCACTCAACCACTGAGCCACATCCCAGCCCTATTTTGTGTTTTATGTAGAGACAGGGTCTCACTGAGTTGCTTAGCACTCACCGTTGCTGAGGCTGGCTTTGAACTCGCAATCCTCCTGTCTCAGCCTCCCTAAGTGCTGAGATTACAGGTGTGGGCCACTATGCCTGGCAACTGGGAGCATTTTGATGTTCTAACTTGGGCACTCACAGATAAGACAGAGTATTTGCTAATAATGTCAAGAGTGCCCTGTGCCCAGCAAGCTCTGTGCCAGCTTGGCTTTACAGCAACCGGATGAGGTGGAGGGCAGCCCTGTTCTCATTTTACAGACAAGAAACCAAGGACAGGGACAAAGTTGAATGACTCCCACATGGATTGCTAGGGCCTGGGCCTGGGTGGCCTGCCTTCAAGGCCCTGAGGCTCTTTGCACTTAGTAGGGAATAAGGGCAGGTAGTGGGGAGGCAGGAGGTTGTCTGCTTGCACATGAGCTGCACCAGGGCCTCTTGCCCAGTGATGCCTGCAGTGAGGGATGTGGAGAGGCAAGGACCCCAGGCCTGTCCCCAGTGATCTGTGATGAAGCAATGTCTTCCACACCTCCTGGCTGTGCTGGAACCCTGAGAGCCCATGTGCAGAACTGCCAGGACACGTATGCCTGTGCCCTCCAGTACTTTACTGAGCTCCACTGTGGCCCCAGGATGCACAGGTCACTCCTGCTATGGTCCTGAAGGAACTTCAGTGGAAGGTCCCAGGCAGGTGCTCCCTCAGGGTGGTTCCTACCATGGGCCGGTTGGACCAGACCCCAGCTCCTAGGTAGAGCCCACATTACCAGAACCCCCTCTTCCGTAGCTTGCCCTCCACTGCCAGCAGTTCTGGGCCATGTTCCTGAAAAAGGCCACATACAGCTGGCGGGAGTGGAAGATGGTGGCAGCCCAGGTCCTGGTCCCCCTGACCTGCGTCACCCTGGCCCTCTTGGCCATCAACTACTCCTCGGAGGTCTTCGACGACCCCATCCTGAAGCTGAGCTTGAGCGAATACGGCAGAACTGTGGTGCCCTTCTCAGTCACTGGCACTTCTCGACTGGATCAGCAGCTGTCGGAGCTCCTGAGAGACGTGCTGCAGGCTGAGAGGCAGGAGCCCCGCGAGGTGCTGGGTAAGGGTGGTGGGGCTCAGGCTGAGTGTGCCAGCAGGGTTTGGCTTCTGGCTACAGCAGTGCCAACGTCTGGCATGAATGGTCCTTGGCTGTCCTGCACCTCACAGGATGTTTAGCAGTATCCCTGATGTTGCCTCCTACCCCATCTTGACAATAAGGAATGCCTTCAGATTGCAGAGTGCCCTGGAGGCTGCCAGAGAGATCATGGCCCTGAGGCAGAACAAGTGCCCTGGGGACCCCAGAGACATAGGCACCCCAGTGGGGTAGACCTGGTCAGGCGATCATTTTCCTGCAGCTGTTTTCCAAGACCATTCACAAACGAAATGCAAAACCATTTTGAGTTTCTAGCATCCACAGCTGGGTGTCACCCCAGGCTTAAAACAGCCATGCTCTGGTTAAACAGAACGTGCTGGAAGGTTTTCTCATTTTATCACTCCCTCCTACATCCTGGTCTGAGTACTGAGGTTCAGTAGACTGATCTGAGTACTGAGGTTCAGTGGACTGAGTCGTGACAAAATCTTGGCAGAAACAAGATCCTAGAGGAGGGTTGAATGCCAGCCGCAGGGAGCCGGTGGCACCGCAGCACACAGCTGGCAGGGAGGAGCCCCGCAGCCCAGGGCCCAGCTCAGTCGTGCCCAGGGTTGGGTCCAAGTGGGCACCCCTGCCTGCCCTGCGTTTCCTCACTGCCATTGCTCCCCAGGTGACCTGGAGGAGTTCCTGGTTTTCAGGGCCTCAGTGGAAGGAGGCGGCTTTAATGAGCGGTGCCTGGTGGCCACATCCTTCAGAGACGTGGGAGAGCAGACAGTGGTCACCGCCCTGTTCAACAACCAGGCCTACCACTCCCC
The DNA here is from genome assembly GCA_028644305.1 of Xerus rutilus. Taxonomy (NCBI): domain Eukaryota; kingdom Metazoa; phylum Chordata; class Mammalia; order Rodentia; family Sciuridae; genus Xerus; species Xerus rutilus. The sequence continues at coordinate 33,701,067 of CM053415.1, forward strand.
AGCCACTGCCCTGGCCATCGTGGACAACCTTCTGTTCAAGCTGCTGTGTGGCCCTCGGGCCTCCATCGTGGTCTCCAACTACCCCCAGCCCCGGAGTGCCCTGCAGGCTGCCAAGGACCAGTTCAATGAGTACGTGGGGCCCGCCCTGCCTGGTCTGGAGCCTGGAGCCCAGAGCCCCTCTCCAAGACCAGCCACCTGGTAGAGTTTCTGCCCTGCAGACACTGCTGCTGCTTCTTGGCTGGGAGACCCTGACCCTGACCATTTTTCATCCACCTTTCTCATGGCTGAAAAGTCAGCCCAGGACACCCATCTCACACATGTGACTTCTCAGTGCTCAATGGGCAGCTCTGCCTTCTGGGAACAGGACTGTCAGCAGCCATGGGCGGGGGCCAGGGCTATGCAGGGAGCACTGGGAAATGGTTTCTGCCTGTCTGGTGGACTCCAGACTGGGAGGCTCAAAGGTCAGGCTGAGGGACTCAAGCTCATTGTGGTGACTGTGGACCAGGCAGGAGGGTGTTGCTCTGACAGCTTCAGGAATACCACTCACAGAGCATAGCCCACCGGTGCATTCACAGAGCTGCACACCTTCGCCTCAGTGGGACTTTTTGTGTGCAGTGCTGGGGATTGAGCCCAGGGCCTCATGCACATGCCAGGCACGTGCTCTACTTCTGAGCCACATCCTCAGCCTCAACATAATTTTATTGAGCATCTTTCCCTAAAAAAAAAAGAGAAAAAAGAAAAGAAAAAAAATTGCCCAGGACTGGGAATGTGGCTCCAGGTGGAACACTTGCCTGGCGTATGCAACACCCATTCAGTCCTCAGACCAGAAAGAAGGGGAAAGCTCTTGTGTTTTGTCAGGTGCGGTGGTGCACGCCTGTGATCCCAGCAACTTGGGAAGCTGAGGCAGGAGGATCACAAGTTTAAGGCCAGCCTGGGCAACTTGGCAGGACCCTGTCTCAAAACAAAATTTTAAAAAAGGGCTGAGATGTAGCTCAGTGGTGAAGCACTTATCTAGCATCCCTGAAACCCTGGATTCAATCATTAGTACCAAAAGGGAAAACTCTAGCCATTAGCAGGTGCTCCCCATTCTACCTAATTTCAGCCCCTGGCAACTGCCAATCTGCTTTGTCTTTATGGAGTTGCACATTTTGGACATTTCTTAGAAATGGAGTCACATAGCCCATGACCCTTTGTGCCTGGATGTTTTTGTTCAAGTGTTTTTAAGGTTTCTCCAGATTCTGGCATCAATACTTATTCTGTGTCCCAGCCCCATTTGTCGAGCTGGTCAGGAGGTTTTTAAGCAACAGTAATGCCTGTTTCTGGAAGACGTAGACCAGATGTAGAACACAGAGTGCACTAGGAGCAAGGGAGTTTGGCTTTGGCAGTGATTCAGGTCCCAACAGCGGGGTCTGACCTGGGACAGAACACAGAGTTCAGTGACAGATGGTACCGGGACAGGTAGCTCAGGAACTCAGGGAAGGAGCCTGGAGCCTGCCCTCTGCTAGGCCAGGACATGTAGAGGAGGAGCTGTCCTGAAATGGGATCTTCCTGGTGCGGCTCTCCCTACTCCTCTGAGTGTCTGACTCCTGTGCTGCAGGCTTGGACATGATGACCAAGGGCCTGATCTTTTCTGCTACCCAGACATGCTATGCTCTGTCCTCCTCAGGGGCCGAAAGGGGTTTGACATCGCCCTCAATTTGCTGTTTGCCATGGCATTCCTGGCCAGCACCTTTTCCATCCTGGCAGTCAGCGAGAGGGCCGTCCAGGCCAAGCATGTCCAGTTTGTGAGCGGCGTCCACGTGGCTACTTTCTGGTTCTCTGCTCTGCTCTGGGACCTTATCTCCTTCCTGGTCCCCACTCTGCTGCTGTTGGTGAGTGCTGGGCAGTGCCAGACCCTGCCCTGCAGACCACAGGGGGCTCACCTGCAGACCTCTGTTATGGAACAAGAATCAGTGGGAAAATCCAGCTAGGGGCTCAGCTCTGACCCCAGGAGGACAGTCAGAAACATGGGGTGGTGCCCACCTGTCACCTCTCCATGCTCCCAGCCACTGCCCACTCTTGGGTAGGCAGGGCCTGGAGCCAGCTCTCCTGGTTCCAGCTTCATTAGTCAAGGAGAGAAAAAGAAACGACTGGTCAGACAGGGTGTCAGGCTAAGAGCTGTCGAGGGGATGGCTGATTTGGCAGGACCTAAGGACCAGCAGGTGTTCCCCTCAGTCCCCTGCCCCACCTGGGAGCTGCTGGCTGGCCTGTGCTGAACCACCTCATTGGTGCCGCTACAGGTGGTGTTCCGAGCCTTCGACGTGCGCGCCTTCACGCGGGATGGCCACATGGCTGACATGCTGCTGCTGCTGCTGCTCTATGGCTGGGCCATCATCCCCTTCATGTACCTCATGAGCTTCTTCTTCTCGGGCGCGTCCACCGCCTACACCAGGCTGACCATCTTCAACATTCTGTCAGGCATCGCCACCTTCCTTGTGGTCACTATCATGCGCATCCCAGGTGGGAGCATGAGGACCACCCCCTCCGGCCCCCATGGAGCTGCCCTGCCAGCCACAGTGGTGGGAGGGTGTGTGCGCATCCCCCAGGGGCTGTCCCAGCACTGGCAAGGTCCTAGGACCTGGGACCTGCTCTTCCCTGCCTGGGTCTATCCTCAGGCAGGTGTGATGCTAACTGGTCTGTACCTCCTCACCGCAGCGGTGAAGCTAGAAGAACTTTCCAGAACCCTGGATCATGTGTTCCTGGTGTTGCCCAACCACTGTCTGGGGATGGCCGTCAGCAGCTTCTATGAGAACTATGAGACGCAGCGGTATTGCACCTCCTCAGAGGTTGCCACCCACTACTGCAAGAAATACAGTGCGTGTCCGACCCCTCCCTTGGGGCAGCCCCTTCCCCTCGGCCCCTACCCAGGGCAGCCAGAGTGTCTTCAGCACTCTCCCAGACAAGGGGCTTTGTTAGTCCATTTTCTGCTGCTAGCAGCAGCACACACCACGGAAGGGATAAGTTACAAAGCCAAGAGGCTTGTTTTGGCTCAGGGCCTTCCAAGGCAAGTACACACATCTGGTGACAGCCTCCTTGCTGGCAGAGTCCTAGGGCAGCTCCAAGCATCACGTGGCCCAAAGCAGGGATCACAAGATGCCTATGTGTCTCCTGGCCTCTCTCTCTCCCCTTCCAAAGCCACCAGCATTGTCACCAGGCCCAGTCACCCCTCCAAGGCCCCATCTGTGAGCACCATAACTGATTAAGCTCCCACCCTCTTGTGGCCTCACAGTAGGGATTATATTTCCACACATGAACCCCTGGGGGACACTCAGACCATACGCAAACTACAGCAGGGCTCCTCTGTGTTCTGAGAGGCCCGATGCCTGCCCAGATCATCCCACACCCACCCTGCCCCGCTACTGCCCACACGTTCTGGGCCTGCCCCCAGGTTCTTGTTCTTTGCACCTGTCTCTGTGTCCCGGGGCTTCTAGAACAGAACCACAGCTTCACAACAGACCCACATCCTCTCAGGAATCTGGAGGCCAGAGGTCCAAGTCAAGGCACAGGGGTCATGCTTCCTCCTGAGGCTCAGGGAGAATGCTTCCTGCCCCTCAGCCCTCGGGGCTCCAGGCCCTCCTTGACTGTGGCTGTATCCCTCGATCTCGGCAGCTGTCTGCGCTTGGCCTTCTCCTGTGTCTCTGATCTCAAACTCCTGCCTTTCTCCTATGAGGACAGTTGTTATTGGAGGCAAGGCCCACCATAAATCCAGTATCTCACCTTAAGACCCTTAATTAATTATGTCGTCAAAGACTCATTTCTAAACAAGGTCACTGTAAAAGCCAGATGACCAAAAGGAGGCAAATTAAAACCGCTGGGCAAGGCTTTATTGGAAATACACGCTCTTGGGCTGAACTCTCCCATCCATCAGAGTGTGTACAGGAGAATCGCGCACGTGTTCTGGCGTGCAGACAATTTTAAAAGGCCCAGTCAGGAAGGGGAGGGCTTAGGGCAGGAAGAGAAGGCCAGAGTCCTTCCTGGATAAGTCAGGAAAAACCCGCTGATTGACAGGAGGCGCCTCTACTGGTGACGTCAGTGTCTGGCTGCCCTGACCGGCCCCCCTAATTGGACACCCTGGACCCTGAACCGACCTAACAGTCACATTCACAGGTTCAGGGGGTTAGCACTTGGACCTGTCTTCGCAGAACCCTTTCTGTACCTGAAACCATCTTATTGTTTAGCAGCAAGCGACTCAGTGGTCAGCTATGCAGAGCCCTGCACACCCTCAGGCAGGCCCAGCCCCCTTGCTCTGCTCCTGCTGAGCATCACCCATAGGGCTGTGACTGTTGGTCCTGTGCCATCCCTTCTATAAACCATGGGCACGAGAGGGGGTCGAGATGTTGGCATTGTCACAGGACAGTCCCCAGCTCAAGATCGCCACAAATGTGAGTGGCACATCAGGACAGCATCTGTCCGTCGCAGGTATGCAAGGGGCGCCTTAAGCAGCAAAAGCCCCGCAGTGTGGGAAGCGCCTGGGGCCCCCATGTGGCATTGACAAGCACAGGGCACACCCTCAGGAAGAGGGGCCTGGAGCCTTGGTAGAGAGGGTGCAGGCATTTGTGCAGCTCGGGAGCAGGGCCAGTGCTGGGACCCAGGTGGGGAGGAGGCTGCTGTGGCCACAGACCCAGCCTGGCTCCTTGCCCCTCGCAGACATTAAGTACCAGGAGAACTTTTTCGCCTGGAGTGCCCCAGGGGTCGGCAGGTTTGTGACCTCCATGGCTGCCTCGGGGTGTGCCTACCTCACCCTGCTGTTCCTCATTGAGACCAACCTGCTGTGGAGACTGAGGACCTTTGTCTGTGCCTTCCAGAAGAGGTGGACACTGGTAAGTGGCTGCTGGGCAGCTCAGGTCACTGCAGGTCTCCATCCCTCACACAAACACACCAGTCACGGCCTATAGAGATCACACTGGAAGCAGATTAACCTGGGGTGAACTGACTTCTCTAAAGTATTAAGGCTCTTCTAAAAAAGGAGTTATCTCCATGTATTACAATGGAGGCTTCCTGGCTGCATGTGGTGACCCTCATCTATACTTCATCTATACTATACACCTACTCAGGAGGCTGAGGCAGGAGGATCACTTGAGCTCAGGAATTCAAAGCCAGCCTGGGCAACTGAGACCCAGCTCAAAACAAAACAAAACAAAAAAACCAACCTTCACATCTTGAATGAAGAGTGAAGTTCACGATTCTTTCTGAGTCCTGGATGCTGACCTCAGCCCCTGAGGCCACTGCTTCTTATAGAAGTCTGAGTGTGCACATGGGGCCTGGCCTGGGATGACGCACCTGGGAGTCTTCAGTCCTCTTGCATGTCCCACACCACCCTCAGCACCTACTCTTCCTCCCACGGGGCTGGGACTCACATGTGATCTTCATCTTGAATGATCAGGAAGAACCACACAATCGGACATCGGTGCTTCCTGAGGACCAGGACGTGGCAGATGAGAGGAGCCGAGTCCTGGCCCCCAGCCTGGATGCTCTGCTCAGCACGCCTCTGACCATCAAGGAGCTCTCCAAGGTAGTGTGTGGGCCTGCCCTCTACTGGCCACTACCTGGCCTGGGGTCGGGTCGTGGGAGCTGGCTCACTTGGTGCTCTGTGCTGGACGCCCCGCAGGTGTATGAGCAGGGGGTGCCTCTCCTGGCTGTGGACAGGATCTCCCTCGCCGTCCAAAAAGGAGAGTGCTTTGGCTTGCTGGGCTTCAACGGGGCCGGGAAAACCACGACGTTCAAGATGTTGACTGGGGAGGAGCCCATCACCTCAGGGGATGCCTTCATTGGGAGCTACAGCATCAGCTCTGACATTGGGAAGGTGGGTACCCTGCCAGGGGGGTGAGCAAGGCAGGAGGGGTGCCCTAGAGGCAAGTACAGCTGCTTCTGGCTCCCGAGGGGCACAGCACACAGCTGTGGACAGCAGAACAAGGCAGCGATGGTGCAGAGCCGAGCAGGAGAGACTGGCCATTCCAGGAGTCAGGAGTGCAGCCTGCACCGATGGAGCCACCTCTGCTCAGAGGCCACCGTGTCCAGGGAATGTGCCTTGAGTGAAGGGACAAAAAGGAAGACCCAGGGCGAACCCACAGTTTCCCCAAATTGGGCTGAAGCCCACAGGATGTGGATGGACAGGGCGGCCCTTACGCTCCCGACCTCTGGAGAGGGCACAGGGCTGTATGCTGAGCAGAGCAGGGAAAAGGAAAGGTAGAGAGCCTGTGCCTGTGAGGGGGCCACAGCTCTTCTTAGCCACAGTGCCCCCAGGGGTCAGAGTGCACATGGGCCCCCTCCAGAGGAAGGCCTGACCTCATCCCCAGAAGAATCCCCACATGGTGTGTCCAGGCCTAGACGCAGTGCCCAACAGCAGCAAAGGATATGGGCAACTAGAATCCACAGACACAGCTCCCCACAAGAACAAACCCACAGACTTTGGATTTCCAGTTGTCAGGCCCAGAGTATAAAGTAACTGTTTACTGTGTCTAAAGAAATAAACAAAGCCGGGCGCGGTGGCTCACGCTTGTAATCCCAGCACTTAGGGAGGCTGAGACAGGAGAATCGCGAGTTCAAAGCCAGCCTCAGCAATGGCGAGGCACTAAGCAACTCAGTGAGACCGTGTCTCTACATAAAACACAAAATAGGGCTGGGGATGTGGCTCAGTGGTCGAGTGCCCCTGAGTTCAATCCCCAGTACCAAAAAAAAAAAAAAAAAAAAGAAATAAACAAAGCTGGGCGTAGTGGTACTCGCCTATAATCTCAGTGAGTGGGAAGGCTGAACAGGAGGATTGAAAGCTTGAGGCCAACCTCAGCAATTTAGTGAGACCCCGTCTCAGAATTAAAATTCTCAGAATTAAAAATAAAAAGGACTGGGGATGTAGCCCAGTGCTAGAGCATCCCTGGGTTCTATCCATAGTACAAAAAGAAAAGAGAGAAATGTCATGGCTGGAAACCTCGCAGAGAAGACAGAACTGTATATGATATGGAAGTGGAAAGTGAAAAATGACGCTCAATACACTTAACCCGAGTTCCAAAAGGGGGAGCATGGGGCTGGGGGAATAACTGAAAAGGTAATAGCTAAGCATTTTCCCAAACCAACTAAAAGCAGATTCTAGAACTCCAAGGAGAGTGAAGAAAAAGAAATCCAGTCCTTGGAATCCGCAGAACCTGAGCATGCCTGCCCCCACCAGCTGCTGGGGCAGATGGCTGACAGCACACACCCAAGCCCTGGGAGACCAGCTGCTGGGCTGTCCTGCTGAGTAATGCTGGAGGAAGAGGAAAGGCCCTGGCGTGTCAGAGTCCGTTAAATTTCTGATGAGAAAGCAAGCAGGTGGTCAGCATGCAGCCTGGCACGGGGACGGCTTTGCAGAGCCAGTGACGCCGTTCTTGCACTAGCCTGCCCCTGGGGCTGTCTGCCTGAACCTCATAGCTGACCTCTCTGGGAACCTCCACGTCCATTCTGTGTGCCACTGCTCGGTGAGCTTCAGCTGAGTGCAGCCACCAGGGCCTGGGCACCAAATCCCTGGACAGACTCACTGGAAGAGCCCAGAGACAGACTTGGGGCAGGCAGGCACCATGGCAGGTGGTTTGTATGGTCTTCTGACAGGAGAAGGCTTCCCTCTGACCCACTTCCTCCCTGGGCTGTGTTCTAACCCAGGTGCGGCAGCGGATGGGCTACTGTCCCCAGTTTGATGCCCTATTGGACCACATGACTGGCCGAGAGATGCTGGTCATGTATGCACGGCTCCGAGGCATCCCTGAGCACCTCATTGGCCCCTGCGTGGAGAACACACTGCGGGGCCTGCTCCTGGAGCCACATGCCAATAAGCTGGTCGGGACCTACAGGTGCGCCCTGAGCCAAGCCCCAGGCCTGTGAGGTAACCCCTAGCCCTTCCCAAAGTACAACTGGGGTCTCCCTTAATGTAGATCTGGGGGAGCTGCACAAGTCAGTGGCCAGGCTTTGCCCATGGCTCAAGGATCAGGCAGGGATCAGGCAGGGATTTGGTAGCATAACCCAGGCATCACCAGGGGAGAGGACTGCCCAATGGCTCCTGCCACCCAGAAACAAGGCCAGCCAGCAAGCGATGTCAGGCACTCTGTCGGGCCCCCTTCAGTACAGAGAGATGATGTTCCTACCCTTTGTGGAGTGTGGACCCACCTGGGCATGGCCCTCTCTGGGACCTCCAGTTCTATGCAGGGGTTTTCCAGGCCTAGTCACCTCCTTCCTCTGCCCTAGGGCACTCTCTGGGCATGGGACCTGGGTTCATGCTAATTGTCAAACTTACCCCACCATCACCCCTCCCCACCCAGTGGTGGTAACAAGCGCAAGCTGAGCACCGGCATCGCCCTCAT
>CM053415.1:33709929-33739714 GCA_028644305.1 Xerus rutilus
CCTGCCAAGTCCCACATCCCTGACCACAAGGATGAAGACCACAGTCCTGTGCACCTAGGCTGTCCTCCCTGGCCCTCCACCCTGGACCTCATGGAAGCATGGTCTCTCCTTTGTGCAGGCAGTGTCCTAGAAGATGAGCACCAAGGCATGGTCCACTACCACCTGCCTGGTGGGGACCTCAGCTGGGCAAAGGTGAGTATAGCTCCCCTCCTCTGCCAGGTACTAGCAAGGAAGTTCCCTCTGAACCTCCCAGTCTTCCACCACCCCAGGCTCTTTGCAGGAGGAATCACTCCCCTCTCTCGTTCTAATTAGTTGCTAGATTTGGGTTTTATATGCAAAATGTTTGAATTGAAAAGAATTCAGTGCAAAAAAGGAAACTGGCACAGGGTTGCAGGGGCACAGTTTACTAGAGGTCAAACCCTGAACTGGGAACATAGCCAGGAGGAAGCCGGGCCTCTGTTGCCCCTGTGCAGCCAGAATCTCTCCCTGGAAACTTGACTGAGTTTGTAGAACTGATTTCTCGCAGGGGCTCTGAGGTGGGGTTGAGCAACAATAGGATATTGGGTTTGTGGTATGAGAGCAACTGAACCCAGGAGCACTTTACTGCGGTGTTACATTCCTAGCCCTTTTTTTTTTTTTTTTGGTACCAGGGATTGAACTCAGGGGCACTCACCACTGAGCCACATCCCAGCCCTATTTTGTGTTTTATGTAGAGACAGGGTCTTGCTGAGTTGTTCAGGCTGGCTTTGAACTTGCGATTCTCCTGTCTCAGCCTCCCTAAGTGCTGGGATTACAGGTGTGCACCACCACGCCCAGCCCTTCTTATTTTTTACTTTGAGACAGGGTCTCACTAAGTTGCTGAGGTTATCCTTGACCTTGCTATCCTCCTGTCTCAGCCTCCCAAGTTGCTGGGATTGTAAGTATGGGCCACCGTGCCCCGCTCCCTGCCAGACTTTATTATTGCCAAAGAAGGTGCTCACCTGCTGGGGAGCCTAGGCCCTGAGCTTTCTTACCAGATGCTTTTCTGTTTCCCAAAGGTTTTTGGTGTCCTGGAGAAAGCCAAGGAGAAGTACGGAGTTGATGACTACTCCGTGAGCCAGATCTCACTGGAGCAAGTCTTCCTGAGCTTCGCCCATCTGCAACCCCCCACTGCAGAGGAGGGGCGATGAGGAGCCGTCTGCTGCCTCTAGGGCACCAGGCAGGGACTGGACAAGCCTGTGCACAGTGTGTACCCTCTCCCTTTGAGTTTCTCTTATCCTTTATTTTTAATCACTTTTTTCTATGATGATATGAAAAAAATCAAGGCAGTCTGCACAGAAGGGATCCAGTGTGCCAGGGCCCTCGTGTGGTAATCAGCATGCGAATTTCCACTCCCAAAGGCAGACTCTCTGGAACTCACATTCCCAGGCCCAGAACAGGTCCGGCAGTGTGAGCAGGTGAGGAGCTGTCTCAGGACTGCAGCTGACCTGGAGACTGAATTTCTCTACATGCTCACAGAGAAAGGGCTCTGTGACCTGTCCACGTTTACATATGCATTAAGCTCCCCTGGAGAGGACAGAGAGAGGACAGAGGAGGCCAGCGAGGATGAGCTGTGGCAAGGCCTTCCAGGTTGCTGAGGACAAAGTTTCAAGTCACCATCCATCTGTGAAGATACCGGCTGTGACTAAGTGCTGAGACCTCAGTTTCCAGTCAAGGCTCCTCAGGGTGTGGCCACCACTCCAGGCCTACCTGACTGCAGGCCCAGCACCCTCACAGGATCTTCAAGAAGCAGCCAGCACAGGAAAGGACAGCAGCCAGACTTGGTGTGCAGCCTTCCTCTGTTCCTAGCTCTGCCTGTGAGAAGTTACTGGTCACAGGACAGTCAGGGACCACTACAGGGACTGAGCAGCTGTCTCTTGCACATACACTAAACACATTATGACTGTCCAGAAAATAAAGGCTGAGGGGACATGATCACAGCCTGCGAGTCCCACGAGTGATGCAGGGGATAGGTCTGGGTCACTCTCCCATAATCCAAATATGAGGCTCTCATACCAAGTTTCAAACGCAGAAGTTTGCATTTCCCAATAGGGAGCAAACTTAGAGGATCCACTGCCACCAGGTGAAGGAGCAGGCCAGATTGCACCTACGAAGAAAGGAATGCCTGGTGCAGGAGGCCTCTGGCCCCAGGTCAACCGGGGGCATGAACCATTTCCCCGAAGATTCATCAGTCCCCCTTTTTGTTTATGCACTATTCTTTTAGTTTTCAAAAACTTTATGATTCGTATTTCTTTTTTCTGATTGAACCCAGAGGAGCTTAACAACTGAGCTCTTTTTATTTTTTTAATTCTTTTAGAATTCAGTTTTAGAAAAATTTGTTTTCATCACTTTGGCTCATCTGGGACAATTTCAAAGTTGTGTCTTAATTGGTCTCTGAAGATTTACCAAAGCTGCAAACAGTTTCCAGTAGCACTCTTGTCCCCTTTCAATTTCTTTAACTATCATCCTTTAATACCATGCTACCAAACATGTTAGGGGTGGTTGTCAGGCTGGGAGGTGGGCCTGTTCTGGCCATGCAACTTTCAGCAGGCCTGCGGCCTCTAGGTCCATGCCTGAGGTTGTGCCCTTGCTGGGTTTGTGGGGTTGGGAGAGACAGGCCACTAAATGTGTGGGACTGCCTGGCCACTCTTTACCCAGGAGCCCTCTTCAGGATGTCCTTAGATTTGACTTAAACCCATGTGTTGGGAGCTTTAGGAATCTTATTTTTCTCCTTTGAGACCATAAGAGTGTGAGGAAAGGTGTTTAGTAGGACTGAAGAAACAGCCAATGTGAGGCACATACATGAAAACAGCCTGCTTCAGTACACATGGAGGCTGCTGTCCTCCCGCAAGCAGGAGGATCCAGAGGTGTCTGTGGGAGGAGCCCAGGGCTGCACCCAAGCATAAAGCCTGGGTGGCTGCAGCAGCAGCCCAGTTAGAAGGGACCCCAGGAGCAGCATTATGGGTTGGCACATTGCCTCCCACAGCTGGTGCATTTTCAGAACAAGACACTGTACTGGACCCCAGTCACCAGAGGTTAGAGTAAGGACCAAGCCCCAGGAGCCCATCCCCTTGGCTCTTTTGAGTTGCAGCAGTTCTAGAGAAGGCACCATGGACTCCCAGGATAGGGTAGTCTGGACTGCCCTGCTCTTCTTCCAATATACTCCCCTGCAGACCACCAGGCCCCCGGGGTGGTGCCCAGTCCTCCCCAGGGGTTCCAGCACCTACTCTGCTGGTGACTCCAATGAGATCCAGGAGCCAAGATTCTGCCTCTGCAGCTCTCTGGCCTGGCCCAGCCCCTGTAGAGCTGAAAACAACACCTGTGGCAAAGCCTGCGTGTTTTGACCTTTAGTCCTGCCTGGTCCAATAGTATGGCCCCACTGACAGTGCCACCACACCCAGATCTTCAAGGGAGCCTCATGAGGGGGGACAGTGAGTCCTGCTGTACACAGGACTGAGTCTGAGCCCCCTACTGCCTTGACAGGTTTAAAGGGGAAGGGCTACCCCCAACCCAGGGGGACCCACCTCCAGTCACTCAGGACAGATTTGCTTTATGCATCAGAAACTCCAGAACACAGACCTAAAGAAGACAGAAATGTATTTCTCAGCTGTATGAAATTGGGGAGGGCAGCACAAGGTTTTATGTCACTTCCATGGTCTCGGGGGTCAAGCTCTATCCACCTGCTCCACCACCCTGCTGGGGGCCTTGCTCCTTGAGGTCTCCTCTCAGAGTCTGGAACTGTCAGGAAGAAGGGTCTGTGGGGACAGGAAGGCACACTTGGCTGACCTGAAGCCTTGGGGCAGCTCCTTGATGTCACTTCTGTGAGCCTGGCACTGCCTACAAATAGATATGTGGCTACACCAGGTACAAGAAAACCCAGATGTAGAACACGGCCTGCATTTTCCATCCTAGAAGACAGGTGGTCCCACATGCATGCCAGCACTGTCCACCTAAACTGGTAATATGGTGCTACACAGGATCCCCTCCTCACCTGATGGGCCCTCATGGTCTAGGCTCCGGGTAGCCTGGTGGGGGACTGACACTGTGGGGTTAGGCCCAGGGAGCGGGGGCCCTGCCTTCCTCCTCAACACACAGGGCTGCCCAGGCCCCGCTCCTGGGGCCCAGCCCACACCCCACAGATGCCAGCATCCAGGCCCTCCAGGGTTCAAGAAGGTCCATGCATCCCAGCTGCAGATGACACCAGGTCTGCTCTGCCGGTCACTGCCACAGCTTTGCCCCAGACGAATCCAGCACAGTCCACAGCCCTACATCCAACTCTCCACCAGTCCCCATACTGTCCCCTCCATACTGTGCCCTTTAAGTCCAGGAGGATGGCTCAGTTACCATCATCCTTGACTTCCTCGTGGTAGAAACAGACATGTGGCTTTGAGCTGAATGAGCACAAGCCCCAGATCCTAGTACTCAACCCACAGGCCACTGTAGAGGGCAGCCTGCACTCTGTGTGAGAGTTCACAGGTGCCAACCGGGACCCTTCAGAGGAGGGTCCCCCACCTCTGAAGATACAAACCCAGAACTAGGGAGGCCTCTCACAACTACAGACCCCTCTAGCTGGCAAAGCTCACCTAAGCCATCTGCCTAACGACTCTTTGAGACTCACTTTGGCCACCCCGAAGGACCAGCCAACATCTCCTCCTAGCCCCACCCCTTTTCAGGCAGATGCCAGGCCTTGGTAGCAGGACCCTTGGCACATCCTCTTGAGATCTCCCATGGTCACGGTCGCATCAAGTCATCACCCTCCCTTCCACTAGGCTGGGTCCCCAGCCCTCAGTAGAGCATGGTTTCAGCCATGGGCAGAGGTGCTTCCTCAATGTGGTTTAAAAGGGTGTGATGCCCATTCAGAGCTGACCTGACCACCACCACAGCCCAGGCTACCTGACAGACCCCAGCACTGTCCCAGGCTGCCAGTCTCCAAGGGCAGCCACCTCAGACCATCAGGCCCAGAACATTCTCCCTTAACATGGGCACACTCTCGAGGCTACAGCAGCACCCACATTGCTAACAGGTGACCTTTAGCCCTGGGAAGGGGAGGGAAGGGGGCTCAGGACATTCCAGATACAGGACATGTTCCACGTTTTCCATCCTAGAAAGCGGGTCACATGAGCACTCCTGCGCTCTGGTCTGCTACAGATGGCCCCTACGGCAAACCAGGGCCAAGACGCCCTGAGTCCCTGAAGGCCCATCTCCATGTCCCTCGGCTTCCACGGCCTCAACGAGTTGGCAATGGGGCTGGTACGATGGATGCCAGGACTCCTGGAAGGCAGGAGAGAGGCCTAGAGTTTCATTCCTCATAATTCTCCCAAACATATTTTTGTTGATACTCAAAATGGCAAAAATAAGGATGCTCAATTCTCAAAGCTCAACAACTGGTAACACACTTGATTATGAAAATCCATAGCATTTAGAAACAAATTTGATCAGAGTGCCTGAACAAATCCCATTTTGATTTAGTACAAAATGCACTACAGCTTCTAAAAATGCCAAATTAAATAGCTTTGGACCACAAGGAAAGCAGGAAAGGAGCTGTGAGCCCAGCTGTTTGTCCCAACCCTTCTCTCACCACAGTGTGGTCCCCAGGCTGTGCCCTTCTCCCACAGGGTGTCAGTGCTAGACTGGGCACAGGGTCTAGGTTTGGGGACCCCAAACTGATGGTGGGTTTCCCTGCCTCCTCAGAGAATTCCACATACTGCCAGCTTGACCAAAGGCCACCTCATCCCCATTATTTACCCTCCACAGCCCCTTCTCTACACTAGGGACAGGCTCAAATCTCCATGGGGCTGGCCTTCTGATCCAGTATGCCTCACACTGGGCCATAGCAAATGTGACATTCATGCAGATAAGTTAACTTATCTAAATGCCCATCACATCAAATCTAAATCCAAGAGGGGATACCCAGACCAGACTGACTAGGCCTGCCAACCCCCCCCCCCCGCCCCCAGAAACCAACTGGTGCCTCAATAAAGAGGACTCCTCTTTCCTCTCCACAGCTGTTTTGTCCTCAACTCCTGGGGAACCCCTCAGCCCAGGCTGAAGGGCAAGGACCTCAACTTGACACCTCTATGCAGGGTCAGAGGGACGTACTCTGGGAGTCAGCAGGCACAGGCACGAAAAACCACTGCGGACCAAGCCCGTCCTTCCAATCCTTCAGGTCACCAAGCTGCACCCTGTTCTCTCCTCCTGTCCGTCTCTGTGACATGTAGTCCTTAAGTCACCTTGATCCTTCCTCCAGGAGACCTACTTGAATCTGTCCTTTCCCTTGCTGATGCAAACATGTTCAGACAACCCCGAGGCTGAGTGCACCTCCGTTCCTTGAGCAAATAATCCCAGAACGACTGTTTGCCAGGCTCGAAGGAAGAAGGCGGAGCCACCGCGGGAACAAAACACCCTGGCATTGCAGTCCCAGCACCGGGGTTATGGCAGTCCCCTGCCTGGGCTGGGACCCCTGCATCCTTCTCCTAGGTCTTGCCCGAAGGCCCGGACAATAACCCTCCAGAGCCGCTGGTATCCTCCATGCCCCTAGGCCCGGGCCTCTCAGCTGCCAAACTGGCTTCCCTTCCCTTCTCCCAACGAGACTGAGTGTCTGAGCACCTGCGGCTCCCTCTACCAGGCGCGCCCTCCCAGACAGGTCCCAGCAGCAATGTCACCTCCTCGGTGACGCCTCCCCTCCTGCCCCTCAAGTTCCTGGTGTTGCCTGGCC
Organism: Xerus rutilus; assembly: GCA_028644305.1. Classification (NCBI taxonomy): domain Eukaryota; kingdom Metazoa; phylum Chordata; class Mammalia; order Rodentia; family Sciuridae; genus Xerus; species Xerus rutilus. The sequence continues at coordinate 33,716,663 of CM053415.1, forward strand.
GCACCGGCCGCCTGCCGCACCCAGCCACCGAGTTCTGCCCGCGCAGAGGCCGCGTCTACACGGTCGCCCTTACACCACTAGAGATTTTTGACCGCACGAACCCACACCCGGCACGGACTGCCGCTCCACTGCCTCTGCTCTGCAGGACCCACCGCCCGCCTCCTAAGGCCGCAGTGCGGAGCGCCCCGCCCCGCCCGCCCCGCCCGCCGCGCCACAGCCCCAGGAGCGGAGCCGCGCGGCTACTGCGCCGGCGCAGGAGAGGGCCGGGCCGCGCCACCTTAACCCGCGCAGCGCCGGCGCGCGAGCCACCCACGCGGCGCTCCAAGTGCCTGCGAGGCGCCAGTCTGTCCGCTCCGGAGTGCGTGCAACCAGCTGGGGACAGCCCCAAAAACTTCTCCAAGGTGCAAAACCCATGAGCGCTCCTGCGCCGCTCCCTACAAACAGCCGTGGCCCTTTAACACTTTGCCGTTCGTGTCCATTGGCTGCTACGTTCCTACGTCATCGCTGCGCGCCGGAAAGGCGAGTGCCTTCCCGCTCCTTAGTCTGACGAAATAGCGGCGCCGGCCTCAGCGGCTGAGAAGAGCAGGAGGTGGCGGCGGCGGGAAGATGTAAGTTTGGGGTAGAATCCGACTGCATCCGAGCTTCGGGGATCGCCCGCGAGGCCCAGAGGGGTGCATCGTGGAGCCGGCCTATTCCGCAGCCCTGCGGTGCGGCAGCGGCCAGGCGGCGCGACACCGAAAGCGGGGGAAAAAAGTGTGGCCCTGGGCGGGCGGAGTGGGAGGTGTCTAGGTTGCGGCCCGGAAGTGGTTGGGGCTGCAGCGGACGCTAGGGCGACCCCGTTTTGTCCGGTCGGCGGCGGCCCAACCAGGCCTGCGGAATTCGGGGCGGCCAGGAGCGCGGCCTCCATAATCAGGGCCCTCCTGCCGAGCCGGAGACCCAGGCCCGCCACGCTGGGCCCTGCCTGGGGACTGCCGAGTGAACCCGCGAGGTCGGCGTGTCGGGCCCGAGCCGACGGGGGCGGAGTTGCTTTGTGGGACATCCTGGAAGGCCAGCGGCTGCTTCGGGGCTCGTTAATTCAAATATTCACTCCAAGGACGCTTACCGAGCCCCTGTGTGCCGTTCTCGGCGCTGGCCTTTGAGGGTTCGGCCCACTGTAGACCGAGCACGGTGACCGAGCTCCCAAAGGATACGGGAAGGTTAGGGCGATGGCGGAAGTACGTGGAGTAGGCTTTTTCTGCTTTTGTTATTTCGCATGTGTGTCTAAAATGTGCTCTTACACGGGGAGGGTGCTCTGAAGATTTGTGCTGAAACACCATCTGCTCGAGATTTAACTAATTGTTCTCTCCTCTCTCTGGCTGTTGGACGCGCACCTTTCCGGAGGATGGGGGAGGTAACCAAGGTCCTGAGCTGTTACCTGAACTTGTGTGAACAGAGAACCTCAACCTTTGCTTTCTAGCACTCGACCACACCCAGCAAAGCGTTCGCTTACCTGTGGTTCTTAATGTTTAGAGTGCTTACGAATACCGGTGGTGCTTGTTTCACGAAGTGCATTCAGCCAGATGTTTGGGGGAGGGGGACGCTGGAATCTAAGTGTGTGATATCTGCTGTAGATCTGTGCTATCCAGTAGCGGGTAGCCATTTGCTGTGGAGGACTTGAAATATAGCTAACTCAAACCGAAATGTTCAAAGTACACACCAGATTTAGAGGAATTCCTGTGAAAAAAGGAAAATTTCTATTAGTAAATTTTTATATTGGTCATAAGTAATATTTTGGACATGCTATATTAAAATATATAATTTTTAAAAAATTTTTTTAGTTGTTGATGGATCTTTATTTTATTTATTTATTATTTGTATGCTGAGGATCGAGCCCAGTGCCTCACGCATGCTAGGCAAGTGCTCTACCACTGAGCTACAGCCCCAGCCCTGAAATATATTATTAAATTAATTTCACCTGTTTGGTATGTGGCCACTAGGAAATTTCAGGTTGTACTCATGACTCACTTTTTCTGTTGGACAGTGTTGGTCTAAGTAATGGGGGGAGGGGCTGTTCAGGGACCTCTGTTGAGCATTCCAAAATCGTGGGTAACTTTGGAGACCAGTGGATATGGAAAGAACCTCCAGATGTGGAGAAATGGCTCTTCTAATTAGCTAACATTTATTTTTCCTAAACTGGGTGCCACATCAATATTCATGGATTAATTCCGTTAATGCCCTTGATAATTTTTTGAAGTGGGAACTGTAATTGCCATATTGCTGATGAAAAACCTCAAAAATAAGTGACTTGCCCAAGATTACACAGTACAGCCTCAAATCGAACCCAGGCATGCTGATTGCAGGCCCTTAACCACTGGTTTATTACCCATTGATTGCCCAAAACACTGGTCTCATCTGCCTACTGGGCATATATACTATCATATCGTTTTAAGGCAAAACAATTTGAAGAGTTTACAGCCCTGAAAAGGAGCAAAGGTGACATTCTGCCCTCTTCTATTCATCTGACTGTTCAAAACCAGGGGCTTCCCTTTTGGGGGGATCAGAACATTTAACTGAATTTGAAAACACTCCTGCACAAGTGAAAACAGGACCAGAAAAGTGTGCTGTGTCCACACTAGTTAAGGGCTTTCAGGGAAGGTAAGGTAGGAGAGGTGAGGTTTTTGCTTACAACTCACTCTTGGAAAATTGTAAATGTAACAGCCTTAGAAAGTAGGGCATGTGAAGAATTAGCAGTGTGTTTTTGAGTAAGCCTGTTACCGTTATCAAGTACTTGCTGCAGTATGACACTCTGCTAAACCCTTACATGGCATGCAGTTTCTCACCTAATCCAATGTCAACTCCCCCCCCCCAACATTTTTTTATAAGCACACCCAAAAAATTGAAAGAATTGCAATTGTGCCCAGCTGACCATGGCCTAGATTCTGCAAGTCACATTTGCTTTATTGTTTAGCTACCCATCACTCAATTTTTCTTGTTTTAATGAAGAAAATCGTGACTTGCTTAATAACCTTGGTCAACACAATGTTAACAAAAGTTCCATGTTTGCAATAACTGCTTTTATTCTATAGGACATTTTGTCCATTTATGTTTGGGTGTTAATGTTTAATTGCTGATGCTGGTCACTTTTGAAATGGTTTTTGCCTCCAGTCATATTATCCAGTGTACCCCAAAAGGAAATTAAAGAGAGAAGTTGAGAGAGCTGATCCTGTCAAAAGAACCACACTCGAGTTAGGTCTTTGCTCTGCACACTTAATGTGATGCTATAGTGCTTTTCATCAAACTGGTGTGGTGTGACCTCTACATAACAGTGGTGAGTGCAGCCACTACCGCCATCTCCTTAAGAAAAAAGCTGAGGTAACTGTTCCACCTGAGCCTCGTGTGGGGATGGAGAATCCCCCAAGAGGAAAGGGGAACTGTCCTGAGTGCTCCTACTTGTGGCACTTGCTGCTTACTGTGTTCTCTTGCTGCTGTCTTGTGTGCTCAACTTTTTATTGCAAAGTGGATTTGTTGCCTTGCCAATTCGTTCACTCTTTATTTAAATCCTTTTATCTTGTTATTAGGCTGCTCTTTGGCGTAAATTGCAATCGATTAGGGATCGTTTCTCAGACTCAAGTTAGAAGTGACAGTTCAGATAAGTGAGGCCGCCATTGCTGCTTTGAACACCTCAAGGGGAGAATGGATTTATCAGGAGTGAAAAAGAAGAGCTTGCTAGGAGTCAAAGAAAATAATAAAAAGTCCAGCACTAGGTAATCCTTCTGTAAGATTTTTCTAGTGCTACTTTGGGGGTGCTCGTTGCTAGGGACCCTCAGAAAGGGGAAGATTGAAAATGTACATTTCACAGTGAGTGTCCTAAGCCACAGATCATTTTGCTCTGTGATCACATGGGATCTCTAGCCCTTTTGGACCCCTCTTTTGGGTTGTGCTATTGTTTCAGGGTTTGGTCAAAGGAATACACAATCTCACACTCTTTCTCACCACCCAGGGCTCCTTCTCCTACCAAACGCAAGGACCGCTCTGATGAGAAGTCCAAGGATCGCTCTAAAGACAAAGGGACCACCAAGGAGTCGAGTGAGAAGGACCGAGGCAGGGATAAGACTCGGAAGAGGCGCAGTGCTTCCAGTGGAAGCAGCAGTACCAGGTGAGGCAAAGGCTACTGCAATAGCCAAATCCTTCCCCACTGAACCCACAGTTGGAAAGCAGCCATACCCTCCAGTTGTTACAGAGACCCTAAGTCATGGCACGCTGGTTTGGGGTCTGCTCTGATTATATATAGAAGATGTATTTGGGTTTTTTCTTTTCTGTAAGATCTAAGGAATGAGACATTGTAGGGAATGTTTTTCTGAATAAGTGTATCTTGTTCAGAATTGTGATGGAGCAGCTCTAGCCCACAGCTTATTTTTCGGTAGTTGAGTTGCTAAAACTGGCTTCAAATTTGTGATCTTCCTATCTCAGCCTGCTGCATCTCTGGGATTATAAGCATGTACCACCTTACTTGGCTAGATTTCAGTAATTGAGAACCAGCCTGAAGCAAGGGATGTGGGCACACACTTAAAATCCCAGGAACTTTGGAGGCTGAAATAGGAAGATCATGAGTTTGAGGCCAACCTCAAAAGGGCTGAGGATGAAACTCAGTTGTAAAACACCCCTGGCTTTAATCCTCCATATCAAAAAAGAAATGAAATCTAGCCAGGCGCTGTGGCACACGCCTGTAATCCTGGTGGCTCAGGACTCTGAGGCAGGAGGATCACAAATTCAAAACCCACCTGAGTATCTTAACTTGGTGCTATCTCTAAATAAAATACAAACCAAAAAAAAAAAAGGTTTGGGGATATGGTTCAGTGTTCAGGGGCCCCTGGGTTCAATCCCTAGTACCAAAAAAAAAGGAAACCAGCCTGAGTCTGTCCATAGCCCCCTTCCCAAGCCGAGGTTCTGGCTTGATATATTCCTCCTTTACCTCCTGATAAAGGCTGCTGTATAGGTGAAGCAGCACATCCTGCATTTCCTGTCATGACCTGTCAGGGCAAGGCACATTTTCCCTACTGGGAAAAGAAGTGAGACTAAGAGACAAAGACAGCAATTTCCTCTTCTGGGGACTCCGCTGGAAAGAAATGTGATCGTCACCCATTGTCACCCTGACTGTTCCACCTTGCCTTCAGGTCTCGGTCCAGTTCCACCTCTAGCTCGGGATCCAGCACCAGCACGGGCTCAAGCAGTGGCTCCAGCTCCTCCTCTGCATCGAGCCGCTCAGGAAGCTCCAGCACATCCCGCAGCTCCAGTTCCAGCAGCTCCTCCGGATCTCCTAGCCCTTCCCGGCGCAGACACGACAATAGGCGGCGCTCTCGCTCTAAGTGAGTGCCCCAACCAGGGCTTTACCTTTACTGTGGTCTTTAGAAAAGTAGTTCAAAAGGATTCTTTCTAGCTTGATTGGATTTGAGGCAAGGAAAACATACATGAACTGATAGGGGGACTTCCCTGTAAAAGCTATTACATAAGCAGGTGATATCCCACTAAAGTAAGTCTAGTTCTTTATTGTTGATTGGGAGGAGGCAATGCTAGGGACTAAACCCAGGGCCTTGCACATGATAGGCTAGCACTAGACCACTGAGTTACAGTACACTTTGACTTGACAGAAATTGTTTCTGGTATCCTGTTTCTTTCAGATCCAAGCCACCTAAAAGAGATGAAAAGGAAAGGAAAAGGCGGAGCCCTTCACCCAAACCCACCAAAGTGCATATTGGAAGGCTTACCAGGAATGTGACCAAGGTGAGATCGTGGAGCTGTAGGGAGCTGTAGGGGCAGTGAGGTGTAGACAGGCAAGTCTCTGGCAGCAGGTGCCTTTTAGAAGATTGGCATGATGGTGCATGATTTGAGTAGTTCACTGGTTATTTCCATTTAATAAATGTGTCCAGGAGAAAGCCCAGAATGCCAACAGTTCTTACCAGAGGGCAGAATGTTTTTGCACTACTAAGGTGTGTGGTGAATTCTGGCTCTTTTTAAACTTAAATTGGCAATTAAGAGCATGAGCATGACCCTTCTTTCCCCCTAGGATCACATCATGGAGATATTTTCCACCTATGGAAAAATTAAAATGATTGACATGCCTGTAGAAAGGATGCATCCTCATCTATCCAAAGGCTACGCATATGTGGAGTTTGAGAATCCAGATGAAGCTGAGAAGGCACTGAAGCACATGGATGGAGGTAGGTGACTCTGCCACCAATTTTGACCTTCCTGTTTCTGTCCTCAGAGACCCACTTACCTATAGGGACCTTTCAGGCTGATTTCCGCACAGCTGCACTGAAGTCTCACTGTGGTTCTTTCAGGTTAAATGGGGCGTGTTTTATGAACATTCAGCAAATGTGAATGTGTTGGCATTTTAAGAAATTTTCAATTTGTTAAAAACTTGATCAAATGAAGCTTTTCTTCTGAAGAAAACATTTTTAACTTTTTGAGCCCAATGTGGTGGCACATACCTGTAATCCCAACACCTTGGGAGACTGAGGCAAGAGAATCACGAGTTCAAAGCCAACTGCAGGAATTTAGCAAGGCACTAAGCAACTTAGCAAGACTGTCTCAAAATACAGGGAGTGAGCTGGGCACGGTGGTACACACCTGTAATTCCAGCAGCTGGGGAGGCTCAGACAGGAGAATCGCGAGTTCAAAGCCAGCCTCGGCAGTGGCAAGGTGCTAAGCAATTCAGTGAGACCTTGTCTCTAAAAACACAAAATAGGGCTAGGGGTGTGGCTCAGTGGTCAAGTACCCCCGAGTTCCATCCCAGGTACCAAAATAATAAAAAAAATAATACAGAGGGTGGGGGCTGGGGATGTAGCTTAGTTGAGCACCTGAGTTCAATCCCTAGTGTGCCCCCAATGTTTGGCTTTTTATGTGGGAATATTTAATTTCTGAAAATCATTTTCTATTTTGCCAACAATTTGGCATTGCTGCGATCATTTTGCTGAGTGATGATGGGTTTGCTGAATTCACAGAATTGTATTCCTTTCTCAAACACTTGTATTTTTTTATTTTAGTTGTCAATGGACCTTTATTATTTTTATTTATATGCAGTGCTAAGAATCAAACCCAGTGCCTCACACATGCTAGGCAAGTGCTCTACCACTGAGCCACAACCTCAGCCCCAAACATTTGTATTGACTGTAATATTTATAGTTGTTTGTGTTGGGCAGGGTGGTTTTTAAACTGTATGAATGCTTACAGTTTTTCGTCTTAAAGTTAGCATTTTAAGATATATGGCATGTCTGTCTAGCTTCCTACTGCTGTGATTGGGGAGCTGGGGTTGAGAACAGGCAGCCCACTGTATTGTCTGGACCTGCAGGCCTGGATGTGGAAGAGTCTGAATGCCCTAGAACCTTAATTACCCTGGGATCCTGGGATGAACTTCATAAATAGTTTAATGGGAGTTTTTTTGGTAATTGCCTTTGAGCACTGATAGAGCTTGAGTATCAGGAAGATTTTCCTTGATACTTAACAAACTTTTCTTTCAATTTACCTAAGTCCCTCTTAAATGTTTTAGGAGCTCAGGATAAAATAAATGTATGTCACTCATATCAGCCCTTGACCTTGTGAATCACACCTTTGCTTTAGAATCATCCGATCATCCTTTGTTTACAGTCTGAGCACTTGCTAATTAGCTAAAAACACTAGAGACTTTAAATTGTGGTAGTATTTTGTATGTGTTCTCTAGTTGTGCTGTGCATCATCAAATAGAGCAAGTCCACAGTGTTTCCAGGAGATTTGAAGGGGTTGCCCTTTACTGTCCAGAAAATGGATTTGTCTGTTACTGTAAAGTCAGTGCTGTGAAATCCTTAACCTCAGCTGGTTTGGGCCTCAGGCTAGGTGTAGGCTATTTACTTAAGCCCCCTGAATATGAATACAAGTCCATATGCCTGAGGCACTAGGTTTGATCCTCCCACACCACATAAAAATAAATAAAACAAAGGCATTCTGTCCATGTATAAGTACAAAAAAAAATTTTTAAAGGGGGGCCTTCATGGGCTCAGGTACACCCACTGTGGAGACAGTCTCCAGAGGTTACTAGGTCTGCACGCCAGTTCCCTTTGCACTTTCTCTGGGCTTCCGTCCTGGGCCAGTGTACACGCTGTGCAGTCCTCTCCTAAGGCTTCTTTCCCAATGTTCCCCACTGGAGCTCTACCTCTCAGAAAATCTGTCACATAAGTTCTGGAGGTTTACTTCTCAGGAAATTCTTTTCCTTTCTTCCCTTTGCTTGGACGTCAGTTCATCTTGGTGCTTCAATAGCCTCCTCGCAGGCCTGGGAGAAGGGCTTGTCTTGGCCCTTCCCACACATCTCTCTTGGGGCCTTGCCTAAGCACTGATAGAGCTTGAGTATCAGGAAGATTTTCCTTGATACTTAGCAAACTTTTCTTTCAATTTACCTAAGTCCCTCTTAAATGTTTTAGGAGCTCAGGATAAAATAAATCTATTTTAGGAATTTTATGACTTGATCTTTTTTCAACAGGACAAATCGATGGCCAGGAGATCACTGCTACTGCTGTGTTGGCCCCCTGGCCTAGGCCACCCCCCCGGCGATTCAGCCCTCCCAGGAGAATGCTGCCACCACCTCCCATGTGGCGTAGGTCACCCCCACGGATGAGGAGGAGGTAGGTCAATTTGAAGGCTCAGTATATCTGTGGGACCTTCTATTCAGTATTGCCCACTCTCTGCTGCTATTGAGGGATTAGAGAGCAGGTTGACATGGTAGGACTTGGGAGCCTGTCAGGGAAAGAAGAAGGGCAGCTGTAGTGCATGACAGTGACAGAAGAGGTCCTGGGGGTGCACCACGACTACAACCTGAGTCTGGTGAGCTGCCTTCCCAAGAGGCTTTGGGTCCTAAGACCAGGTGCAGGCCCTCTTCTTCCCAGATAGGAAGTTTGGGATCAGAGGACTAGAGGAGGTGAAATTCCTGTGACAGATGCTACAGTTTCTAGTGTCAAAAAGTAAAACTTGGAGGATGGTTCCAGGAAGAAGCCAGCTTTCCCCAGCAGCACTTATTCCTGGGGTTTTGCTTTTAATGGTCTGACTTGGTTTTTTCTCTTCCTACAGGTCACGCTCTCCAAGACGCAGATCCCCCATGCGCAGGCGGTCCCGCTCTCCTGGCCGGCGCCGCCATAGAAGCCGCTCCAGTTCTAACTCCTCCCGATAAATAGGGCCACCGAAGCTCATCTCTACCTTATGTTCTCTAGCCCAGTTGTGTCACTTTTCTAGCCGATGGAGGGTCTGCAGGAAAGGACCCCTTACTTGGGCAAGTTTCAGAGGCAGCAGTTAAGGAAGGCCTTTCCTCTGCAGTCAGGTTCTGGCTGCAGAAGTGTGGATGGTTCAGGGCTGTGCCCATCGAGGTGCCCTGCGGTTTTCTGGCTAGAAAGCTCACCCATTCCCGTTTCTAAGTCTGTTCAGTGGCAGAGCCAGCAGGGACCAGCAAGCTTCCAGGTGGCAGTGTGGCCCAGCCTCTTCACAGATGACCTGAGCCAGTCCGGCAGGCCTGGTGGTGCCCTTGCTGTTGCTGTGCTATATCCTCAGGAAAGGGGACCGCGCCGCCATTCCTGTGAGGCCGGGCCTTTTCCCCTCCTGCTTTAATTCTTTTCCAGCCTCTAGGGCTGTGCCTCCACTTGTTAATTGCTGTAAATGGTTCTGTCTTTCCCTGTCCTCCCACCCACCTGCCCACATACCCCTCACTCCTTGAAATTGGTGAGCAAGTTGAGAGCCAGCTCCGCGAGGTCATCACAGCCCGTTCTGCCGTTCGTGGGGTCTGGCGGGCGCCATGGCGACGTGTACATTGCTTGCTTTCTCATTGTACAGTCAGTACTATAAAATTTGAGTTTTGTAGCTTGGTAGCGTTTTAGCTGAGGTTGTGTTTGTATTCGTTGTGTAGAGGGATGAGAGTGTCTTGAATAAACTAGGATTCCAGTGAAGGTCGAGTGTGGTCTCGCTGCCCGCCCGCCGCCTGCCCCCCGAGGTCTCGGTCAGCCCTGGCCGCTGGTGCCCACTCGCTAATGCCCTCCTGCCTCCACTGGTTGTTGCCACAGCGAGAAACGCCCCGGAGAGCAGCGAGGCCACGCCTGCCCAGCCCGGAGGCGGTCCTGGGCCCTCACCGAGCCTGCCTGCCCCCGCCCTCCCTCCTGGGCCCCCGCGCGCCGGCCGGGGGCGGGACCTGCGGGGCGGGGCGGCGGCTGGGCGCGCGCGGCGCGCGACCCGCGGCCAGTCAAGATGGCGCTGGCGGCGGGAAGGCGCGTCCCTGCGCGCGCCCTGCTCTGCGCCGGTGCGAGCCGCGGGCGGGCCGGGACCGGGCGGGCGGGCGAGGGCCGGGCCGGGGCGCTCACCGACCCGCGCTTGTTCGCAGGGGCCCGGCTCGGGCGCACGCAGGCGGCGGCCGGCGGCGGGGACGGCGCGCGGCGCTTCGCGAACCACCGGGTGCTGGTGGAGCCGGACGCGGCCACAGGTAAAGGAGCGCGCGGCGCGTGTCCAGCGCGCAGACGCGGCCCGGGCGGGCTCGTCCTGCGGCCGGACGCGCCCCGGCTGGTCGCGCAGGTGCCGGCATCGGCTTCCCAGCCGGGCGTGCGCGCCGTCGCCAGCGGCTCGTGGCCGAGCCGTCTGGTTTAGAATATTTGCGTTTTTCTCACAACTCCCGCCTGGCGCGAAACCCGGCCAGCGTGTTGCCGACAGAACCTGGAGCCACAGGTGGGATCGCGCCGGCCAGGCTTTCCCTTCCGGGAGGAGAGGCCGCGGGTCCACGTCCAGCGGAGGCCAGCTTCTGTGACAGAAAGGACTATGTCACAGGAAGTGCAAAAAGGCACCTTTTAAAGTATTAGAATGGAGAGCAGCAGCTGCACACCATGGTGAGGCCACTGGATTATACATTTTTAAATGGTCAAAATTTTAGACCACGAATATATTGTAGTAAAAAAGAAAAGGTGTTGGTGAAATAACGAAATTTTTAAAAGCTTTTTTTCACTGAGTACGGTGGCCACGCCTGTAATCCCAGGAAGCTGAGGCAAGAGGATCTTGCACTGAAGACCAGCATGGGCAATTTAGGAGATTTGTTCTCAAAAAAAAAAGTGCTGGGGAGGTAGCTCAGTGGTAAAGCCCCCGGGGTCAGATCCCCAGGACCGCAACAACAGCAAAAACTGGGGAGGCGGGGGTACCAGATACATTTTTACTTTCCATTCAAAAACTAAATAGAAAATTCCATAATGGAAAATGCTTCCTTTGAGCTCATACTTTTTAACTCCATTAATCTTCAAAATAAACATTCTAAAGAATAAGCAGTGAGACTTAATGTGAACTTCACAGACAAAAAATGAGATTCTTTCACTTGTGAAAGCCCTTTTGCTGGACACTCAACAGTTGCATAAGGGAATTCATCCTGAAGGAGGTAGAGCTTCTGGCCTGTCTCACCATTTCCACAACGTTGTGTAGCCCTGTGAAAACAAGCAGCCAAAACCCTAGCATCCTCTAGGTCCCAGGTTCAGTCCCTAGCACCCAAAGATCTATATCATAGAGCCAAGCTGGCAGCCCCAGTGTTGTGCTTACCTTTGCTGATTTATGTAGGAAATTTAAAGGAACACCCACCTCTAGATGCTCCAAGATAATAAGCTCCAAATGCTTCTCACTCCACCATGTGAGAGCCTGCCAATGTTAGTGTCTTAGTGTGACAAAGTCGAGTTCTGGTTCAGCCACATGCCGGGCTAGTAGAGTGCTTTCCTCTTGTGCACAAGGCCCTGGGTTCAATCCCCAGCACCACAAAAGAAAGAAAACATGAAAAGCCAAATGTGAAATGGGCATGCCAAAATTTCCTTTTCCTTCAGGGCAACTCCAGGCTTGGCAGAAGTAATTGGACAAACCTGCTTTAAAAATGCTTTTAAGGGGGCTGGGCTGTGGCTCAGTGGTAGAGCGCTTGCCTAGCATGCTTGAGGCACTGGGTTCGATTCTCAGCACCACATATAAACAAATAAAATAAAGGTCCATTGACAACTAAAAAATGTTTTCAAGGGTGCTGGGGCTATAGCTCAGTGGCAGAGTGCTTTCCTAGCATGTGTGAGGCACTGGGTTCAGTCCTCAGCACCACATAAAAATATTCTTCCCATCTACAACAACAACCAAAAAAAAAAATTATTTTAAAAATATTTTTAAGCCAGGTACAGTGGCACACAACTGTAATTCCAGCAACTCAGAAGGCTGAGGCAGGAGGGTTACAAATTTAAGGGCAGCCTCAGCAATTTAGTGAGACCTTGTCTCAAAATAAAAAGGGCTGGGGATGGGGCTTGATAGTTAAATACTCCTGAGTCCAACAAATAGTACTGCCCTCCCTCCCCACAAAAAAGTTTTTAAGTGCTGTTTTGAAGCTGATTCTAGATTCTGTTGAACCTGTCATTCAAAATGCATTTGTTACCTGCCCTATGCCAGGAATGTGGTTATGTGTTTACTTACTGCTTGATGGCCAAGTTTGTCCAAATAGCCTTCCTTAGCTCATGTTCACCTTTGGCCTCTTTACCTTTTCCCCAGTGTCAAATATCATACCCAACTTCACAGTCTATTTCAGAAACTTCCCTCCCAATCAAGTTTGGGGTGCTCCTTCGTTTTCTGTACGCCTGTAGCTGGATAATAATTACCTTTTCCTCATAAATCCAAAGTCCCAAAAGAGCTCATTTGCCACCAAGACTTAGTTTCCATTTCCGGAGAAAAGTCTGTTCACAAACCAGAATCTGAGGTCCTCGTTGAGAAATGCTCCTTAAATGAGCAGTGGTATTTCTAGAGCTCTGAGGGCCTGCCCTTGACGCAGGAGATGAGAACAGGTGACCAGCCATTGTAGCCACAATGTCCCATGGGTGGGAGACGAGTCAGGCCCTTGTGCCTCCTTTCTCTGCTGTCAGCAAATGAGTGATGGGCCAAGGACAAGGTAAGCACGTCTGACCCCCATGTTTCAATCTGTCCTGAGTGAGCGTGAACCGACCCCCACTAGTGCTCTCCTGGTGCATCTGGTTCTCAGATTTTTCTGGCACTCCTCAAGGAACAGAGGCTGTGTTCCAGGAGGACTCAGGACTTGTTCTTAGATAAAAAGAACAAGGAGGAATTAAGCACGTTGATGAAGTACAAACAGGGCAGATATAGCACAGGCTGGTGAGAACAGCCTCAGAAGAGCTGTGACCTACTGTCCTGTCACACAAGGTTGGAGTCCTGGCCCAGATCCCTGGGAGGTGACCTTCATTGACCCCCAGTGTTCTGGAATCTTGGGGTGGAACATGACGAGGCACTTAGTCCCTGCCCAGAGTGAAGTGATAGGCGGCTGGATGGTGTCAGGTTAGATTTCAGGATAGATTTTTAATTTTGAGGAAAACTTTTATTACTTTTTAAATTTTTTTTAGTTGTCAATGGACCTTTATTTTATTCATTTATTTATATGTGGTGCTGAGAATCGAACCCAGGGCCTCATACATATAAGGGAAGTGCTCTACCACTGACCCACAACCCCAGCCTGGAAACCTGTACTTCTAACTGGAGTCCTTGCCAGAGAGCTGAATCTGCATTTGAGTGGAGCCTCCCTAAATCAGGTGAAGGGGCTGGACCGCAGCACCCACCAGCAGGTTCATACAAGGGTGCACTCAATCCTGGGAGCCTGAGGCATATCCTCAAAGAAAGGTGTGCCCAGGACCCCAGGGCTGCTTGCCACCTGGAAGACAGTGATTACATTGTGTCCTGGGGCTGCAAGTACCAAGTACCACAAACTAAGAGGCTTAAGTGACAAGACACATTATCACAGTTCTGCAGACCAGAAGTCCAAAGTCAAGGTGGCAGCAAGACCTCATGCCCTCTGGGCACTCTGAGGGAGAGTCCTGCCTGCCCCTGGGGATCTGCTCCTCCTGTCTCCTGCGGGGACACAGTCCTGCTTGAGCAAGGCCTGATCCTGGCTTACATCTCAATGACATCAGCAGAGAACCTTTTTCCTCATAAGGTCACATGCTCAGGTAGCAGCTGACAGGACTTAGGCACATCTGTTTAGGGCACAGTTTAGCCACAGCAGCTCCGAAGCTGAGCTGTGGGACCCCGGCCAACCTCCTCTCTCCTAGTTCTCCCCAGCCCGATTCCTACCTCCTCACCTTGCTTTTGTGGGGCTCATCCGCATGCCTGAGTGTTCCCATCTCCCTGGTTTCCCCAGAGGTCTCTGCTCAGGCGGGCTCAGTGCACTTCCTTGCTGGAATCGGGGAGCTCTCCCGAGGGAATCACCAGCAGGCAGCACAGCCCAAGCAAAGCCAGGGAGACCACGAGGCCATGACAGGAGCCTGCAGAGCAAACGAATGCACTCCGCACTCCCGGGCTGGAGGGCCCTGGAGGGTAGACAGAGATGGAAATGGGACCTCCAGGGAGTCCTGCCCCAGAGCTGAGCTGTAGGCACTGTGGGCTCATCCTGGGGTGGGGGACTTGGTCCTCAAGTCTGTGTTAAAGTCACACCTTACCTCTGAGTGGCATGGACAGCACCTCGTGCTCTGCCTGCCCTCAGTGAGCTGCACTTCACAGGCCCAGGGCCTCCTGAGCAGCCACTCTCAGGAATGGAAGTTGCTTGCAGAGATGTGCTTCACGTCCTAACCTCTCCCACCCTGAGCCCCACCCTCTTGGGGTCCTGACCTCTGCAGCGCACAGTGATCTGAGAGTGGAAGGATGGGGCCTGGGGTCCTGATGATGAGGACTACCCCTTCTCCCTGCCTCGGTACCAGATGCTTTGTTCATGTTTAGTACACATTTGGTCTGTCCATGTGTGACACGAGTGTCCAGGGTGTCTGTCTCCCTGTCCCAGGCCCCAAGGAGGAGAGGCAGCTCCCAGAACCTTGTCCTCAAGAGGACTGATGACAGCCTGCAGGGGACTTGAGGTCTTGTTCGTATGTGAAAAGCCAGTGCATCCAGGCATGATCCCAGCCACGTGGGAGGCCGAGGCAGGAGGATCTCAAGTTCCAGGCCAGCCTCAGCCACTTAGCAAGGCCCTAAGCAGCTTAGTGAGACCCTGTCTCAGATAAAAAATAAAAGAGCTGGGATGTGGCTAGGTGGTAAAGTGCCCTGGGTTCAATCCCCAGTACTGTAAACAACAACTACAACTTGGTTTGGCAGAAATATCCAATATGATCCAGCAATTTCATGTCTAGGCATATATCCAAGAGGAGTGAAACAGGTGTTTTTAAAGAAAAAATGAGCCGGGCGCAGTGGCCATGCCTGTCATCCCAGCACTTAGGGAGGCTGAGACAGGAGGATCGCGAGTTCAAAGCCAGCCTCAGCAACGGCGAGGCGCTAAGCAACTCAGTGAGACCCTGTCTCTACAGAAAACACAAAACAGGGCTGGAGAGGTGGCTTAGTGGTCAAGTGTCCCTGAGTTCAATCCCCAGTACCAAAAAAAAAGAAAGAAAGGAAGAAAGAAAATGTATGTGTGTGCTCATCACAGCACTGCTCAGTGGCCAAAGAAGGGAATGACCCAACTGTCAGCCAGGGAATCAGCTCTTGCTGCACAGCAGCCCCTTCCTCAAGTTCAAACAAGGAACCAGCCATGGTTTCACAGGCCAAGGACTCCAGCTCCTCTAGAGGTTGAGGCAGGAGGATGGAAAGCATCAAGCCAGCCTGGGATTCTGGGTGTGTGCCACTGCGCCCTGCTCACCTGTTTTAAATTTTATTTATTTTTAATTAGTGCTGAGGATCAAACCCAGTGCCTCACATATGCAAGGCAAGCGCTCTGCCCCCGGCCCCAGCCCCAGCCCCTGGCTCGCCTGTTTGTAAAACCTCCAACCACGAGGCTTCCCATGGCTGGCCAAGGGTGTAGCCTGCCGGCCTGAGCTGGTGCGGGTGTATGGCTGCCCTTCCTTGTTCTCTGACCAGGGGTCGCGGTGCTGAAGCTGAGGAACCCGCCCGTGAACAGCCTCAGCCTGGAGCTGCTGACAGAGCTCGTCATTGGCCTGGAGAAGCTGGAGAATGATAAGACCTTCCGTGGCGCCATCCTCACGGCGGTAGGTACTTGTCCAGGGCCCACGTCCTCCAAGCCAAGGGGAGTCTGGAAAAGGCTGGAGCCACTCCCAGGGGCGTTTAGGGCGTGTGGGACCCCACGATGCCAGCATGCCCAGGGAGGCCGTCCAGAGGCAGGACCTCAGGGCACCTCGTGTTCACGCTGCCTCAAGAGAGAGCAGCCCTGAGCTCACTTGGTGGCAGGTTCCAGGGGACCCTCCCTGAGGGAACACTGGTACCTCGGACCAGGCCACTGGCCGTGCATTCTGAGAGCCACGTGTTCTCTGTGGGTCTCGGGTCACACCCTCAGAGGACAGACTTTTTTTTAAATTTATTTATATGTGGTGCTGAGGATCAAGCCCAGTGCCTCACACGTGGTAGACAAGTGCTCTACCACTGGGCCATAGCCCAGCCCCATGGACAAGCTTTTTCCATCTGAGTCCTCGAGGGGAGCTCAGCATTGCCTCCAAGCATATATACAGATGACCCCAGAATGGCATCCGTCTAAACTGTCACTAATGCCAGGAGGGGCAGTAAGAGCCAGAAGAAGAGGGTATGCAGTGGTCGCGGCAGTCCACTGAGGCCTGACCTCTGGCTGCACTGGGGACCTTAATGAGGAATGTCATGCCCCTGTGGCAGACAGCACAAGTGTCTTCCAAAGCTAATGCACTGGTGCAGAGCCCAGGCCATCAGCCATTGGACTTCTTCACCCTGCGGTTGGGAAAGGTGCAGGAAGCAGATAGCCTGGCAGGCGCCTGCCTTCTTAAGCCCTTGGGTTGCCCTGGGCCACTTGTGACAGCTCCAGAGGGCTGGGCTTCCCCTAGCAGGGAATGATCAGGCCTGAGGGAGGTCTCCAGGGAGGTCTCTAGGCTGGCCTGACGGGTGCCCCTGTGGAGCGGGAGCTGCGGAGCGTGAGCTCCCTCTGGCTGTGGAGGTGAGGGTGCTCTGTGCTCTGGGCAGGGCGGCTACTGGTAGAGTGTGAGCTTCTGGAAGCTCCCCAAGAGGAGCAGGGTGTGATGGCGCTCAGGAGTGACCCCAGCTACTCAGGACGCTGAGGCAGGAAGGTCATGTGTTCACAGCCAGCTTGGGGAACTTAGTGAGGCCCTTCTCAGAAGGACTGGGGATGTAGTAGAGTGCCCTGGGTTCCCTCCCCAGTGTGGAAGGACACCCCCCAGTGTTCCCCCAGTTGCAAATGACCTGCAGGGAACCTTTCACCTGGATGACCCCCATGTGTCATAGCATGACATTGTCTTTATTGTGCTCTAAGAACGAGAGAGTGCAGGACCTTCCAGTCGAGATAGGAGAGCTGTCCCTTACTGAGCCTTGGCCCGTGCACGAGAGTGGGTGCCGTGTGCTGTGCCTGCTGCCTCCCGTTCCCAAAGCCACACTGTCCTGGGAAAGGGGCCAGCATCTGTCCCTGCAAAGCTGGTGCACTGGTGGTGTGTGCGTGGCACAAGTCTGGGCCCCGAGCGTGCAGCCTGACAGTGCCCTACGGCTGCTGCAGGGAGGTGACGTGCACAGCAGGCGTCCACCCTCACAGTTCCCGAGGCCAGCAGTTCAGAAGTGCTGCCAGCAGGGTGGGTTTTCTGTGGAGGCTCCCGAGCCTCCCTCCCAGCTCCAGGTGGCCCCTGGGCTCCCATCACTCTGCTCTCTCCTGGCTTCACCTGGCGTCTCCCTTTGTTTCTGTGTCCAAATGTCCCTCTCCTTATAAGGATGCCTGTCACTGGATTGGGACCCAGCCTGACCCTCTGGGCCTCCTCCTAGCTCATCGCATCGTAGAGATCCTGGTGCTCTCTGGAGAGGCCCATCCTCCCTGAGCGTTCCTGGTCCCAGAGGGTCTCTTGTGGGATGCCCCGTTCTCCCTCGACTGTGTGTCTACTTTCCTAAATAAACCTCTGTTAAAAAACAAAAAGGTCCATCTTCACATAAGGCCACGATCAAGGGTGTTGTTCTGGTATTTTGTTTTTGTCTTGCCACGTGGTTGTCACCTTCTCCTTGTCCCCTCTGCTGTTTTCTGTGGCCAGCACAGGGGCGTCCTGAGGGTTCCCGTGCCTGCCCCATTCGAAGCAGTTGACTTAGTGTATCAGTCGCTAGTCTTTCCGTCTTTGCTGGGTCTTTTTTTTTTATGATTCAGTTTTTTAATTCCCATGGGGAGTTCACGACAGCGGGACGCGTTCTGATTCACTGCGCACAGACGCAGCAGGACTCTTCGTCCTCTGGTTGAATGTGACGGAGTCGCTCCATATGTCAGTCATACGTGCACCTGGGCATTGTCGTCCACCACATTCCACCATCTTCCCTGCCCTTTGGTTGGGTCTTTTATTTATTTTTTTATTTTTTATTTTTTTTGGTACCAGGGATTGAACTCAGGGGCACTCGACCACTGAGCCACATCCCCAGCCCTATTTTGTGTTTTATGTAGAGACAGGGTCTCACTGAGTCACGTAGCGCCTGGCCGTTGCTGAGGCTGGCTTTGAACTCGAGATCCTCCTGTCTCATCCTCCCAAAGTGCTGGGATCACAGGCGTGAGCCACCATGCCCGGCTTGGTTGGGTCTTTTAAGTTACAGAAGTGGAGTGCATTTCATGGGAAGAGCAGCAGACCAGCCTGGGGGATCACGCGCACACGAGCGTGGGTCTGTCTGACAAGTGGGCTCGCTCCGCACCTGTCTCTGTCTCCTGGCTGCACCCAGCACAGGGCAGACCCCTGTGCAGCTCTGCTCCTGGGGCAGCTGGGTGTGCCCATAGCAGATCTTCCACCCCAGGAGCTCCAGCCCATGGGAAGAACACATGAGGGGAAAGTGCCGAGGCCCCCGGGGAGTCCCAGGTGTGCCCCAGGTGTGGGTGTTCCCCAAGTCCTTCGACCTAACGCAGGCTGCAGGCTTTGGTGCAGACCCTGAGGCACACCTCTGTGCAGAAGCAGCTCCTCTTCCACTCCTGGGTCACCATGTTGGGACCTGGGTCATTCTCCACTGTGGATGCCTTCTAGATTCTTCTACCCCAGCATTTCTTGGGCCTCACTTGATACTTTGGAGGTAAACCAAAACATGGACCCCCTCCAGGGTCTGTCAGGAGCCCTTACTGTGCCTGAGTTCCTCAGTCTGAATGTCAGAGAACCAGGCCTGGGGAGGTGAGCACAGGTGTGCAGACGGGCGTTCGGAGAGCCTGCGTCCCAGGGAGTGTGCAGGTATGTGCAGGGCCTGCGGAGAGCTGACAGACTCATGTCCCTGCGGCAGCGCCATGCCCTTCCCGTCTTCTCCAGTTTGAAACTAGAAAGGGAAGAACATCCTGGGAGATGGAAGCTGGGTCAGGGGCTGGGCTTTGTCCTTGCAGCCCCCGTTCTGGGCTTTTTGGGGCAGCATCCTGCCACCTGAGCATCGTACCCTGGCCCTGGTGGTGTGATGCTGGCCACTCCCCCAGGAAAATCCTGGCATCTTCTCGGCTGGCCTGGACCTGACGGAGATGTGCGGGAGGAACCCAGCCCACTACGCCGAGTACTGGAAGGCTGTGCAGGAGTTGTGGCTGAGGCTCTACCCGTCCAACCTGGTGCTGGTTGCCGCCATCAATGTGAGTGTACCCACCACAGGGTCTTCCTGTGGCTCTCTGGGACTAACCTGGGGTGCAGACATGGAGGAAGACCCACCCACTGCAGGCTGGTCTGGAGGGAGTGGGGGGCCAGATCTACAATTTGGAAACATTGTTCAGCCTCCCGGGGAAGACCCCTGAGGAAGACCGGAGGCTGAGGAAGGGCACAGGGTGATCTTCAGGAACCAGTGTGCTCTGAGGGCATGACTGAGATCACCCAGCAGGAGGTAGGGAGAGAAGGTGCTGCTGGGCACCTGAAGCAGGACGCAGTATGAATTGGGGGTTCCTGGGGAAAGCAACTTATTTTCCTAACCAGAGGTTTAGGAAGAGTGATTTTTCCAGCAGGACATGGTGGCACAAGCCTGTAATCCCAGCTACAGGCTGAGGCAGGAGGATCAAAAGTTTGAGGCCAGCTTGGGAAACTTAGCGACACTGTCTCAAAGTAAAATGGGCTGGGAGTGTATGTGAGTAGCAGAGTGTGGACGGGCATGTGCAAGGCCCTAGGCTCAATCTCCAGTACCAACAAGTTAACAAGTGTTTTCCTGGCCCCTGAAAACCTGAGCCCCTGTGGAAACCCGCGCTGAATCCCAAAGGGGCCAGTTTCTTCCCTTCATCATGCACTTCCAAGCCAGACTGCTGATGCAGCACCCAAGGAGGGGGTGCTCGGGCACCCTGTGAATTCATGCCCACCCTCAGATCCTTTCTGGGGTGTCCTGGGGCATCCTTGGGCCCTGGCCCTCTGGAGGATCATGGGGTCCAGCAGCACCTCCAGGGCACTCACTGTCTGGCCTCTCCCTGCAGGGAGCCTCCCCCGCTGGAGGCTGCTTGATGTCCCTCACCTGCGACTACCGCGTGCTGGCCGACAACCCCAAGTACGTCATAGGACTGAACGAGACCCTGCTGGGCATCATGGCCCCTTTCTGGTAAGGCCAGGACTGCCCACACTCTGCTTGACACTGGGCCAAATAGACCCTCCTCGGAGCCCCAGAGTAAGCAGGCATCCACGTTCCAGGTTCAAAGACACCCTGGTGAACACCATCGGGCACCGAACCTCAGAGCGTGCCCTGCAGCTGGGGCTGCTTTTCTCGCCAGCAGAGGCCCTCCAGGTAGGCATGGTGGACCAGGTGGTGCCCGAGGACCAGGTGCAGAGCACAGCACTCTCCGTGATGAGCCAGTGGATGGCCATTCCAGGTGAGGAGCATGGGGAGCCGTGTGGGGCTGCAGCACCCTCCCCTCCCCGGTGGCCCATCCTGCTGAGCCCGGTTCTGTGAAGTTCTGAGTGTGTGCAGGTTGTGCTGCTGTCCTGGGCTGCCAGGACAGGACCAGTCTAGGTGGCTTAAAGCCACAGAAAATCATTCTCACAATTCTAGAGACGGGGTCCAAAATCCAAGTGCCATCACTTTCCTGTCCCAGCTGCTGGTGGCTGCATTGCTCTGGGCTCTGTCCACTGCCTTGTGTGGCCTATCCCTCCTCTTGTTAGGGCACTGCCATCATATCAGGGCCTTCCCTGTCTCCAGGATGATCTCACCTTTATTTATTTATTTTTGCAATGCTGGGGGTGGGTCTCAAGTGCTAGGCAAGCCTCTACCCGAGCCACACCCCAGCCTTCCAGTCTCATCACATTTATAGCTGCAGAGACTTTTCCAAATGCAGTTACTTTATAGGTTCTAGATTGGTTAGGACTTGGACATGGTCTTCATGGGGTCCCACTGCTGTTCAGCCCACTACAAAGACAAACGGAAAGCTGCTGGTCTGTTTGTAGAAACAGAGCTGGTTGCATCAACCATGATACGGAGCAGGGGCCAGCAGGCTTTGTCCCTGGAGAGCCAGGCAGGTGGTCAGCGTGAGAGACCACAGGCCTCTGCTGAAGTGGCCCTGCACTGAGGGAACCCCAGGGAGCAGGAGCTGATGGCTGTGCTCCAGGGAAGCTGAAGGGACACAAACTTGAGTGTCTCTTACTTCTGTCGTCACAAAATATCCTTTGATTTTTTTTCCTACTATTTAAAAATGTAAAGACCATTCATATCTCTCGGAGCCAGTGGGGGGGCCTCCTCTCTTGGGAAGCCAGTTTGCCAATTCCCAACAGGGACAAACCAGTGACTATTCTCCATAGTAAAATTGTCTGAAAATAGGCTAAAAAGCAACTTTTACAATATCAGCCTAATTGTGTTTAGAGAAATCAGTGGGAACGGGTGACATGCTTCCTTCTCTTTTTTTGGGGGGGGAGGCAGTGCCAAGGATTGAACCCAGAGGCACTTAACCACTGAGCCACATCCCTGTCCCTTTTTTTATTTTTTGAGACAGGTTCTCTTAAGTTGCTCAGGGCCTTGCTAACTTGCTAAGGTTGGCTTTGAACTTGTGATCCTCCTGCCTCAACCTCCCAAGGCACTGGGATTACATGTGCCACCATGCTCGGCTCATCTGTTTTCTAAATTGTTAGAGTTTCATTTGAACACTCATAGAAAGGTTGGGAATTACCCTTCTACCTCTGAAAGTGGGTTTTCACAGGGGATCCCATTTTCCTTAGACCATGCTCGACAGCTGACCAAGATCATGATGCGCAAGGCCACAGTGGACCACATGATCAAACAGCGTGAGGCTGACCTCCAGAACTTTGTCAACTTCATCTCCAGGGACTCCATCCAGAAGTCGCTGCAGGTGTACTTAGAAAAACTCAAACAAAAGAAAGGCTAGGGCGAGGCTGCCTCTTGGCCACTTGTGCCCTGCGGGGACCCACTGATCCCAAGGGGATTTAAAACAGGTATATTTTCATCTTAAAAATCCTATCAGGGCTGGGATTGTGGCTCAGTGGTAGAGCGCTTGCCTAGCATGCATGAGGCCCTGGGTTCGATCCCCAGCACCACATTAAAAATAAACTAATTAAATATTGAGTCCATCTGCATCTAAAAGTTTTTTTTTTTTTTTAAAAAAAAAAGTCTTATCAGCTTTTGTTTTCCTCATCTTAGACAGGAAGTACTGTTCCTTGTAACCCTGTGTCCCAAGACCCCACCACCACTCATGGCCATGTTTCTGCCCGGTGGGCAGGTAGGATCTACACTTTAGAACTGAATGGCAGGTAGGCTGCTCAGGGGCTTGGACAGGGTCACACTGAGTGTCCTCTTTCCCAAAGAGAAACTGAATGAAGTCCTCATGTCGTCCCATTCCTGGCCTTTGGCTGCCTGCTTGCTGGAGGCCTTCAAAGCCAGTAGACCCCAGTGACCCAGGACCCTGAAAAAAGCCTTTGGCCACCATGCTTGTTCATTTGTTTTTTTTTTTTTTTTTTTGGTACTGGGGATTGAACTCAGGGGCACTCAACCACTGAGCCACATCCCCAGCCCTATTTTGTGTTTTTATGTAGAGACAGGGTCTCACTGAGTTGCTTAGCGCCTCGCTGTTGCTGAGGCTGGCTTTGAACTCGCGATTCTCCTGTCTCAGCCTCCCTAAGTGCTGGGATTACAAGCGTG
>CM053415.1:33739814-33821254 GCA_028644305.1 Xerus rutilus
GCTTGTTCATTTGGACAGAGGATCTGGACAAACTTGAGGGGAGACAAGGAAAACATGCCTTATTCTGAGGCACGTGGTGCTGCCAAGGTCCTGCATCTTTAGAACCGAATTCTCCAAAACCTTGAAAGATTCTCCTATACAATTCAGACACCAGAAGCCTCTTCCAGCCCTGCTCCCTTGGAGCTGCTCATCTCTGGTCCTGAGGTGAGGCTCACCCACACAGGCCCCTGTCCTTCAGGTCCTTGCTAGTCCAGGACTCTGCAGGCCTGCACAGGCTGTGCCCAGGTGAGGTGTGTGTTCCTTAGGCAGGACCTTAGCCACAAGCAACCAGCCATCCCGAGGGGCTCCCAAGTTGCAGGGGAGCTGACTGGCTAGAGCATGGGACCAGCTTCCTTGTTTCCCCTATAACACTGGGTGAAACGGCCTCTGATACAGATAATGCTCCTGACGGCAAGATGGGCAGAGCCCTACTCTTAAATCAGAGGGCCCAGCTATGCTCACAGTGCGGGTTTTGCAGTTTGCACAAGGCAAGAGTAGGGAACTGCCCCACGCTGACTTCCAGGCCAGCATGGTTTGGAGGTGAGCCAGTTTCCACCAGGACATGAGTTGGGCAGGCAAGCCTGTCCCTGTTCCCTAAGAGGGCAGAGATCATGGACCTACCAGGCTATAGGGCCAAGGCTTGCATCCCAGAAGGGCTGAGTCCTAAAAAAAGACAGAGGCCTCAGAGTCAACCCAAGTGTGGTCCTGGCCCAGTGGCTTGTTTATTACACAGACATGTTCCAGGCACTGGCTGGGCATCCCGAGGGTACTTCTCACAACAACCCTATGAGGTAGGTGGTGTTAGCCCATCTACAGATGGGACACTGAAGCTCTGGGTGTGAACAGGACTGTGCCACCTGTTCATACCCAGCTGACTCTTCCCTGCATTCTTCTGCTACCCCAAGTGATCCACAATGGGGCCATTTCTTGTGGCCCAAGTCTGTAGGTGGTGTGCCACAGCCTGGCTACAAGGCTGTCAGTGGGACTTGAGGGTCACCTCCACGGGAAAATGGTCACTGATGGCCAGAGCCTGAAAGAAAAGGGGACAGAACTTAAGCCATCCTGCTGGGCAGCTTGTTCCTCGCCCCACCCCCGTTGGAGCCCCCGGGTGTCCTCCTCTGCTATTTCCAGACGGGGTGGGGCACGACTGGCCTCCGTATAGGAAAGGTGGTGCTGAGGGGCACTCTAGGGCTCCTTGGCTGTGAGTGCCCTTGTGGGGTGGGACGTGCCAGCTGTAAGCCCTCTGTCTGAAGCAGGAACGCACTGGCAGCCCCTCCCAACAGCGTATGCCAGGGTCTTCCAGGCCCCAGGGACGGGAACTGCCTCTGCCCGCACTGACCTGGGCCTGATCCAGGCCAAACTCTTCCTGGAAGTTATGCACCGAGGCCGACTGAGGCTTCAGGCTCCTGCGCAGGCGCGCGCCGCACACCACGATGCGGTCGTAGGCGCAGTGTGAGTTGCCCACCGTGGTGTCAGCACCGTCGGGGATGAGCCACTTGAAGACCTCACTGCTGCGCAGGCGGATGGCCGCCCAGTCCTGTGGCCGCACGTAGCTGCAGTCCGCGTTGAAATCGCCCAGGAAAAGCATGTCCTGCGGGCGCCAAGCTGGGTGTGAGCCGCCTGCGCGCAGGCCCAGACTCCTCGGGCACGCCTACGGGGCGGGGCGGAGGCTTACGTCGGCACCCCACTTGTCAATCACGTCCAGGTACACGTCGTAGAGAGCGTCGATCTCCGTCACCGCCTGGTGCGGCGCAGCGTGCAGCGGAATCAGCACGAGCTCCTTGGCAGCTGCGGGCGGGTGCGGCGTAAGGGGCAGAGGAAGCGGGCGAGGGGAGGGGAGCCCTCGGGGAGGGGAGCGGGGAGGGGAGAGGGGAGAGCGGGGCGAGGGGAGGGGAGGGGCGAGGGGTGGGGAGATGGGGCGAGGGCGGGGCGGGGAGCAGGGAGAGAGGAGGGCGGGGTGAGGGGCGGGGCGGGGCGAGGAGGTGGGCGGGGCGAGCCTCACCGGTGCCCGGCGCCGAGAACTTGACCGCGAAAGGCTCCCGGCTGAAGGCGTCCTCAGGGTCGGGGTACTGGTAAGTGTCCACCACCGACACCGCGTGTTTCCTGGGAGCAGAGAACCAACAGTCCGCTGAGCCGGCCACCTGGGCCCCGCATGCCCCCTCCCTGCAGCCCGTAAGCGCACCTGTAGATGAACAGGTACATTTCCTTGTACTGGTCCCTACCCAGAGGCTCGCTGCTCACAAAACTGTACTCATGCTTCGACACGCTGTGGAGAGATGAGCCGGGCCGCGGGTCAAGGCACCGAGCCTATCCTCGCGACCAGGGGTCGAGGGGCCGGACCCTGCCCACCGTACCTGTTGATCTGCTCCATGAGCGCTGACACTGCGCTCAGGTCCGGGTCGCGCACCTCCTGTACCAGTATGACATCGTAACCAGCCAGAATCTGGGGGGAGGGGCCGACAGGTGCGGCAGGTGTGCACAGGTCTGCAGCTGTGAGCGGCCAACTCGCCCATAAAACCCAGCTGCAGCCCCGCCTCGAGCCCCAGCCTCACCTGCGCAATGACGCTGCCACAGGCCTGGTCTGAAACTTTGCTGTCACCAAAGCTCTGGATGTTAAAGGCTCCAATGCGCAGTGCTGCTGCCCCCATGACCCTCAGCACCCAGAGTATGGCCAGCAGGACCCGGAGCCCGCCCATGGCACCAGGGGGGTGGGCTGGAAGGGACAGATGGAGTGGTCCAGTAACACACCAATCCGCACCCAGCTGTGGTCCAGCAGGGGTCTGTGGCCCAGTGCTGGTCTGAGCAAAAGCATGTTCTACTGCGCTTTCCTGGTCCTCTCAGGATGGGGGTCTTAGCCTCATGACCAGTCTCCCACTGAATGGGGAAACTGAGGTCCCAGATCAGGATCCCATTGCCATCCAGCCCCCAGTTCAACTTGGCCTCAAAACTTACCTGTGAGCTGGGTGCGGTGGCGCATGTCTGTAATCCCAGCACTTTGGGAGGCTGAGACAGGAGAATCGTGAGTTCAAAGCCAGCCTCAGCAACCTCAAGGCACTAAGCAACTCAGTGAGACCCTGTCTCTACATAAAACACAAAATAGGGCTGGGGATGTGGCTCAGTGGTACAGCACTTGCCTAGCACACATGAAGCACTGGGTTTGATCCTCAGCACCACATAAAAATAAATGAAATAAAGGTATGGTGTCTATCTACAACTTTAAAAAAAAAAAACTTACCTGGGATGTGGGTGAGAGGTGATGTCAGAGCCTCAGGGGTCCTGGTCCAAGGAGGGATCCAGGGTCCAGGCTGGAGGCTTATGGCTGGCCCTGGACAGAGTTGCCCTCTCTTGGTTGGCAACTGACTCTGACCCCAGGGCACTACCTACTATTTGAGGCCCTGGTGCAGGAAGGGGCTGGGCTACACTGGGCCCCACCCCTCCATGGAGTGGATGCTACAACTCCTGACTCCTATTCCTGTGGAGACCCCCAGAGAGCAAGAGAAAGGATTTGCCCTGAACCAGTTCTAGTGCCCAGGTCTGACCCAGAACCATCCCTCAAGCCCATGACACCCCCCAAGGACAGCCTCAGGACTGTGGTAGAGGGACAGCCACACCCATGGTCCAGGTTTGTTTTTGTCTCCACCTCCCCAGAAACTAGGTCACCCAGAATCTTTCTTGAGCTACATCCTCTTGGGAAAACAGGCAGAGTGATGGGAAAAGACCAGCCCCACTCCTGGCCCAGCGTCTCCTGCTGCTTGGCCAACACAGTCTTCACCTCAGTGGAAAGTGAGGCTTCTCAGCCCAACCTGAGGCTCCTGGTTCTCTCAGCCTTTCCACAGCAGCCCTAGGTAGGAGGCTGGAAAGCAGCACCTGCCTCCTCCCCCTGCCCCAGACTTGGGGAAGCCAGGATCACAGGTGAGCAGGGCGGTGGCAGGAGGCTGCCCATCAACATACCAGAGACACCCACGCGTCACCGAGGCACTGCCAGGGCTGGCAGGAGCCCCTGAGTTGCTGGCCAGGCACACAGGCCTAGAGGATGGACTGGGCAGGTGGGAGCCACCAGCAGTACCTGCAGTACCACTGCCCCAACATCACAAGCTGCAGATTTTCATGTTTTATTGTAAAGCAACAAAAACCGCATATTTACATCCCCATCTGATCTGAACACGTGAAATCCTGGGCAGACTTCTCTACCAGGCAGGGAAGTCCGGGCACTCAAGCCTTCACCCTGTCCCTTTCCCAGCCCAGCTGGGACCCCACAGGTCCCATGCTAGACGATGACCGTCTGCACCTCAAGCTGGCCCTCTGGTGAGGCAATGACCAGCTCGCCCGCGTGCTCGAGGATCTCGATGTCCTCCGATGACACCATTGTCACGGTAGCCTGTTCGGTGCCATCTGCACCTGTACGAGCCGCAAGCACAGCACCCTCACTGATGGCTGAGGCCAGCGTCATGGCCACCTGCTCTGTCAGGCTCTCCGGGGTGGCGATGGTGATGGTGTCTGCAGCAGCTGCCTCTGGGCCCAGGCCTGCCTCCTGGTCCATGGTCACATTCTGCACGATGATCTGGTGCCCAGCACTGGCCTGGTGCACGATCTGCTGCACCACCTTCATGATGTGGCTGTCCACCTGCGGGGCCACATCTCAGCCCAGGGTGCTCAAGGGGCCAGGCTGCCCCCCCACTCCTTGCCAAGGCCCTCACCTCTGTCTGAGTGCCCTCAATGATCTCTGTGGCTTCAGTGGTCTCTGTGTCATCTGCAGTGGCCTGGGCAGAAGGTCCGAGGTCAGCCGGGGCTGCCCCAGGGCCATCCCAGCCCCCAGCCCTGCACTCACCTCAATGATGTACTCCTGGGTATCAGCCACCACGGAGGAGAACTCCACCAGCACGGTGTGCGGGTCCTCTGAGAGCACGGTGGCGGCTGAGGGGCTCTCCTCCGACACCAGCAATTCCTCCACTTCCAGAAGGCAGCCCCCTGCCGGCAGGGGGGCTCAGTCAGGGCTGGGTGACCCCAGCTTCACCTCCCCCCACCTGCCAGCCCAGACCTTTGGTGCGCAGGTGACGGTTAAGTGTGCCATGCTCGGCAAAGCCGCGGCCACACTTGTAGCACTTGAAGGGCTTCTCGCCCGTGTGGTGGCGCACGTGCCGCACCAGCGAGCCCTTCTCTCGGAAGCCTCGGCTACAGAACTGGCACACGTGTGGCTTCTCCTCCAAGTGTGTTCGGAAGTGCACCTGCTGGGCATTCTGCAGAGACCAGTCCGTGCCAGCCTGACCTTGGCCACGCAAGGCAGGGCTCTCCCCACCCAGCCCTGGGCCCGAGCCACCAACTGAGCTGGGGAGGAGGGAGGACGGGGCAGGGAATAAGGGGCCCACCTGGCCCAGGGTGGGGTCAGGCCCAGGATCCCAGGGCCGGAAGCCCACCTTTGTCTTGTAGCGCTTGCCACACTGGGGACAAGGGAAGGGCCGCTCATCCGAGTGGACGCGCCGGTGGCCGCGCACGTGGGCGATGGTCTTGTAGAGCTTCCCGCAGTCCCCGCAGCGGAAGCGGCGCTCGTGCACGTGCGCCTCCTGGTGCTTGCGCAGCAGGTAGGCCTTGGGGAAGGCCTTGCCGCACTGCGCACAGGCGAACGGCCTCGGCCCTGCACCACACAGCACCAGGCAGGCCTGCTGCCCACAGGCCCCCTGGCCACGCCCTGTACACGGACCTGCCCACCTTCCTGCTACCCACCTGCATGGCCTCTCTTATGGGCCTCCAGGGTGGCTGCTGTCGGGAACGTCTCACTGCACTGAGGGCACGGGTGGATCTTGGGCGCAGAGGAAGCCTCCCCAGCTACCTGCTGGGGAATCGCAGGCGGGCCTCCAACACCCACCGCAGGCTCTGCCCCAGCAGCACCCAAGACAAGGCCCAGGGCCCCACCCCGCAGCCTCCCTCACAGCCCCCGGGAGGCAGTAAACCGGCCAGTGGACAGTCACTGCAGAGAGCAGTCTGCTTTCTTGCCACAGGCAGCACAGGAGGCACCAGTGTCCCACCCCAAGGAGCACGCCAGCAGCAGACACCTACTGTCTCCATCGGCTCCACTTCCAGCAGTGGCAATTCCGGGGATCTCTCCCTCAGGGGCTGGGGACTGGACCCAGAGGTGGGGGCTGCTTCCAGGGCCCCCTCCTCCCCAGCAACCCTCTCAAGAGCAATGCCAGAGTTCTGCAGGGCCTGGCGCAGAAGGTTTTCACGACTACCCTCCTGAGAACAGGGGAGCTCTTCAGGAGCTGGGGGCTTCAAGGAGGCAGAGAGAGCGAGGCTGAGCGCACAGCCCAACACAGAGACCCACCTTCCCTCCACACAGGGCGCCCCACGCCAGGCCCAGGCCCCAGGGTCTTGTGTACACCCTCAGAAGCCCCACAGTGCACTCCCAGCTGCCCTCGGCCTCACAGCGTGAAGCCCAGTCCTCCTGTCAGGCCTTGACCCCCAGGTCACCTTCCTTCACCTCCCCGCCTTCCGACATGCCATCTGCTGAGGGTCTCTCCCACCTCCCCTGCAACTGGACAGCTCCTAGATGTAGACCCAAACCCCCTGTCCTTTTGGAGCCAGTGCCCTCAACACAGCTGGCACTGAGCAGGCAGAGTGGCAGTGGCACTGCCGGCTCCCTGAGCTAGCCCCTACCTCAGGAGCCAAAGCTTTCATGCCCAGGGGCAGCTCCTGCATCTGGACATGGACTTCATGGATGACGGTGCCCTTGGCATCTGTCACCAGGTGAATCACGGGTGATGACTCCATGGATTCACCTGTCACTGGCGATGATGTAACCGTGCCCACAGTGGAGGTGCCTGAACCTTTAAGGCAGACTCCAGTGAGTCCTTGAGGAACACCCCCGCCAGTGGCACCCGGCCCGCAGCTAAGGCCAGGAACAGCCGCTCCAGGAACCCAGGCGGCCTCCCCACCACGTTCACCTGCAGGCACGTCCTCTTTGCCCACAACCACGTCCTTGCTCATGCTGAAGCGGATTTTCTCTGTGCATGGGGTGAGAGACTTGAGGTGACGGGTCAGTGCGCCCGATTCCCGAAAGCTCTTCCCGCACTTGGTGCACGTGTAGGGGCGCTCATCTACGGAGAGAATGGGGTCAGCCCTGTGATGAGGCAGGCACGAAACCCCAGCCACCTCACCCGGGAGCTGGGGACAAGAGGCCGGGGTAGGGTGTCCCGGGGCCACGCCCAGGCTGCTCACCTGTGTGCCGTCGGTGGTGCCGGATGAGTGAGCCCTTGGTCCGGAAGGAGGCCCCGCAGAGCTTGCACTCGTGGTCCTTGCGGCTGCTGTGGGTGACCATGTGGGCCTTGAGGATGCTGCCCTGCGGGGAGGGGCGCGAGGCTCAGGGCACTCCTGGGCAAGCACAGGCAGGAGGCCGGCCCTGGCCCAAGGCTCACCGTTTTGAAGGTCTTGCGGCACAGCAGGCACACGCAGCGGCCTTCCTCGTTCAGCAGCAGCTTCCCGGGGGCCGGCTCGCCCTCCCCAGCAAGCCCGGGCCCCTGACGGCTGGCACTGCCGGGGGCCTCAGCCGTCTCGCTGTTCCCTGGCTCTGCCTCAGCAGCCACAATGACCTCTTTGATGTGCCCACTGCCTAAGGAGAGGCAGGTCAGCATGAGCCCTGGACTGCACCACAGGCGGTGCCTGCAAGGATTCCTACAGAGGGAGACCTCTATGTGTCCTGGCACTGTCCTGACCATCCCTGCCCCTGGCATGACAACTGCTGCTCTGGGCTAAGCCCCAGAGCCAA
This sequence comes from Xerus rutilus, assembly GCA_028644305.1. Taxonomy (NCBI): domain Eukaryota; kingdom Metazoa; phylum Chordata; class Mammalia; order Rodentia; family Sciuridae; genus Xerus; species Xerus rutilus. The sequence goes on from CM053415.1 coordinate 33,747,613, forward strand.
CCACACTAAGGAAAATTAAAACCGAGGCCCAAGGAAGAGCAAGGAGCTGCTCAGCCTGAGGTCAGCCTGACAGGGGAGACACCCCTGCAACTCCATGAAGCTGCCTGGAAGAGACCCAGCACTCCCAGAATGCACCTAGTGAAGAGACCCACCATGAGCACAGATGCCCCTAAGCCAAGGAGGAGGGTGTGGGTCCTGGCCACAGGGTGCCTGGGCACAGACAGAGAGGACAGATTAGTCCAGCTCCCTGCACCAATCCCACTAAGGCAAAGAGATGTCTTTTTAGCTCACCGGCTGGCTGGGCTGCTGGTGAACAGACAGGCAGGCCCAGTTGGAGCCTTGTCCCACCACAAGCTGAGGACACCAGGACTGGGAGTGTACGGACACCTCCCAGACACCTGGGCCAGCCCAAAGAAAGGAAGCTGGAGCTGGACACAGCGGCCATGCCTGTGATCCCAGCAACTCAGGAGGCTGAGGCACTAGGATCACAAGTTTGAGGCCAGCCTCAGCAACTTAGTGAGATCCTGTCTCAAAATAAAAAAATAAAAAGTGCTGGGGATGTAGCTCAGTGGTAGAGCACCCCAGGTTCAATATCCAGGGATACATACACACCAAAAAAAGAAGGGAAAAAAAAAAGAAAGGAAGGAACGAAGTTGGGGTTTTGTACTTGCTGTGAGGTGCTGAGGATATCTGACAATGTGCAAAGCTAGGCCATAAACACGCTTCTCATTTTCTGTTTGTGAAAGTGACAAGTGGGAAATAGCTGTGAAGACACTTCCTAGAAACCATCTCTGTCCAGCTGGCACCTTGTTTTGACAAGTCATTCTCTCAAAACAGAATAAAAATACCATGACTCAGAAACAATTAAGGCATCTCCTGCCCATGCCTGGCTGACCACTCAGCGCCCCAACAGTACCTTCTCAGAGGACAGAGATCTGATGGGCGAGGGACTGAGGGGGGACACAGCTGCACCAGCCCAAGCGGAAACCAGTTTGTGTCCAAGGCAGTAGCAGGAAGGGCTGCCACCCCTCAGTCCTTGCTGCCCACGCCTGGAGCCCAGAGGACCAGGCCCAGCACAGCAGATCCCTCACTGCCCTCTCTCTGCCCCAGACCAACAGGAATGCTGGCAGCTCTGCTCCTGTCCACCCGGGAGGCCTGCAGAGTGGGCCCCAGACAGGGGCACCCAGAGAGGCACCCTTGAAGTGCAAGCAGTGGCTGGCAGCCCCAGCAAAGGCTTAGAACCACTGGAGGTCAGAGGCGGGTGGAAAGGGCCTGACTGGCCAAAAGCCCAGAGCCTGGACATGCTGCTGGAATGCAGGGAACTTGTTTTCCCAAATGACACCACCTACCTCAAAAACCAAACTGCGCCCAGGCCCAAGCACAGCGCCACCCCCACATGACAGGACATTCCCAAGCCTGAGTGGTGAATGTGAAGTGTGTGTGTTGGGGATCTCAGGGGAAAGGCGGGATGGAGACCAGCACGGGTGTCCCAGGCCCTCTCTGGGGCCAGCCTGTTCACAGGCTCTCCTGCCCAAGCCAAGGGCTGGCCTCCCGATACAGCCTCCCCCTTCCTGCCCCAGCCAGTCCCCAAGATTTCCCAAGGCCAAGTTCTACCTGTTGCCCAAACCTACTTCCTGTCCAGCTGCCCACTCACCCACCTGCCTTGGCCTCTGCCCAGCAGGCACTCCAAGTAACATCAGTCCCCTCCCAACTTCCCACCACATCAGGCCCAACCCAGCTGCCCTTCCCTGGCACCTGCACACCCAGCTACTCATCCCCACCTCAAAAACAGCTCCTGGATCCCTCCACCTGCCCAGGCCTGGGCTGCCCACTCAGTGGTCCCCAATTAATGAGCATGTAACCCAATACAGACCTTGCAACACCCTCCCTCCCACTACCCATCAGCAAGGCATTTAAATTTAAAATACAGCCATCAAAGAGGCCTGGCGTTATATGCTCATAAAAGCCCTATGAGACCATGCTAATGGAGGCACTGGGGAAGGTCCAGGTCAGGGAGCATGCTGGGGCCAGCTGCGCAGCACCTCCATCACCCCACAGGTACCCTCCAAAGCCAACTGCTGGGGTGAGTGGGCCATGCAGGGGTGCACCTGCTGGGTGCTGTCTGGGGGCAGGAAGCAGGGGGTGGCTGAGAAGTGGGGAAGAGTCTAGGAGGCCAGGGCAGAGACAGCCTGGGAAAACATGGAGAAGGGAGAAGCCAGCTCATGTACAAGCTACTAGGGATGCAGCAAGGAATGTCCTCGTCCCCTCCTGGCAGAACCTGGCATCTGATATGCCTTCCTCCTGTCAGCCCTGCCTGGGGGAACTCACATAGGTCTCTGCCCCTCCATGGCTAGGCCTGCTCCCAGGAGAGCAGAGGTACACACAGACAGCTGTCAGACCAGGACACCTCAGTGCCCAGAGAACTGCACACGGCAGCTGGCTTACCAACAAGGTCCGGAGCGTGGCTGGCATCTGCTGCTAGAGAGGTGGCCTCCACCACAATGTGGGCCACGGTGATGGGCTCTTCCGGGCCTGCTGCGGCCGGCACCACCTGTCGACAGGGGGCAGGGGACAGAGGGGATGCATTTGTGGGCTCCAGAATTTCAAGGGAAGGGCCTGGCTCCCTTGGAGTAAAGCTGTGGAGGAGCGGGCTTGGGGAGCACAGACCTGGCCCATGTCCTGCAGGATGGCTGGGGCGGGGATGCTTCTCCTCCCCGCAAGCCCACAGCTTTAAGCCCAACTCCCAGCTGGGCTCCTACCACCCACCACTCTAAGCCCTGAGCCACCCTGGCCTGGACCTGGAGCATGGAGCACTGAGCACCCCAGGGGAACCCTAGCAATACTGGTATGAAGCTGGGCTGTGGGCAGGAATGGAGGTGCAGCACCCGCACCCACAGCAGGTGGTTAGAGGAAAGGGCCCTGGGGCTGGGGGCCTTTCCAGAAAAGGCGGCATCTTGAGGAGGAGACAGAGAGTAAAAAGCACAGGGTCTGATTGAGACCACCCTGTTCCAATGTCATCTGAACCATTCCCCATTAGTGGCCTGAGGCCACTGACTTCTCCCTGAGCCTCCTTTCTTGATTCTTTCTTGCTGAGCAGGGGTGCTATGGAAGGTAGCAAGGTCATGGGGATGCAACCAAGTGCACCATTTTTATGACAAGGTGGTGAGCCCCACGGGACCCTGCTTGGTTTGTGAAATTCCCAGAAATTAGGTACATGAGACAGGAGGCAAGTCAAAAAAGATAAAAGCGGGGCTGGGATTGTGGCTCAGCGGTAGAGTGCTTGCCTCGCATGCGTGAGGCCCTGGGTTCGATCCTCAGCACCACATACAAAGCAATGAAATAAAGACACTGTGTCCATCTACAACTAAGAAAAAATTTAAAAAAAAAAAAAAAAAAAAAAGATAAAAGCCACCATGGTACCCTGAGCTACTCTTGTGGGATTCTCACATACAGACAGGGCACTACAGTTTTCAGCAGGAAGCAGCATTTCTTAGTGCTGGCACTGGCCCAGTGGCTGAGCCCCTAGCCCAGCAGGCTGTTGCCTTTTATACCATTAGTCCCCAGTTACACGGTTACATGTCGGCCCCTTTGTCTCTCCTATATGGTAACATGCATTCTGAGTGGGTATTTTATACTACAGACTTGCCACAGAGTAACTGCACATGCTCAGTTACTGAGTGTGCCACTGGTCCCTTTGTTCTGAGGGCACATGTGCACCCAGGTACTGCGTGCATCGTTATCACTTTCTCTCTGTTCTGGGAGAGCCCTTACCACATCCCCCCCTTTTAATGCTCAGATCCCCTCAAGGTCAAAGAGCATCATCCTGATTCAACGACTTGTATTTCCATTAAAATCAACATGTATGGCCATTTTCCTTTCAACTACAGCCTCCACAAGACTGGAGACAGATCTCATAACCCAGGTAGCAGGCAAGGCAGGAGTAGGCAGACCCTGGCATTAAAACCACGACACTTACCTGGGCGCGGTGGCACAAGCCTGTAATCCCAGCACTTTGGGAGGCTGAGGCAGGAGGATCATGAGTTCAAAGCCAGCCTCAGCAACAGCGAGGCACTAAGCAACTCAGTGAGACCCTGTTTCTACATAAAACACAGAATAGGGCTGGGGGTGTGGCTCAATGGTCGACTGCCCCTGAGTTCAATCTCCAGTACCAAAAAACAAAAAAAAAAAAAAAAAAAACCCACGACACTTATGAGAGTTTTGAATCCCCCCCAAATTTGAAAACCATCCTCCAGATAATTCCCTGGGATTCCAACCTTTCCAGGCCTGGACAGGGACATGGGCGATCTTTCTCACACAATCCATGACTTCTTCTATGGCCCTGCCTTCAACATCTGTTTGTACACAACAGTTGCTTAGGTTAAATTTCCCACATACTCCACCTTCAGAAGCAAGTAGTCTAGAGCTAAGCGGTTTTGATAGATAGCATTATGCATTTTAGTACTTTGGCCAGTAAACTGAGGACTCTTGCAATTTCATTAGTTATAATTTCAACAATAGACTGTAGCCTGATAATATCGTTTAATGAGATGCAGGTGGCAGGACCATAGTAGTGAATTCTCCTTCAGGGGCCATTCATCAGCTTTCCAGTTACGAATTCCCAGGGCTTGCTACTCACTTTGGGTCCCTTGTCTTCATATACAGGGAAGCCCAACTGCTCCCCTCTGGCTAATGGAAGAAGGAAAAAGAAGGGGTGAATTATCCCCAGTATACAAGATCTGGACAAGAACTGGGGTAGTGTAGCACAGAAGGCCCTCCCACATATCCAGTATAGTTCACCTGAGGCTTGCTGTTCAATTTCTGTGGTGGCATCATCCCAGGCCTGTTTGAGGTTAGAGAATTTGACAGGGGGTGGGGATTTGCTTCTGTGTGATTTGAGGATCTCCATCACTGGTTTTTCTGAGTAGTTATATTATAGAATTTGGGGCGCAGACAAGTTAAAGTTCCAGCTGAGATGTTAAACTGTTTTTCCTCTTAGGCAAGATGATATTTCCTGATGATTGACCTTTTCAAGAACCAAACAGTTGAATGAAGAGACACTGTTTCACTATAGGGCTCATGAGAGCCTAGCTCTTTAGCCTCCCATGGTGACTGATCCCCCATATTAGTTCTTTCACACACTAGCAAGAACAGACATGGAGAGAGTGAACTATAGTTTCTGCTAAGGTTAGGAACAGGTTTCTGGTTGTGGTGGAGATGAGGAATTCAGTCTTCATGAAAGGAATGAAAAACTTGGTGAGAGGAAGACTCAAGTGTAAGAGTGACTTTTTGGGGGGATAGGAGGGTATCAGGGTTATTGAACCTAGGGTTGCTTAACCACTGAGCCACATCCCCAGCCCTTTTCTGTATTTTATTGAGAGACAGGGTCTCACTGAGTTGCTTAGTGTCTCGCTGTTGCTGAGGCTGGCTTTGAACTCGTGATCCTCCTGCCTCAGCTTCCCAAACTGCTGGGATTACAGGTGTGCACCTAGTTGTGACCCTTTTGATGTGTATTGGGGCCCAGGGATCTATGTCCCATCCATATATAACTATGTCAACTTTCTATCTTGAATCCCCTGGGTCGAGGATAGTAAAATTAACAGGGTCACAGACTCCTGAACTACAGCTGGGCATGGCATCACCCTTCTGGAGGATTGCTGTGTGACATTTACCCTGCCAAGTGGTAAATTTCAAGTGGCCCATGAAACAGCTCCAGGAGGGACAGTAAGACCAGTACCACCAAGACCAGTACTTATCTATGACTTCACACATGTCAAAGAGCACTGACACTGGCTGCTTAGGATCAATAATTTGGGACCAGTTAATTATTTGGCCCATATTGTTGCTGCTTCAGATCTCCAGCCACTCCTCAGCTGGGGAGTACTGTGGGCCCAAACCAGTGTGCCGGTCCCCTTGCCAGCAGATAGAATAGGCAGGCCTACTATATTTACAGGCCCCCGAAACCTACCAGACAGGAGAAATGGGTAGGATAAAGTGGGGTTGTGGCAATGTCTTGCCTGATGGAGCCAGGTCAAGCACAGCCAACAGCAATGACACTCCCTATCAAAAGGAGGCAAAAGACTGCTCATAGAGACTTCTAAACCTAGTGCCAGTTGGCCAGAGCAGCCTCTGCTAATCCCACTGTGAAAATTAAAGCTAAGAACACAGCAACAAAGCAGGGCAAGGGGTGACTGTGCCAAATCATTATAGCAAGGAGGCCAATATAGGAAATAAGAACAGTCCGTTTATCCCAGCAGGCAGTCAGTTCCTCTAGCTTCTGCCAGAGGTAGTCAGTCAGCTCTCAGGGTGACTAAAGTAGGGCTGTTGTCCTCGGGATGCAGCTTCTTTGTTCATGGTCAACTTGCATGGTGCAGCTAGATCGGGAATATTCCCAGTCAGAAGCTGATTTCATTGTGCTGCAGTGAATCCAGGGGAACATCTCAGCCGTTTTCACTGGTCCCTGTGTAGGGTTTCCTGATAGTTTGCTTAGTTTTGACTTTAGAATTCAGTTCCTTTGCCCCACCTTCTCAGAGCTCTGGGGACTACATACAGTAAATAACTTCCAGGTGCTCTTCAACCCCTTTGCCACCAACTGTACCACCTCAGCCACGAACATCAGCTCACTTTCCAACCCCACAGTAAATTGGGATTCCAAACCGAGGAATGATTTCCTTTAGGAGAAACTGAGCCACTTTGTGTGCCTTCTCTACATGAGCAGGAAAGGCCTCTTTCCAGCCTGAGAAAGTACACACACAGACCAGCAAATACTTACAGCCTCAGCCCTGGGGGAGCTCAGCGAAGTCCACAATTATATCTTCCAGTGGGGTCCCTCCAGTGCTCTGCACCCTAGGGGAGGCCTTAGGTCCCAGATGCAGATTATTCTAGGCATGTGTTTTACATTGTTCACACACTGCTCAGGCAGGCTGGAGAGCTGGGATGTAGAAATGTCAGCCCAGTGAGGCCTCAAGAGCTGTCCAGCCAAAGTGGGTCTCAGTTTTAAACCAGGTGTTCTCATGTTGTGAGTAACTGGGGTCCCATTTTGCCAATGGACTAGGAAATAGGACGGCAGTCAGGGTCATCGGTTCTGTTGCCCCCTTGGAAGCCATGAACTTTGCCTCTTGGTCTGCCTTACGATTTCCTGGAGTGACTGTGATGTTTCCTCTTTGATGTCCCTGACAAGCATGCAAGCCACCTTTTTAGGAGCCCATTTAGCATCTAAGAGTTCAAGGATTTCTTTGCCATACTTTATGTCTGTCCCTCCTGAGTTGATTAGGCCCCTTCCTTCATACAAACTCCTTACATGGAGGGTGGTGAAGGCGTATTTAGAGTCTGTGTATATACTGACACATATCCCTGGTGCCAGTTGAAGGGTGTGGGTCAGCACAACAAGTTCTGCTTTCTGTGCTGAGGTTCCTTTTGGCAGAAGTTTTGCCTCGATGGTGGAATTTAGGGTCACCACAGAGTATCCAGCAAGGTCTTCTCCCTCTTGCACAAAACTGCTGCTATCGGTAAAGCACTCAGCACTGGGATGCTTCAGAGGCTGGTCTGTTAAGTCTAGTCCACTGAAAAATACTTCGTCCATATGGGGCGTAGGGTTTAAGGTCCACACTACTTCTAGGTGAGTATTTTCACAGTGTTCCTTGATATCTGACCATCCAGGCGTCAGCCAGCCAATATTGTCCCTTAATCTCCATTTATGTCAGCACTGAATATGGCACCTAAACTCTTTTTTTTTTTGGTACCAGGGATTGAACTCAGGGGTACTCTACCACTGAGCCACATCCCCAGCCCTATTTTGTGTTTTATGTAGAGACAGGGTCTCACTGAGTTGCTTAGCGCCTCGCCGTTGCTGAGGCTGGCTTTGAACTTACGATTCTCCTGTCTCAGCCTCCCTAAGTGCTGGGATTACAGGCGTGAGCCACCGCGCCCAGCTCTAAACTCTTAATTCTTGTCCCATAGTCAGTTTGTCAGGGCAGCTTGGCCATAAGAGTTGGAAGTTATCTGTGCCTGCACTGTTCCCAACAGGTCCTGACCCACTAAAGCCACAGACAGTCAGGGAGGCACAGGAATTCATGAATAACTTCATGGCTGCCTAAACTGCACCATCAAGGCAGTAAGAAGAGGCAACAGGCTTGGCTACCTGTGGCTCCCACAGCAGTGGTTTGTTTCAGGTTGATTCACCACAGAATGTTCTTCCCCAGTATCAACCATGAAGTCCAGGGGCTAGTCCCCCACGATCATACAGGCCATAGGCTCCTGGGGGCCTAACATAATGGTGCCCACTCTGTACTAGTCTTCCTCACAGTTTCCCATGGCAGCCAATCCAACAAAATCATCCTCAAGGGTTTCATATGATTGCCATGGTGATTGGTACCATCCCTGAACCACTGGGCTTCTCCCCCTTTGTCCAGGGACTGGGTGATAATTCTGACTGTTGGGAGCACTCATTCTTCCGGTGACCTTGACAGGGATGAGCACACTGGTTTCACCCTAATCTCACCTTTGGGTGAAGGGGTTCTTCTTGTTGGCTCCTTCTCTGGGCTCAGCTCCAGCCCAAGAGGACACTTCTCTGGGAGTGCCCTGACCGTTCCACTAGGGTGGCAGCAAGCAAACCTACCTTCTTTTTATTTTCCAGTCTACCTCATGTTGGGCTTCTTGGTCTTGGTTGACATACTTTTGTCACAACCTGCAGTAGTTGGCTGGCATTCATTGCAGCAAAGCCCTCTAACTTCTGTAGCTTATGTCAGATGTCTTCCTGGTCCTGACCAACAAAGGCTGCAGTAACCATTCGCTAACTTCCATCTGCTTTTGAGTTGAAGGGGATGTAAAAAGAGAACACTTCACACAGCCTCTCAAAGAATTGGCTTGGGCTCTCTTCAGGTCCCTAGAGCACCTCTGAGGTCTTGCTCATGTCCATGGCCTTCCTCTCTCCTTCCTTAAGGCAGCCTAAAAGAGCCTCTTAATAATGCTAAAGCATCTGAAATCCCCAGTCATCATCAGGGTCCCATCAGGGATCTTCCTCAGAGAACTGGCTTTGAGTGTAAGCCTGGGCATTCACACTTCCTGCTAGGGTATGCTCCTCCAATAATTTGGTGGCATTCTTCAGTGTTAAACAGAGTCATAAGTAACTGGCAACAATCACTCCAAGGGGGCGTATGGATCTGAATAATGGATTGTATTAAATCAATCATAGTCTGAGATTTCTCAGTGAAGGAAAGGGTTTTTCCAATTCAGGAGATCAGTGGAAATAAAAGGCTGACAGATGGAGGTGTGTTGTCTCCCTTGCACCTGACCATCTTGATCTTAGTAGATAGGTCCCTGGGTTTCTCTCAGGGGCATCTGTAGGGCACCCTGCTGTCTACTGGGAGGGGTGTTGCCAGCAGGGTCCTACTGGCACTTCCAAGCCAGAGCTTGGAATTTAAGACTGACAGCTCTGGAGTGGCTACGGTCAGGGGCACTTTGAGTGGCCTCATTGGAGGGGTGGTCTCAAGAGTGTGATCGACCTCTGGCAGGGGCCCGGCTGCAGTAGGTACAGGGAGTGCAGGCAGCAGTGGAGAATACAGTGGGGCACAAGGCAGAAGAATCTCCTCTGGCTCCAGTCAGCGTTTTGAAGGAGCCATCACCGGGCCAATCATAATTTCACAGTTTCCTTCCAGACAGCAAGGCTTCAGCCCAAGTGGCTGAGAGAAGACCATGTCTTGCCAACAGTCAATGTAGGAGAATTGGTCAGGGTGTACTGGGTCCCTACAATGACCCTACACATCTTGATAACTAGTTCTTTATCTGGTGACTTCTTGGAGGGCCAATGTAACTCCAAACAAAGGCCAATCTATTTTACAGAAGGTCCAGAGTTTTCTGGGAGTCTCCAGATTATCCCTTTTTGAAATTTTTAATTGTGCACTCTAGGGGGGGTAAATTTGCTCTGTTCACCACCCACTTCCTGCCCCTGAAAGATGACAACCACATGCCTTGGAAGGGAAGAGGAAGGGTGAGGAACCACTGCGTCCCTCTCCAGCAGCTCTCCGGTGCAGACATCCCAGGCACCTCCAGCACTGGCAGCCTGACCCAGACCAGGCTCAGGGACCTTGTGGAGAACCTGGCACTGCTCTAAGCCATATGAGGTCAGGGTCACCAGGCACCCATTGATCAGGACTCTATACCTGCTTTGGGCTCACCCATTTTATTCAGTCACCATTCACTCCCATTCAGTACCTCCAATCTGCCACCCAGTACTTTATTCTTTTTTTCTTTTTTTTTTAGTTGTTGATGAACCTTTATTTTATTCATTTATTTATATGCAGTGCTGAGGATGGAACTCAGTGCCTCACACATGCTTGGCAAGTGCTCTACCACTGAGCCACACCCCAGCCCTCGCCCAGTGCTTTAAAGTTGCAGTTTCATCTCACAAAATTGAGCTACTCAGGTAACTCTGAGGAGTGATCAGGCTCCCCTTCTGCCACTTAGAGGCAAGTCCACCACTTGAACCTGGGTTTCTACTGTCTGACAGGTGGCACTCCCTGTGCTGGTTCCTGGGCTCGACCAAGTACCTTTGTACTCCTGGGGTCCTTGCCCTTCCACTCCAGGAGGGGTAGTCCCCTAAGGATCAATTGGTATGCTGGCACCAGGCAAGGTCACCTCTCCCAGAGTCCCAGGGCTCACAACTTGGCAACAGAGGAGGTGAAATCACCATCTCCAAACCCAGGATGAGCCCCCAAGAAATGTGAAATTCTCAGACACCTGGGCTTTCAGCAGGAAGCAGCATTTACTAGTGCAGGCCCTGGCCCAGGGGGTTTGTACCCAAGGCTGAGCCCTGAGTGCAGTGGGGTGCGGCCTTACATACCCTCCGTTAGTCCCCAGCACACGTCAGCCCCTTGTCTTCCCCTACATGGTAACACATGTTCTGATCAGGTGTTTGATGCTACAGCACTGCAACAGTCACGACGGAGCCGCACAGTCACGACAGAGCCGCACAGTCACGACGGAGCCGCACGGTCACGACGGAGCCACACGGTCACGACGGAGCCGCACATGCGCAGACTGACAAGGCCGGGTTGCCTGACAGTCGTGCATGCTCACAGTTACTGAGTGTCGTGACACCTTCCCTTTGTTCCAGGAGAGCCGCTACCACAGTGTGACTCCAAGAGAAAGGGACCTTAGTCTCTCAGCTATACAGGCTGCTGAGAAGGCTAGTATACCCCAGGATATCTAGAAAGTCCCAGAGCACTGCCAGGCTCTCTGTGGCACAGCCTGGACCCTCCTTCACCCATGGCCAGTTGCCTGCCCTCTGCCTACCCACATGTCAGCAGGAACCAGCTGGACACGTCTGTCTTGGCACTCTGCCCCCCGCCTCCTATCAGGTGATATCAGGGAGGGGAGTGTGTGCAGTGGCAGTGGCATAGGGGCTCACCTCCTGGCCCAGCAGTGCAGTTGTGGCAGGGGTGGTGGGCAGGGCCTCATGCGAGGCCCGCTGGCAGGCCTTCTGAATCTTGTGCTGAACAAAATCCTCCAAGGCAGTGAATTCCACCTGGCAGCGGCCACACCTGTGCACATCATCCTCATCTGCAATGAGCACGCTGTCAGGGACTTTGGGGGGAACCAGTGTCCCATCCAGCTTCCCTTCCAGCCCCAGACCAGACTCACCAAAGGACGGCATCAGAACCAGAATGCCTACCCCATCTCTCCCAGAGGCTGCCGAGAATGTGCTTGGGGCACCCAGAGCTAGGAAACTCCAGGTTATAGACCCCATCCTCTGGAAGTCTGCAGAAGCAAAGCCCACACCAGGGAGAACAGGATTCTATAGGGTAGCCCTGACCATACACTTAGGTTGCAAGGATACATTGATGCTGTCATGCCCAAAAGCTCCCTAAAGGGAAAGAGGCTCAGAAGGGCCTGAGGCAAAGGGACTTACCCAAGCCAGTTTTGGGACAGTAGAGGACCAGAATTTAAGATAGTTGGGGGCTGGGGATATGGTTCACTTGCCTAGCATAGCAAAGCCCTAGGTTTGATCCCCGGCCCGGCAAAAAATAAAAATATTGTCAGAGACTGAAAGTGCCCTTGGGCATCCCAGTGACCACCTCTAAGTCATTTCCTCATCTGACCTAATGCAAGTGTATAGGGCACACCTGGCTAATGCCCACCAGGATCTGCTAAAAGGTCAGCCTTTGGAAAACACAGGAACAGCAGGGCCCTGTCCTGAGACCACTCTTACTTTTTGTTGTTAATGATGGTATTAGAGATCAAATCCAGGGACTTGCACATACCAGACAAGTATTCCACCACTTAGCTACATCTAAGCCTCTAACCAATCTTTCCTTCCTGACTTGATGTTTTATAGGTTCCCAACTGGCAGCACCCCTGCTCAGGTGTATATGCCAAGAATACAGCATTCCAGAGGGGCTCCACATCCCAGGGCCACCACACCTGAGTCCCTCACCATCACTGTGACTATCCTAGGACCTGCAGGAGAGACTTGCTACTCACTAAATACTTACTGTGGGACAGGCACCTTAAAGTTCAACAAATTCTACCAGCACCTTGGGGAAATGGATGACTACTCCCTTACTAAAAAAAATGAGTTGAGGTTCAATGTCACACAGCTGAACCTGAAGGTCCACCCAGATGCCCTGCTTCCTTCTATAAAGGTCTTCCCACAAAAACACACCCAGTCCCACATCAAAGTCTAACTCAGGCCTAGTGCATGGGAGGAGTCTGGTCAATGCTTGCTGAATTAATTAGAGAATAAAGGGCCAGACCACGACTATGACTCTCCCACCAGACCATCTAAAAGAGGACAGCCCCCCCCAGATGATTCATAGTCACGAACAAGAGCTGAGGTGCCTGCCATTCTCTTAACCTCCCACCCACTCATGAGAGTTCAACTTGGCACCAGGGTATCATCCTAGGAGGAACCTCTATGGAAGAACCCGGGGCCATGGACAGGCCCAGCTGGGCACAGCAACCACTAGAGGGACCCCTCTCAGGTTGGCACTGCCCCTCTCCAAGCTGGAATAAGAAGAGGCAAGAAAAATATGTACAGACTATGAAACTGGTGTGAACAAAGCTAAGACCACCTTTACCTCAATGTCACTAGCCAATTCCTTCCCATATGATCCAATGCACAGCCTGGGAGGACAAGTTTGCAGAGTAGAAACCTAAGCTGTCTCCAAAAGCTATCAGTGCCTGATGAATGAATCCTGAGCATGTCCCAGCACTCTTCTCAGCTCTTTTATACATACACACACGTTAATTCTCACCATCCTCCTGTGGGACAGCAGAACCCAAAAACTAAAGGGGCTGAGGTGAGGAGCTACACAGTCCTGCAGTCCAATCCGGTCCTTGCTAGATTGGTGAAATGGTCACTTTCACATCCCTGAACCTCAATTTTCCTCATCCTTAAATTGGGAGTAATAACATCACCGACATCTCGGGGGTGGTTTAAAGACGGTAAAAGCTAGTGCAGAGTTAAGTGTTCAGAACATTTTGGAGCCGCCGCTCTACCTTGCAGGGGAGACGGAAGCTGTCTTCCCCTGGGAACGGCGGTCTACCTCCCCGACCGGCACAGAGCCCCACCCCGGGAGCCTTCAGCCCCGCCCCAGGGAGGACCCTAATGGCCCGCCAGGTGCGGTGGGAGGGACGGAGGGGACAGGGCCGACGACGTTTGCTCAGGTCCACCCGGGGGCACAGAGGCTTGGGTGCCTGCGAGCGCGCTCCGGGGGCCTGCGGGTGGTGGGCGCCCCGCAGGGAGGCCCGTGAGGGTCGAGAGGGTTGCGAAGCCCCGCAGGCCCGCGAGGAGGCTGGATCCGGGAAGGTCTGCGCGCCCGCAGCCCGAGCCTTCGGGCTCCACCAACCCAGGCTGCGCCGCCCCCACTCCGGCCGCTCCGGGCCCGCCGACCCCGGTACCTTCCTCGCTGAAGGGCGCTGAGAGACCGAGAAAGCCGCCTGGAGCCAAAGCCGCCGCTGCGACCCCGCCCTCGCCCGCTTCACGCCCGGCTTCGGCCCGGGCTTCTGCCGTATGAGCGGCCGTCACCCGCACTGCCATCGCGCCCTCCATGTCGCAACGCGCCGCAGGAAGATGGCGGATTTACGACCGTGTCGTCATAACAACGGGCCGCGCCGAGGCCTGCGTGAGGGAACTGCGAGAGGAGGACGGGGACGGGCCGGAGTGGGTTTGACAGACAGGTGGGAGGGGCGGAGCCTTGGGTGTGGCCTGGAGCGGAGACAGGGCGGGTCTACTGATTGAGGTGTGGCAGATTGATAGGCGGAGAGACAGGACAAGGGGCGGCCCGCGGCTTGGGCGTGGTCTGGCCCTTGGGGCGTTCCCAGACGCGGAACTGAGGGCTGCGGCGGGGCTGGGAAGACAGCCGGCCTGGTGTTGCGCCCAGACTTGAGAACCCAGAAGAGAGGAAGGCACTCAGGTGGCGCCACCCGGCCAGTCTCCAGCTTGGACCCTGCGGGAGGTCGCCGCGCCACAATCTCGAGAGGGCCGCCACGGACTTAGGGAACTAAGGTGTCGGTGCTCACCAAACTGTCGCCCCTAGAGGGTGTTAACGCCAGTGACAGGAAAGAACCCAGGGCAGGATGGCTCATGCACAGCTTTGCAAAGCATTTCATTTTATTTTTTAATTTATTCTAATTAGGTATACATGACAGCAGAATACAGTTTTTAAATATTTTTTCCAGCCGGGCGCGGTGGCGCACGCCTGTAACCCCAGCACTATGGGAGGCTGAGGGAGGAGAATCGCGAGTTCAAAGCCAGCCTCAGCAACGGTGAGGCGCTAAGCGACTCAGTGAGACCCTGTCTCTACATAAAACACAAAATAGGGCTGGGGACATGGCTCAGTGGTCGAGTGTCCTGAGTTCAATCTCCAGTACCAAAAAAAAAAATTTTTTTTTGTAGTTTTAAATGGACAGAATCCCTTTGTTTTATTTGTTTGTTTATTTTTATGTGGGGCTAAGGATCAAATCCAGTGCCTCACACTCTAGGCAAGCGCTCTGCCACTGAACTACAACCCCAGCCCGCCAGAATGCATTTTAATTCATTGTACATAAATGGAACACATTTTTCACTTCTCTGGTTGTACAGAATATAGAGTTATATCATATGTGCAGTCATACATATACCTAGAGCAATGATGTCTGTCTCATTCCACCATCTTTCCTGCCTCCATGTCGCCTCCTTAACCCTCCCCTTTGACCAAGTTTTCTCCATTCCTCCCAATCCCCTCCCCCCATTATGGATCAGCATCCACTTATCAGAGAGAACATTTGGCCTTTGATTTTTTAAGATTAGTTTACTTCACTTCGTATGATATTCTCCAACTCCATCCATTTACCTGCAAATGCCCTAATTTTATTCTCTTTTAATGCTGAGTAATATTCCATTGTGTATATATACCACAGTTTCTTTATCCATTCATCTATTGAAGGGCATCTAGGCTGCTTCCACAGTTTAGCTATTGTGAATTCTGCTACTATAAACAATGAAGTGGCTGCGTCACTGTAGTGTGCTGTTTTTAAGTCCTTTGGATATAGACCAAGGAGTGGGATAGCTGGGTCAAATGGTGGTTCCATTCCAAGTTTTCTAAGGAATCTCCATACTGCTTTCCAGATTGGTTGCACCAATTTGAAGTCCCACCAGCAATGTATGAGTGTGCCTTTCCCCCCCACATCCTCGCCAACACTTGTTGTTGTTTGTATTCTTGATAACTGCCATTCTGACTGGAGTGAGATGAAATCTTAGAGTAGCATTGATTTGCATTTCTCTAATTACTAGAGATGTTGAGCATTTTTTCATATATTTGTTGATCAGTTGTATATCTTCTTCTGAGAAGTGTCTGTTCAGCTCCTTAGCCAATATAAGCATTTTATTTTATGTTTTTAATTGTGGTAAATATACATGAAATTTACAATTAGTGAGTAACATTTAGTGTACTCACAATATTGTGCTCACTCATTACTTCTATCTAGTGCCAGAAAATTTTTATTTTTCCAAAACTGGGGGTTTCCTCACGCTACATGCTCAACCCACTTTATTTTTTATTTTGAGACAAGGTCCCTAAACTACCCAGGCTGACTTCAAATTTTGTAAGCCTCCTGCCTCAGCCTCCCAAGTAGCTGGGATTACAGGCATGTGCTAAGGGCTAGTTCCAGAAGATTTTCATTATCCCAAAAGGAAACCTGTACTCGCTGAGCAGTCATTCCTCATCCTCCATGCCCCCCACCCCAGCTCTGGAAACCACCAATCAACGTCTTCTTTATTGATTTGCCTGTTCAGGACACATTATATAAATGGAATCATACATTGTGTGACCTTTTAGGCCTGACTTCTTTCAGCATGTCTGTAAGATCCATCCATGCCCTAGTCCACGTCAGTGCTTCATTACTTTTTTTTGAGGGGGGAGTGGGTAGGGGAAAGGTACTAGGGATTGAATCCAGGGGTGCTTTACCACTGACCTACATCTTTTTTTTGCTTTTCAATTTTTTTGTAGTTGTAGATGGACAATATGCCTTTATTTTATTTGTTTATTTTTACGCAGTGCTAAGGATCGATCCCAGTGCCTCACACATGCTAGGCAAGTGCTCTGCCACTGAGCTACAGCCCCAGCCCCTTAACCTACATTTTCAATCTGCCTTTTTTTTGAGGGGGTGGGGTCCAGGGATTGAACTCAGGAGCACTCAAACACTGAGCCATATCCCCAACCCAATTTTGTATTTTATTTAGAGACAGGGTCTCACTGAGTTGCTTAGTGTCTCGCAGTTGCTAATGCTGGCTTTGAACTCACGATCCTCCTGCCTCAGCCTCCCCAACTGCACCTGGCCATTATTTTTAATTTTGAGACAGGATCTCATTAAGGATCTCATTAAGTTGCTGAGGCTGGCCTCCAACTTGTGATCCTCCTGTCTCAGCCTTACAGCCATGTGCCACCATGCCCAACCTTCATTAACCTTTTTTTTTTTTTTGGTACCAGGGATATTGAACCTAGAAGTGAGGTGCTTAACCACTGAACCACATTGCCAGCCCTTTTTATTTTTTATATTGAAACAGAGTCTCACTAAGTTGCTGAAGCTGGCTTGTGCGATCCTTCTGCCTCAACCACCCGAATCGCGGGGACTACAGGTGTGCACCATCATGCCCAGCAACTTTTTACAACTCAATATTTCATTGTATGGATGCACCACATTTTGTATATTCATTCATCACACTTGAGTTGCCTTTATGGCTCTTGTGAATAGTCTTGCTCTGTACATTCCTGTATAAATGTTCCTTTTTTACTAAAGTAATATTAGCTTTTTTAAAAATATTTTTTAGTTATCAAAGGATCTTTATTTTATTTATTTATATGTGGTGCTGAGAATTGAACCCAGTGTCTCACACATGCAAGCAAGTGCTCTACCACTGAGCCACAATCCCAGCCCTTAGTAATATTAGCTTTTTTTAAAAAAATATTTTTCAGTTGTAGGTGACAGAATATCTTTATTTTTATGTGGTGCTGAGGATTGAACCCAGTGCCTCCTGCGTGCTAGGCGAGCACGCTACCACTGCGCCATAACCCCAGCCCCTAATATTAGCTTTTTGAAAGAAAGCATTTTGTTGGATTTACTCATTTAAGATACCAATCACTCTCATTTTGAAGATGAAAAAACTGAGGCACAGAACAACAGGATACTTGTCTAGGGACTAGATCCAAGACTCCAGCCCAGGCTGAAATACCCCAGGGCTTGCTCTCCCAGATCTGTTGTTCTCTGTGGGCCACCAGATGCTAGTTGCAAGGGACCCAGGTGAATCAGATCTGACCCCTCCAGTCAGGGCAGTCTCCAGGGAGGATGGAGCAGAGACACAGGGCTGAGCAGGGAGTGGGCCACACCATCAGGGAAGACCTCTGAGCTGGGGCTGTGGGCACAGGAACATTCAGGTCATTGGAAGGTAAGATGGCCAGAAGCAGGCAGCAAGACCAGCCTTCCTTCCTTCAGATGGCTTCTGGTCACACTCTGTCCAAAGCCTTGGCTCTGGGTAAACACCGAGTGTTGACTCTCCATATTTATACCTGGACACTCCAAAATCCTCCAGTGGTTCAATGTACTTTATTTAACTAACCCTGCTGAAGAACATTTGGGTTTCACCCAAGTTTTTTGCCACTTGTGTTCTTTCCCAGTGACCATCCTTTTTGCTTACTTGAATAGAAGCAATAATAACTGTGAAAACAGATCCAAGTGGGACAGGGGATATAGCTCAGTAGTTGGTAGAGTACTTGCCTCGCATACACAAGGCCCCAGGTTCAATTCCCAGCACCAGCACCACAAAAAGAAAGAAAGAAAAAGAAAACAGATCTAAGCTCTCCACTTCCTGGCTGCCATAAGCTGGCAGCTTTCCTCTGCCACACTTCTCCACCATGTTCTACTCCGCCTCAGGCTCAGAGCTATGGAGTTGGCTGACCATGGACTGAACCTCTGAAACCTCAAGCCCAAAATAAACTTTTCCTCCTCTGTAATTGTACTTGTGAGCTATTTTGGTCACAGTGACAAAAAAACAAACAAACAAAAAGGGCTTAAAACACCCTCCTACAAAAACAGATCAGGTTTTCTTCTGTTATTTGTGCCTACAAATGAATACATGTACTTTGGAGAAGCCAGTCAACCTGCAGGTTCAGGCAAGCCTGACGGGTTTTTTTTTTTTTTTTGGTACCAGGGATTGAACTCAGGGGTACTCGACCACTGAGCCACATCCCCAGCCCTATTTTGTGTTTTATGTAGAGACAGGGTCTCACTGAGTTGCTTAGCGCCTCGCCATTGCTGAGGCTGGCTTTGAACTCCTGATTCTCCTGTCTCAGCCTCCCTAAGTGCTGGGATTACAGGCTTGAGCCACCGCACCCGGCTCTGATGGGTTTTTAAGTTTCCCTTTCTCTTTCTCAGTGATTGGCCCAGGATTGGTGTGAAGGGAAGTGTATTGAGGGGCAGATCTAGGAGCCATTTCCTTGCCCCAAGGAAAAGTAAGCAACTTTTCTCTCTTCCTCTGGATCTAGCCCAGAGGTGAAATGACCTTGGGATTGGTAGAACCTGTTGTTGCCCACTGGAGGAGGAAGTCAACCTTGAAGGTGGCAGAGCAGGTTGAAGGACCTAGCTCCTGGATCACATCAAGCCGCAGAATACTGTCCTACAGTTGGTACTGGGGATTGAACTCAGGGGCACTCGACTACTGAGCCACATCCCCATTTTGTATGCAGTCCCTACTACCTATAGGCATATAGACATGCCCAGCAGATGTTAAACCAAACAGATGTGGCACAACTCAGCTTTGGGTTAACAGAGCATTGTCCTACTCGATTGTACCCCTCGTGGCTCTATATGGCTGTTTCCTTTTCTATAGACAGCGATACTAACACTCCCAGCCTCTCAGGGCTGTTCTATGATTCTAACTAGATCATGCAAGTAAGAAGCAGCACTTGCTATCTGAATGCTTACTGAATGTACAAGTGTAACCCAAGGTCATCAGGCAAGTGTTTGAGAAGTCTAGCTATGCCTGGACATCATCAGTGTTTCCCATTCTGGCCAGTGTACCAAGTAACTGGGTGTTGCTGGGTGCTAAATGCAGAGTTTGTGATCTTTTGTCAAATGCAGTTCTTCCCAGGGTCAGCCTGGCCACCAAAAGCAAGTATGAAGACCCAGAGAGGAAAGTTTTCTCCTGAACAGTGGGTGTTCCAGGCAGGAACACTTTGTAGGCTCTGCCCTTCTGGGCTGTGGTACTCTCCTCCAGGGGTTTCCAGGCCAGCAGAGACCAACAGGAATGGACTGTTACATAAGTAAACAGGACTGCAAGCGAAGGGAGTTCACTAGCTTTACCTGATGGGTTTGGGATTCAGGGTGGGGACCAATCCAGAAGAGCCTTTATGGAGAGCTAGGGCCCAAGAGAGAAGGAAAGTGTTGACAAGCTGGAAGTTGGAGGTCTGAATGGCCTGGCACAGGGTTGGCCCTCAGGAAACTGGGAACCACTATTTTTCTGACTGCTGGCCCTAGTGAAAGTGATATTAATAAACATACATTTACTCTATGACCCAAAGACTCCACTCCTAAGTATATACTTGAGAAATGAGTGCTGAGCACAGTGGCACACACCTGTAACCCAGCAACTTGGGAGGCTGAGGCAGAAGGATTGCAAGTTTGAGATAAGCCTGGGAAACTTAGCTAGACTCTGTCTCAAAATAAAATGTATTAAAAGGCTGGAGATGGAGCTCAGTAGTAAAAATCCCCTGGGTTTAATTCCCAGTCCTGCCAAAAAGAAAAAATGAGTGATGTCCACATATGCATGTGTAAGAACAAGAATATCCATAAAGACATTATTTACAATAGCCCCAAACTGGAAACAACTCCAGTGTCCATCAGTGGAAGATCAGACATCAGAGAATGGCGGGGTGGTATATTTTCACAATGGCCCACAGAACAATAAAATAAAAATTTAAAACAAATTGAGAAGGATGGATTGCACAAACATTATGTTGAGTCAAAGAACTAAGACACGGAAGTGTACATGTGGTTTATAAAACGATCTACCTGAGTGTGGTGGCACACACCTGTAATCCCAGTGACTTAGGAGGCTAAGGCAGTAAGATCCCAAGTTCAGGTCAGCCTCAGCAATTTAGCCAGACCCTTTCTCAAAATAAAAAACAAAAACGGCTGGGGATGTAGTTCAGTGGTAGAGCACCCCCCAGCTCAATCCCCAGCGCCACACACACGAAGATGGTCTAGAACAGGCAAACTAGGCTATGACTACACGACAGACACAAGAACTATGGCTGGCAAAGGGGTGTCTGCTGATGAGTGGGTGGGAACATGAGGGGACTTTCTGGGGTGTTGAAAATAGTTTACATTTGCTCTGGCATATAAGTATGTATAAATTCCATTGAGCGGCACATTTAGGATTCACATCCTTGGGGCTGGAGATGGAGCTCAGTGGTAATAACGCGCTTGCCTAGCACGTGTGAGGCCCTGGGTTCGACCCTCAGCACCGCATCTACATAAATAAAACAAAGGTATTGTGTCCATCTACAACTAAAAAATTCACATCCTTCATGTTACGCCTCAATAACGTTCATATCTATTAACCGGTGACGGTAACAGCGACCAGTTAGTTACTGGTGCTGCGTTCTGCCCCCGCCTACGCCGCACTCCACCACTTGGAATCGCTGGTCCATGTGACCGCCGAGGCACGGGAAGGGTTTGCGCAAAGGACAGCAGGTGAAAACGCGCAGCTCGTTGGGAAGGACCCTTCCAGGAGCGGAAGGTACACGCCTCACGAGCCTACACCGTGTCCCGAACATGTCCGGTAACAGGCTGGCAGAAGCGCGGACGCAACTCCGACCGCAGGCTGACGGCGGCCTCTCCCACCACGCTCCTGCGGAGCACACCGCCAGCAAGACCGCGAGACAAGCCAGCCAATCAGCAGCCGGCGTGGCTTGCGGTCCCTCAACCAAGGGCCTCCGTCACCTAGGCTGACCACCCGCCTCCAATGGGCGAGCTGCCTCAAGGCTGCCAATGAGCAGCGGCCTTACGTGTTGCGCCGCTCTCGGACCGCAGCGTCTCCGCAGCGAGCGCTCTACTCCGAATGCCGGTTGGCGCCCTGCCAACCAATCACCAGTGGGCCCCAGGCCCTGCAGCCAATGGTCTACCGCCTCCCTGCGTCTGGCCGCGGCGGTTGGAGCCGACCTTCCTCAGCCCGCGGAGGGCGGGGACGGATTGGCGCAGGCAGCGGCCAATGGGAGGCACGCACGAGACGCGGAGCCAATGAGCGCGCCGGGGGCGGGGCAGACGCCGCGGCGGGCGGCTGCAAGGAGCGGCCGGTGGCGGCGGCGGCGGCCGGTGGCGGCGGCAGGCGGCGGCGGGCGGCCATGGCGAAGGCGGAGGCCGGCGGCGACGACGCCCGCTGCGTACGGCTGAGCGCCGAGCGGGCCCAGGCGCTGCTGGCCGACGTGGACACGCTGCTGTTCGACTGCGACGGCGTGCTGTGGCGCGGCGAGACGGCGGTGCCTGGCGCGCCCGAGACCCTGAGGGCGCTGCGGGCCCGCGGCAAGCGCCTGGGCTTCATCACCAACAACAGCAGCAAGACGCGCGCGGCCTACGCCGAGAAGCTGCAGCATCTGGGATTCGGTGGCCCGGCGGGACCCGCCGCGGGCCTGGAGGTTTTCGGCACGGCCTACTGCACCGCGCTCTACCTGCGCCAGCGCTTGGCCGGCGCACCGGCCCCCAAGGCCTACGTGCTGGGCAGCCCGGCCTTGGCCGCGGAGCTGGAGGCCGTGGGCGTCGCCAGCGTGGGCGTGGGGCCCGAGCCACTGCGCGGCGACGGCCCAGCCGACTGGCTGGCCGCGCCACTGGAGGCGGACGTGGGCGCTGTGGTGGTGGGCTTCGACCCGCACTTCAGCTACATGAAGCTCACCAAGGCTGTGCGCTACCTGCAGCAGCCCGGCTGCCTGCTTGTGGGCACCAACATGGACAACCGGCTCCCCCTGGAGAAAGGCCACTTCATCGCGGGTCCGTGCGCCCCGGGGCGGGAGGCCAGAGGGCGGGCTGCGGCCCCTCCCCGCCCTCTGACCCCGCGGCCCCTTCCCTCCTTCTGCCCCTCAGGTACGGGCTGTTTGGTTCGAGCGGTGGAGATGGCCGCCCAACGTCAGGCAGACATCATCGGGAAGCCCAGCCGCTTTATCTTCGATTGCGTGTCCCAGGAGTACGGCATCAACCCGGAACGCACGGTCATGGTGGGGGACCGTCTGGACACAGACATCCTCCTTGGTGTCACCTGTGGCTTGAAGACCATCCTGACCCTCACTGGAGTCTCCACGCTAGAGGATGTGAAGAATAATCAGGAAAGTGACTGCATGTCTAAGAAGAAAATGGTCCCTGACTTCTATGTTGACAGCATAGCCGACCTCTTGCCCGCCCTTCAAGGTTAAAGATTTAGTGTCTTTAATCTCCAGAATAAAAAAAAATTGAAAATCACTTAACCAAATTAATAGGTGGGGCTTAGGCATCCGCTCACCTATGTGACCACAGAGTGTAATTGGAGTTAAGCAAAGGTGTTCGTTAGCTTTGTAAGTAAATGTTCCGGGGGCATTGTTGTTTACAGATGCTTATATTTTAAAATGCACTTTTAATGTTTGAGGGCATTGTGGGGATGGGTCCTGGGCCTTGGAAGTGTTGGCAAGGGCAGGCATAGCATCTATCCAGGATTCAGGTAACTTCAGGCTCTGCTGATGATACTGAGGCAGGTCTAGGAGTGTGTGTCATGTATTTGACAGAAAAATTTATTCAGGGATTAAGCCCCCTTGAAGGGCAGCGGGCCGTGGGGCTGATTATTGTGACTGTTGTGAAACCTTTGTACAGAACAGATCAGGCTTCCAACCCCCACCCTGCATCTTCATGTGGCAGAGGAGCAGCTGCTGTGTCCCAGCTCCTCACCTGCAAGGCAGGAGTGGAGGAGGGGGCTACTCCCAAGTGGTGTCACCCTGTCTTTGGGGTGTGGGGTGTTGCCCTTGCCACCCTCCCTCCGCCCTCCCCTGCTTCCTTGAAAACCACTTTGATGTCACAATTATCTGTTCCGTTTCAGATGCCCAGGGCTGCGGCGACTCATATACAGCTGCCCAGTTCTGTAAACTCAGCCCAGCTAAACCTTGGCTGTCTCAAGTGTGCGTTTAAACCCAGGTGACTCAGACTGAGTGCATTGTTGGCTGAGGGGCCAAGTGGGTGTGGATGCCTTTGCTGGACTCTGGGCTGCTGTGCAAGGAGCTCAGAGCAGCATTGGTACCAAAAATAATAATTTTTTTTCAACTTGTGAACAACTTTATCAAGTGATGGAATTGAATCTTTTAAATTTGTAGATTAATAGCTATACTCTGTCTTGTAGAGAAAATCCCACTGAAGACTCCATGCCCCGCAAGCAGCAGCACAGCTAAAAGCATGTGCTAGCCAAGGACTGCCTGTCATCTGGGGCACCCTCTCAGGAAGGGAAGAGGTCCCCAAGAACAGCAATTCCTTTTACAAAGCATCCAGTCTCTTCCTATCCTCCTGTCTCCTGGGTCTGGGTGGGAGTTAGATATCAGTGGCCTGTGAAACCACCTATTTTGGCCCTGGATTCCCTTGATGGCCAGTGGAAGGACTGGCAGAACCCACCAGCCAGCCAGGGGTTCTTGACAGGGGCTCTGGCCTTTGCCTGTTCCTTGGGCTTGCTGACCTTTAGCAGCCTGCTGAGCAGACTCAGCAGCATTTGCAGGGCAGAGCCTGGGAAGCTGTTCCTTTTAGCTGACTCCTTCCTGGTGCCTTGCCCTGCACCCAGTGGCTTCTCTCCCAGCCTCGTGGTCACAGTACTCTTTCACCTGTTCACCAAGTTCTCAGCAATAAAGGGTGTTCCACCCCTGCAGCTGCTCCTGGCTGGGGTGGCTGGGGTTGCAACCATGCCACAAGGCAACAGGAGGGCGGCCATGCATGCCTGTGAGGTGGTGCTGACATTGGCTCTGTGAGGTCGGCTCAAGGTGGGTCTGGATATTGAGCAGGCCTGTCAGGGCGTTGTTACCCACACCAGGAGCATGTGGCAGGTGCTGCAGCCAGCAATGCCTCCCTCTTCTGCCAGCCCAGGAGCCTGTGTGCACCCCGTCTCTGGCCCCTTGCACTGTGTGAACCCAAATGCACATTAAACTCTCAAACCCACACTGACTGGGTCGTCCTTCCTCTCCTTTGTGGCAACCCCAAGGTGGCAGCTATCGAGCTGCATGTGGGGGCAGGGTAGCAGGTCTGAGAGAGCTCAGGGCTGGGATTCCAGTCCAGTCTTCCAGAGCTGGAACACTGACCACTGCAGCCCAACCCCATCTCAGGCGTGTTACAGAACAGGTTCTGAGGATCAGGAAAAGCAGGGTACAAAACCAGAGCAGGATAGGGCCAAAGGGTGGAACAGGAACACGTGCACAGCTGAGTGACCAAGCATCAGATGGCTGAAGAAACAGACCAGGACCAGGCCAGTGAGCAGAGCTGAGTTAGAAATAAGCCACCCTTGGGCACACACCTGACCTAACCATCCTTGGCATGTAGGAGATTCCAGGAGGCTGCCAGTTGGTGGTCCGGCCTAGAACTCTCCTGTCCCAGACATGTGCTCTGAAGGATGCCCACAGCCCTGTGTGGTGGTAGAGGGGGCTTGGAAGCTGTTGGGGGTGTGCTGGGAGGGAAGGAGGCAGAGCCCCGCTGTATAGTAGTGGCAATGAAGAGACAACAGTCTGTATTTGTTGAACAAGCATTTATTGACAACTCCCTGGGTGCCAGGTACTATGCCCCCTCTGGGAGTCTGGAGGTAACTGAGGCTGCAAACAGACTCTAAAACACATTAAATCTGCTCCAACCGGACAGAGTCATTTGGCTGGGCCTGGGCTGCCCCCAGTGAATCAGCTGGACTAGATTCCCACTGAGGCCTCCAGATCTCATGTTCTTCTGTTGGTACACGATAGGTGTCAAGAGCCAGGCCTGATGACTGGCATCTCCAGTGGGAGAGGGGGCTGTCCTGGCTCTGACCTGGACATCAGATACTGAGCTGGGGAGGAGGCTGTGGGGTCAGGAGGGGAGGGTACAGTTGTTTGGCTCATCAGAGGCATCCTGCATTTTCTCGGGCCAACTCCTCCAAGGGGCTGCAGACAATCAGTGCATTG
The DNA here is from genome assembly GCA_028644305.1 of Xerus rutilus. Lineage (NCBI taxonomy): Eukaryota > Metazoa > Chordata > Mammalia > Rodentia > Sciuridae > Xerus > Xerus rutilus. The sequence goes on from CM053415.1 coordinate 33,773,283, forward strand.
TCGGCAGGGGCTGCGGCATGGAGCAAGGGAGCAGCCACATAGAGAGCCCTATGCCTGGGCCTGCGGAGGTGAGTGCCTCTACCATTCCCGGGAGAAAGACCTGGGGATGCCCTGGGGAGAGGACAGGAGTACCCACCTCACCGCCCCCATCCCCTCTCTTCCCTAAGCAAACCTGCTCCCTGGTCTCTAATCCAATAGCCCCACTGACTGCAATATGCCCCCAGGTGAAGACCAATCCCTGCCACTGGGGCTGGAGAGCTGCAGGCCTGCTGTTGCTTCTGCTGGTCCTGGCCACTGCAGGGGCTGTGGCCGGAGGGCTTTTTGGGTTTGCTCATAGCCCTTCCAAGGTGAGCCCCATCTCAGGCCCAGGGACATGGGCAGCGGGAAGGGGTCAGGGAGGCTAGTTCTCCAGTGGAACCAGGACCCAAAACAGGCCCTAACACTAGCCTTGCAGCAGAGGGCCAAAGGGTGGAAAGGCCCATTCACATGCCGTTAAAATGCGGGGGTGGGGTGGGGTGGGGACTGAGGGGCTGCTCAGCCTGCCCACTGAACTCCCACTTCCCATTCTCAGCCATTGCTCCAGACATTCCGACTGACCCTCCCAAGCCCCCAGGTTCCCTTGTCCAATCAGACCACCATCGTGGACATGGCTCAGGATATGGCAACCATTATAGTGACTCCACCTCAGAGCAACCGCAGCTGGGCAGTGCTGTTCGACGGGCAGAGCGTGAGTGGGTGGGGAGGGGATCAACCCACAGGTGCTGGGGTGGCCCTGCCTCACCCAACTGCCTCCCCAGGGCTGCATCTGTTACCGCCCTGCAGAGCACCAGGCCTGCTTCCTTCGCCTGATGGAGGCCCGAGATTGGGAGACCCTGCGGTTGCTGATGAATACCTCCAGGGTGAGCAGGGCTCCGCCACCAGGCCAGGGGCCAGACAAAGGGTCCTGTGTGCAGCCCAGCTGGGGCTCTGGTTTCAGGGAAACAAAGCTCTATCTTCCCTTAGCTGAGGCTGCTGACAAGAGGAGAAGGCGGGGCGTCAGGTGGGTGTGGGATGTGAGGGCCCCGCCTAGCCAGGAGTGAGGAAACACTCCCCTGCCATAGCCCACCACAGCCTTTCTGCAGGCCCAAGGGTCCCTCAGCCCAGGTCATGACACCCGCCATGCCCAGGAGCTGCTGGCAGTGCTTGGGAGCCACACCGTGGACCCTGCCCAGGTGGGGGCTTCAGTGCAGCACCTTTGTGCAAAGACCCCCATCTACTGGGCCCGTCAAGCAGAGGGTGAGTTGGGGAGGCTGTGTGGAGAGGCCGTGCAGCTTCTGCAGGACAGTCTACAGAACTGGGCAGGAGCCCTTCGGAAACTCATGAGTCTCCCTCCTACTCAGGGCCCCAGAGGCAGCGGCTGATCTATCTCTGCATTGACATCTGCTTCCCAAGCAACATCTGCGTGTCTGTCTGCTTTTATTACCTCCCAGATTAAGCCCTCTGCCTGGCCCAACCTGGTCACTGCCCCATGGGCTACCCTGGTGTTCCCACAGGCTAGTAAGCTGGCTGTGTCACCAGCACCTGGAGGGATGCTGCTGGCAGGGACTAATAAACTCTTCCACCTGGCCATGGTGTTCTCTGGGTCCTTGGGACCTGAACAGGGGTAGAAAGGGAAATGAGGGGGAGGAAGAATGTGACTTGCAGGTGGGCACCAGCTTGGGTCCCCTCAGAAGCTCTAAACCCCATAGGTCCAACTTCTCTGAAGGGAGTGAAGGCTCTCTCAGCCCAGGCACGTACAGCCTGACTCCATGGGCAACTGGGCAGAGAGAGCCCCATGTGATGGGCCTGCCAAGAGGGAGGGATAGCCCAGTCAGGCCCAGCTAGCATGGTGGGCAAAGGCTAGTCTCAGAGTTTCGCTCTGACCTGAGCACCATACAGGTCTGTCCAGTTAGAGCCACTGCACCAGGCAGTCCCAACTGTCTAGTCGCTGCTTGTGATCCTGAGGGGCATGGGCTAGCCCAGCACACTGTCATTGAATGCCAAACAGACCACAGCTTTCTGGTGGCCACCATATTCTCTCTTGATCTCTCCAGTCTCCACACACCAGAGCCGGGCCAGGTTGTCAGAGGAAGCTGCAGGGAGGGGTTAGGCAAAAGCTCAGGGCCAGGACAGCTTAAGGCAGAGGAGCAGCAGCCATGATGAGCCACTCTGGAGGACAAGGCAGGAGGGCAGGGCTCACCTGTAACAATGTACTGAGAGTCTCCTGAGAAGGCACAGCCCCACATCCATCCTCGAGATGACTCCCCAGGATTGCTGCTCTTGATGCTGAGCTCTGTCATCAGGGAGAAGTTGGATGTCCTCCAAATCTTGCATGTCTGGTCAGCTGAGCAGGTGGCAAGGAGCCTAGGGTGGGTTCAGAGTGTGGGTGTCATACAACAGCCATCCCCACCCTGAATCCCCTGCTGTGCATTAGGCTGGACCCATCATGCCCCCAGTCACAGGCAGATCCCCTCCTGGGTTACCAGGTCCTACACGCACGTGGAATCTGGGCTGAAGCGGCACTGCAGGGCATAGCGTGTATGAGCTGGGATCTTGGTCTTGGGGATGAGCTGGGTCACTTCATCACCAATGCCCCCTGTCAGATTCCAGACGTAACAGTTTCCCTACAGGGTAGGAAGGCAGTCACTGGAAATCCTGAGTCTCAGAGGATGCCCTGAGGCTAGACCTGAATCTAGAGTCCACCAACACTAGGAGCCAACATACACAGGGACCTAATGTTGGGGCCAGGCGTGCAGGTTGGCACCTTGGGTCTTGCCTGTGAGAGGCCCCTGGGAGGCCTGACCTCAAACAAGGGCCACATCCAACCAGCCAAGTGTAGGAACCCATGCTGGCCAAGGACTCACACCTTGGCTGCTGGCCAGTGGAGCTATGCAGAAGGAAAGAAGAGAAAAGTACTCAGTGCCACAGGCCAAGGCTATGAGGAAGGAAGACTGGGTCATGGGACAAATGATGCCCTGGAATCTAAGTGAAGTTAAGGGAGAAAATGAGATTGGAGAGCAAGACCCAAACCACAGAATTCCATTGGCTTTGGGCAGGAGCAGGGGCTTCTTGGGGTCTAGCTGGTAAGGCTGAAGGACACTTCTGTGGCTGAGGGAGTATGGATCAGGGGACCAACAGAAGTCAGAAGAGGAAAGGAAGTCACAGAGAGACTAACAGCATCAAGAGACTCAGGCCAGGAGGTGACAGGGAGAAAAGAAGGAAGCGGTCAGCCTTGAGAGATTATGGAGGCTGAGGACCCTGGCCTGCGAGGGCTATGGCAAGCAATGAGAGGGACATTAAAAATGGTTCATGGTTTTGGGGGATCGATGGGTGTTAGAAACTGGGGCGGGGAGGGGCCTAAGGTACACCTTCTGAATGAACCCATCTGCAGGGGATAGGGGTCTGGGTGCTGAGCTGCCTCTGCCTCCTCGCCCCACCCCAGAACTCACAGTGCTGTTGACTGCAGCCATGTAGCTAGCGTCAGGGTCAATGTGGGCAGATGTGATGGAGACCTCAGGCTCAGGGATCAGCTGCTCATTATGATCTGTTTTCAGGTCCCAGATGTGGATAGCACCGCTCTGGTCACCCACGATGAGCTCTGCCTAGAGGTACAGGGGAGGTGAGGTGTGGCAGGACCCTTACCCTCCAAAGCCCCTGGGTGCCTAGCCCGATGAGTAATTCCTCACCTGGTTGGGATGCAGGCACACACAGTTAATGGGCGCATTCACCTGGAAGATCCGCTGACACTGCAGGTTCCGAGACCTGTGAGGATGAGGTCAAACACTCTGGTGGATGCTCTTGGTACCCCACCAGATGCCCTCTCTTGTCCCCCTGCTGATGGGAGCTACCTTGTAGGGAACACTTGTGAGGTTCAGTCCTTCACTCCAGGTAGTAACCTGACACCAGTGACTAAACAGGGGAAGAAAGCCTGGCTCCTTGTCTCAAGGCAGGGCTAGTTCTTGGATGCAATTCCCTCCAACCTGCTTTTCTTCTTCCCTCCATAAATCACCCACACAAACCCCCCTGGATTAGCCTCTACTTGGAGAGGATCTACCCAAAGATGGTCCTTGGCCCCCCCCTTAGGCAGTGGGCCCTCCTGCCCAGCACCCGACACCTGAGGTCCCAGATTCGGGCTGTGCAGTCCTCCCCGCCTGTGTACATCCAGCGGCCGTCCTCATGGAAGCCCACAGATGCTATGTTCTTATTGACTCCGTCATAGCTGATGATGGGATTGGGGTTATTGGAGTTGAGATCATACATGCGGATGTGCTGGTAACCTAGGGACACAGACTGAACTGAAGAATGGCTATGCCGGGGCTGGGATGGTGGCTCAGTGGTAGAGCGCTTGCCTCCCATGCGTGAGGCACTGGGTTTGATCCTCAGTACCACATAAAAATGAATAAAGATACTGTGTCCATCTACAACTAAAAAAAAAAAATTAAAAAAAAAAAGAATGGCTATGCCCAGGTTGACCTGCTGTAGGTCAGGGGTCAGAGGTCAAGAGTCACAGGTACCTGCAGCAGCAATCATGCTGCGATCTGGGGTGATCTCCAGCGCATTCACCTGCTGTGTGTGTTAAGGAGGATGATGGGAAGGGAATCCTGAGACTAGGGGTCGTGGGGGCCTCCACCACCTGGCTTGGGCTGCTGCCTACTTCCCACTCCACACCATCATCCCCACCTGGTTATCCAGCCCAGCACCACCCCACCCATCACCCAGGTGGAGGATACGGAATCCTGGTGCTGCACAGTGCGAGTGCAGATTCCACTGTGGGCCTGCCAGAACCGCACAGTGTGGTCATAGCCCGCGGTAGCCAAGATGACTGGGTCACTGCCCACTGTGCCTGGGGAGGTGTTCATGGTGCGGCTGCTGGGAAGAATATAGCCTGTACAGGGCTGGAGAGCTGATGGGCAAGGAGCACAGGTCAGAGCATCTGGAGGGGAGAAAATTCACGAAGTACTTAGGGCATACCCTCTGCATACTAGCCAGATGACACGTCCACTTGGAGCTCAGAGACATGTATTAGTCTAACTTTAAAATCGGGGAAACTGGCTCATACAGGTTCAGGGACAAGCTGACAGCGGGGTAGAGACCAGTGGAGACGCCAAGCAGTGTGCGGCCGGCAGGGGGCAGTCACGTGGGCACCTTTGCCGCAGGGGCGGGCCGCGCACGCGCAAGCGGCGGAAGCCAGAGAAAGCCGAGCGCTACGGTGCGCATGCGTAGCTGGCGGGCGGCTGGACCTGGTGGGAGGGGGCGTTGGCCGTCGGGACTCTGGAGCTCCCCTATGCTCCGCCGACTGTCTTGGCTTCCTCCTGCTGTCCAGCTTCCCCCAACTGCGCCCTGCTAGCCACCCCGAAGCCGATTCCCGGCCTTCGTCCCGCGGCCTCCGTACCTTACACGCCCTCCGCATTCTACCGTAGTCCAGGACGGTGAGGGGAGCGGGAGCGAGTCGATAGAGGCCGGGGAGGAGCGTAGAGATATCGATGAGCCTTCAGGGCGAGACCATGGGCACGGTAGGGGGAGAGGACGAGACCAAAGTTCTGGGGCGGGGACTCCAAGAGGAGGTAGGCGCGGAGCGGATGCTAGTCCCGGCCCCGACCTCAGGCTCACTCGGCGCCCCGCCCCGCTGGCGCGGCTACCCATTTTCAGGCTTGCGCCCCACGCAGGGTCGCACCGTCCCTATGTCTTCCCCGACTCCCTGCTCTACCATGCCAGGCTGGGATTGCCAAATTACACAACTTGAATTTCAGACAAGCAACAAATAACTTTTTATTGTAAATATATCCCAAACATTGAGGGATATAGTTATACCAAAAAATTACTTGCTTACACAAACTCAGATGTAACTGGGTGTTCTGTAGTTGTATTTGCCAGATCTGGCAGCCTTAGTCCAGGATCTTTCAGACATATCCAGCCCCATTCTGAGTCTTGGTGCACCTGGTTCAGCCCAAGGACCCCTTCACAACTGCAGACCCTCATACCTGCTTTTCCATTCCAGCCTTCTAAACCCAAGCACGTGGGCTCAGCCTTGAAACAGGCTTCCTGGGGTTTCTTCCCACCACACTTGTGGACTTGGCTGTAACCCACGGAGCAGGTGGATCTGGCCCAACCCCAAGTCCCTGGCACATCCACCCAGACCCTGGGTTCCAGGAACCCTCCTTTCTGAAACTTTCCCCACCTCTACTTTCTACCCTCCAGTCTTTTAACAATCTCCACATTCTCTCCTTATAGCTGCTGCTCTTCCCTTCAAAGAACTGTCCTCACCCTCTTGCTAGCACTTCCCTGCCTCCCCCTCATTCCTCAACTTTACCGCCAGCTCTTCAATGAAAATTCCTCAAGGTCAGCAGCCATCACACTTTGCCAAGTCCAGTGGATACTTTTTCTCCCACTTTCTGACACGTCTGAACAGTGGCTCACAGCATCGTGCATGAAAGTCTTCTGTTTCCTTACTTAGTGCCCTGGCACCAGATCTTTCTCTGCCTTCCTGCCCTCCAGAAATCCCTCTGCAACACACAATCCCTGGGGGCTCACACCAACTCCATAGCTTCCAATGCCATCCTTGCTGTGGGGTCTTTCTATCCTGTCGCCAGTTCTAGCAGCTTGTGGAGCCTCGTCCCTCAAAACACTTTGAGCTCTCTGTTAAACATGGCCTCTTGCCAGGTGCAGTAGCACATACCTATAATCCCAGGGGCTCAGGAGGCTGAGGCAGGAAGATCACAAGTTCAAAGCCAGCCTCAGGAACGGCGAGGCGCTAAGCAACTCAGTGAGACCCTGTCTCTACAGAAAACACAAAATAGGGCTGGGGATGTGGCTCAGTGATCGAGTGCCTCTGAGTTCAATCTCCAGTATCAAAAAAAGTAACTATTTAAAGTGAATAGTTCAGGTTGTGGCTCAGTGATAGAGCGCTTGCCTCACATGTGTGAGGCACTGGGGTTTGATTCTCAACACCACATATTAAAAAATGAATAAAATAAAGGTCCATCAACAACTAAAAAAAATTTTTTTAAATAAAGCGAACAGTTCAGTCAGGCACAGTGACATGTGCCAGCAGTCCCAGTTACTCAGGAGGCTGAGGTGAAAGGCTGAGACTGGAGGAGTCTGAGACCAGCCTGGGCAGAAGAGCAAGACCCTGTCTCAAAAGTAAACAAAGTGGACCATTCAGTGATTTAGTCCATGGGCAACATTGTGCAATCACTACTTCCATCATCCCCAAAGGAGCCCTGCATCTACCAAGTGCCCACTCCAGCCCCCAGCAATCCTCATCCACTTTCTGTCCCCCTGAATTTGTCTGTTCTTCACATTTCAGATCAGTAGAGTCATGCAGCTTGTGGTCTTCCACAGCTGGTTTCTCTCACTTAGCATGATTCTCAAAGTTCATTCGCGTTGCAGTGTGTCAGGCTTCATTCCTTTCTGTGGCTGAATAATACTCCATTGTGTGGATGGGCCACGTTTTATTTATGCAGACATGTGGGTTATTTCCAAGAGTTGAATTTTATATTCCAAGAGTGGAACTGCTGGGTCATACGTTACCTCCATGTGCAAATTTTTGGGGAACCACCAAAACTGTGATGAGTCTTTTTTTCCTTTGCATGCGTGCATGCTGAGTGTGTGGGGGTGCTGGGGATTGAATCATGGGTGCTCTACCACTGAGCTACATCCCCAGCCTTTTTCAATTTTTATTTTGAGACAGTCTTGCTAAATGCCTGAGGCTGCCCTTGAACTTCCAATCTTCCTGCTTTAGCTTCCTGAGTTGCTGGGATTACAGGTGTGTACCACCTTACCAGCTCATGATGAGTCTTTTAAAAACATTATTTATCAGGTCCTCATAATGACTCTCCTGAGGAGGATGCATCCCCGTTTGGAGAAAAAAGAACTAAGACTCAGAGAATTGCAATTGAAAGCATATAGCTGAAAGATGGTGGAGCCCAGGTTTCATCCCGATTCCTGGATGGGATGGCCAAACCCCATCCTGTCCAACTCAACTCTCCCCTGACCTCATCCTTTTTTTTTTTAATATTTTTTTGTAGTTGTAGATGGACACAATATCTTTATTTTATTTATTTATTTTTATGTGGTGCTGAGGATCGAACCCAGGGCCTCACGCATGCGAGGCGAGCGCTCCACCGCTGAGCCACAGCCCAGCCCCCTGACCTCATCCTTTCTGGCCAGGGAGATTGCCCCCCGGACAGCCCTTGCACCTCATATGTCCTGCTCATCTTCCTCTTGAAGAAGAAATGAGCTTCCCAGAGGCAGCTTCACAGCAGGCTTGGAATCAACAGTAGGGAATAGCAGGTGAGTTCTTGGAGTGGAAGGCAGGGGAAGAAGAGCTTTTGAAGTCCAGCACAGGGTGGACATTTGGGGCAGTATAAACCACAGTGGAGCCTAAGAGCAGAAGGGAGAGGTGGGCTGAAAGCAGGTGTGGCCAGATGTATGTGGGGTCCTCCCGGCCCCAGCCCCTGAGCTGTTGCCTTTTCTGTGGGGGCTCTGAGTGCAGCAGGGGGCTGAGGGCCAGGAAGGCTACAGGTGACCAACCCAGGAGTAGCTGACAGGGCCCCCAACCTGTCTGAGCAGCTCCAGCATCTCTGCTGGGCAGGAGTGGGGCGGGGCACATGGCTGTTGAGCCTCTTGAGGTGTCAGGCACTAGCATGGCACTACCCACTACCCAGGTGGCATCCACAGGAAGGGCAGGAACTGTCAGCCAGTGCTGCGTGCTTCCAGCAGCTCACGGGAAAGGCACATTTGCCATCCCCCTTTTACACATGATGGGCCAGGCAGTAAGGCTTTGGGAAGCAAGAGGGGCACCAGGGAAAACCTGAGCAGGGACACAGGCAGGGGCAGAGGCAGGGGCTGTGGGCTGGCCTGTGGCAGGCTTGTATCCAGGAAGGAGGCCAGGCCCGGCTGCCGCCAGCTCTGCTCTAGACTGAGCTTCAGCAATTCTGCTGGCTCAGCGGCCCCTCCTCCCAGGATCCTCCTCAGAGGCCTGACTTCCTGGAGGGCTGCCTGAGTCCCACGCTTCTGCATCCTCATCCCCCAGCCAGAGTGGCTGCCTGCTCTGCTGTCCTCATCTTCAGGCTGGGGGAACTCCAGGCAGGTGCACAGCTCTGTTCCCATATGGAGCTTCCCATCAACCCTGGGCTGCAGGCAGAACTGCTGGCCCATTTTACAGAGGAAGCAGCTGAGGAACTTAACCAGTGTCACTGGTTAGCAGTATCTGATCTGGGGCTTCTGGACCCCTCCTGGGCTCTGCCTCACCCAGTAAGGGAAGGCTCTGGACCTCCTCCTGCTATATTTCACCCTTTGGGGTTAGGAATCTCTGGAGCCTTGAGTGGTAGCCCAACCTGGGGTCCAGGTACACCTTCTAGACCACATTGAGAATGTACCATGTACTTGGGACCCTGGAATTCCCTGACCCAAAAGCCCCAAGCCCACTCCCAGAATCTGTACGCTCTCTTCCTCAGTCTGTCCTCCTGAGGGTGGGCCACTAGCAGGGTGCTCAGGAGTGCCTCTTTGTGGAGTGTGGGGGGTGCTGGAGCTGGGCAGAGAACAGGAGTGGGGTAGCTGCAGGCAGGGACCAGTTCATTACCTGAAAGGAATCCAAGAATTCTGAATTCAAATTTAGATGAAAGTAAAAGCCAGGTACGGTGGCGCACGCCTGTAATCCCAGCACTTAGGGAGGCTGAGACAGGAGAATCACGAGTTCAAAGCCAGCCTCAGCAATGGTGAGGCGCTAAGCAACTCAGTGAGACCCTGTCTCTACATAAAACACAGCATAGGCTGGGGATGTGGCTCAGTGGTCAAGTACCTGAATTCATCTCCTGTACCAAAAAAAAAAAAATTAGATGAAGCTATATTTGTCAAGGTAGGAGAACAGAATATATATTTTTAGTTGTAGATGGACACAATATTTTATTGCTTTGTATGTGGAGCTGAGGATCGAACCCAGGGCCTCATGCATGTGAGGCAAGCGCGCTACCACTGAGCTACAATCCCAGCCCAGGACATGATATCTTTATTTTATTTATTTATTTATTTATTTATTTATTTTTTGTGGTACTGGGGATTGAACTCAGGGGCACTCGACCACTGAGCCACATCCCCAGCCCTATTTTGTGTTTTTATGTAGAGACGGGGTCTCACTAAGTTGCTTAGCTCCTCGCCATTGCTGAGGCTGGCTTTGAACTCGCGATTCTCCTGTCTCAGCCTCCCTAAGTGCTGGGATTACAGGCTTGAGCCACCGCGCCCGGCTATTTTATTTATTTTTATGTGGTGCTGAGGATCGAACCCGTGCCTCATGCATGCGAGGCAAGCACTCTGCCACTGAGCCACAATCCCAACCCCCAGAATATATTTTATTGAACATGTTTCTAGTGTGGGTTAAAATACTTAAATATTCAGATATTCTGTGAGTGGGCTTATGTTTGTTTTTGCCTCAAGCTCTGCAAATGTCAGGCATAGGGGTTTACCTTAACAAGCCCAAAACACGGCAGTAAAAGTAATAATGATAGCTGTCTTCTAATCTGTACGTTGTATTATTTTTTTGTAGTCCTTCTGTGTGCTAGGCACCGAACATACAAAAATGAATCACACACAGTCGTTCCCTGTGGGTGGGCCACTAGCAGGTGCTGTGTTCCCTACATGGCCCAGGCAGGGAGGCTAAGACCTTCACACCGAGCACAGCAACCGTTTGCTGAGCACTTACTGAGTTCTGTATGAACAGCTGTGTGGATAGCATCACAATTTACCCTGAAGTAATCTAGACAGCAAACAGACTCAGAAAGACAATGTGACCAGCTCAGGATCACAAAAGGAGTAAGAGGAAGAACAGGGACAAGTCCGGGAACCAATATGGGTCTGAAGCCCAGACTCATGACCTTAAGACTCTGGAACCTCAGATGGGGCACATGTATAGCTTCTCTGAACCTCAGTTTCTTCATCTATAAGATGGGAACAATACATCAAATCCTATCTATAAAGTGACCAGCACAGCACTTGACCTGTGCAGGTACCAAGGTCATTCTCAAAGCTGGCAGGTAGGAAGAAAGGCCTTTGCAATTAGGGGTCCCTGTGGGAGGCCCTGCACATGCCAGACAGGCCTGCTCCTTAAGCCTCATGGGAGACCTCATAAGGGAATGAATAGGGAATGACATGATTATGGGGGTCCCTGGGCCTATAGCTTCTCCTTCCCCACCCTCAGGCCACCCTCCTGGCCCTGCCTGATGGTCCAGGACCACAGCGGGGCGGGCATCAGGCCATGCTTTGTATGTGCAACCCTCGACACATTCTCCAAACAGCCTGGTTTGGGGTGCTGATCTGTCCCTCCCTGCAGAAGAAACCCAGCCTGAGTCAAGACCCAGCCCCAAAATGGCCTGTGTCTACAATGCTGCAGGCATAGCAAGGAAAAGGCCTGATCCGGGGCTGGTCCGGCTTCAGGCAGGAGGTGAGAAGGGTGAGACCTTTGGTGATGGGGATTACAGCACCTGTCAAATGCAACTGTCCGGTCTGGGGCTGTCCTGCTGCAGCTGCAGAGAAAGCAGGCTCGGGCCAGGGCCCGGTTTGGTCCTGGGCAGGGCCGTGACCCCAGCAGTGCTGAGGTGGGAGGTTTACGCCCTCTTCGTGGTGGATAAGGTGCTGGGGGTGGGAAGAGTCGGGCTCCCCTCGCCTGTCCTAAGGGGAGGGTTGTCGCCCTGCATTGTCTGTAGCGAGGAGCCAGAGGCTGCCCGGGAGAAGGTGTAGTGGAGGGGAGGGGGTGCGGGTTCCCTGACACCGAATTCATTATTGGGAGATTCCTCTTCACAATCCCTCGACACCTCCCACGGGAACCGCGGGCCACAGACGTCTGACAGCCTCTGGCGGCCGGCTCCGCTGCCACGGTGCCCGGGTCCCCGCCCGCTCGCCGCCTGCGATCCCTCCCCCTCGGTCCCGCAGCCTCGGGCAGCCTCTCCCAGGCTCAGCCTCGCGCCGCCGTCGCGTCGGGGCTCCACAGCCAAGCCCGGCGCCGCCGACCCCGGCCCGGGCGCCCCGCGGGAGCCGGACCCGCGCGCCCGCACGTGGGGAGGGGGCGTCGCGAGGGCCGAGCGGGGGCGGAGCCAGGGAGCCGAGCGCGCGGCCGGCGCTGCTGACGGAGGTCAGCGGCCGCAGGACGGACCCCGGCGTCCGGGAGGCGGCGCCGCTGCCGCGCCCCCGCCCCGCGCCCGCGACGCGCTGCCCGCCCCAGGCGCCCGAGCCCGACCCGACCCGAGCCCGAGCCCGAGCCCGGGAGGGCGCAGGGCGGCGGGCGGCGCAGGCGGCGCGGCGCGGAGACGATGCGGCCGCAGCCGCGGGGCCGCCGCCGCCTCTGAGCCGCCGAGCGCACGGAGCGCGCTGCGTCTCTGCGGCCCGGCCGCGCCATGGGGAAGGAGCAGGAGCTGGTGCAGGCGGTGAAGGCGGAGGACGTGGGCACCGCGCAGAGGCTGCTGCAGAGGCCGCGGCCGGGGAAGGCCAGTGAGTGCGGGGGGCGCGAGCGGCGGCGCGGGGCGGCCGGGCAGGCCGCGGTCCCCGGGGGCGGGGCGGGGCAGCAGCGCCCGGACCCTCGGCTGCTGCCCCAGCGCTGGAGGAGGGGCGGCACCGAGCGCCCGCGGTCCCCGTCCCCCAGCGGGCACCTGCGGCACCCACCTCCCCGCCGGCCGCAGGCATTCGCATCCCTGCCGCTGGCCCCTCCCTCCCAGGCTGCGGGCTGGTGGCTGGAGGTCTCAGCTGGGGGCCTTTAAAGGGCGAGGCTGTTGCCCCCACACACTCACACGCGGCGCGGGGGTGGGGAGCCTTGCAGCGAGGGGCGACCTGGGAGCGGACAATCCCTGTCCGACCTCTCTCCCCCGCATGTTTAATAACAGGCTTTGCAGGGAAGGGGGACAGGACCACACTGGGGGTGTGGCTGCCCAGGCATGGCCTATGGGGGGGCATTTATTGATGAAGAGCAGAGGCCCAAGGTCGCCTAGCCCAGGGCAGTGTGGACTCCAGGCTGGGGCCGCCTGGGCGACAAGGGCTGTGAGTCCACCGCTCAGGCCCAGACCAGCAGACCCGTCCTCCCTGGCTTCCCTGCTGCAAAAAGGGGCCTCGGAGGAGAGCCCCCCCCCATCCATCTCTAGCTTGCGCTGTGGGGGCCCCAGGGAAGGGTTGGGAGCTTGGAGCTCTGATCCCAGCACTCATCCTGGCTCAGCCCAGAGCCTCCCTGGGGGCCACGGGAGATGGATGGATGGGCGTGTGGACCAGCTGCATGTGCGGCTGCGCACGTATGACCGTGTCAGTGTGTCAGGGCACCTGTGCCGGCTCCCGAGAGCTCTGCAGGTTGGCATGTGGGATCTGTGTGTCCTCACTCCCCACCCTATGGACCGGGTAAGCTGGGGAGGTCCCCACTTTTTCTCCAGAGGAATGCTGAGATTTGGGACTTCCTGGAGGGGTAGGTTCTGGAGCCCAGGAACACTCTCCCCAACAGCCTTGCCTGGCCAGTCAAAGCAAAGGGCACCTATGCCTTGCGGGCAGCAAGCTGGCCCTGCTTCCATCTCCCAGGGCTGGTAGGCTGTGCTTATTGAGTTGACTTCAGTTTTCTCAGCCTCAGAGCTGAGAAAGGAGGGCTTCTGGGGAGGGGCAGAGACTGAAGGCAAGGTATAGGCTTCCACCTAGTGGCGGTGTGTCCTTGGCCGCAGACAACTGGTTCTCTGGACCTTAGTCTCCTCATCTGTAGAATGGGATGCTGGGTTCCCCACATCATAGGAGGGTGGTGAATCCCAGGCACTTGGTAAGTGCTTAGCATGATGGTCCCCAGCAATGGGAAGAGCCTGGGGAGGTGAGGGGTCTTTGCCTCCGGCTGGGTCTCTACCTCTGCCTCAGGCTAGTCTGCTCTCTGGGGCAGGAGAGACACCTGCCCTGGCCTCCCAATCTGTACTCTCTGACTCACAGGGGCGGGTGTAATAAATCAGACAGAGAAATCCCTCCATGAATTAGCACGGTTGTCATGGCAACACTGGCCTGCTTTGGAGTAAGATGTATTTTGATTCAGCAAAGTACAGCTGGAGTTTAGGCCCCTGAGTGGGGGGCATCCAGCACTGTCCTCAAGCCCTCCTCAGGGAACCCAGAGGTGTTCCTACCATCCTGTGTCCTTGAAGCCTTCCTGCCGCCCTGCAGCTGCTGTCACCCCAGGCTCTGTCAACCCCCAACCCTACCTTGAGGGGAGCCTCCCCTTGCACACGCACACACACACGCACACACTTAGCAGCTGTCCTTCAGGGGAAGAAGGGACTGCTCTGAAGGGAAAGCGCTGGTCCAGGGCTGCCCTTCTGCTGCCAGGGAGGGGCCCTCCCCTTACCTCTAGCCCAGCCTCCCTTCCCCAGGCAGGCCTGAGGACACCCTGGAGGAACTCCCTGCATGCTCTGGGCCTCTGCCAGCCTCCCTCTCACCTTGGCCCACTAAGAGCTCCCTTTCAGCCTGGAGTGTGGATCTGACCCCAAAGGTGAGGGTGGTCTCAGGAGAGCAATTAGAGGGCTAGGGCCAGGAGAAATGGAGTCCCAAGATATACAGCTGGTTGGGGAGCAAGCTTTTTGCACTATTACTGATATAGAATGCCTAGGAATTTGTAACCTCAGGGAACATTCAACTTGGCCCCCAGCTGTCCCTGCCCCTCCTCCCAGCCCTGCTCAGCCATATTCTGCTTCTGCTTCATTCAGAGAACCTGTCTCTGTGTGTGACAGCCTTCCCAGCCCTAGGCTTCTTCAGTTCTGGGTCCTTCCTGGGTACCTGGTATCCCCTGCAGGCACTATGAGGTTTCCTGAGACCTCAGCCCGCTCTCCATCCAGTTTCAGCTCTTTTCCTCCTGAGGAGACCATGGGCAGATGACCGTAGTAAGGTGACCCTCCTCTGGTGGTGGTGGTCCCTTTCCTAATGGAGACTCCTTCCTACTGGTACCCATGTCACTTTCTGGACCTTGATCTCCAAGTCCTTCTGAAATGTCAGCCCCTGGAGATGTGGCCAGGTGATCATGATGACCTGGCTGTGGGTTCCACCCTCATCCACAGTTGCCTGGAGGCCCCACATGGGAGAGAAGAGAGGACCTGGCTTGGGAAGTCTTGGAATGTGCTGAAAGCTGTCTGCATTGCAGTTCAGAAGAGTAGGGGGCAGAGTGTCCTAAGCATCACCCCGGGGCAGTTCCTCACTCCCCTCAGCTCATGGCAGGTCCAGCCACATAGTTTACAGGGCCCTATACAGAATGAAAATGCAGAGCCTCTTATCCAAAAATCAAATTTCATCTGGGCATGGTGACACACACCTGTAATCCCAGGTAGTTGGGAGGCTGAGGCAGAAGAATTGTAAGTTGGAGTCCAGCAATTTAGTGAGGAGACCCTATCTTAAAAATAAAAATAGCTGGGGAAAAGCTGAGGGCGGTGGCACATGCCTGTGATCCCAGCGACTCGGGAGGCTGAGGCAGGAGGATCACAAGTTCAAAGCCAGCCGCAGCAATTTAGGGAGGCCCTAAGCAACTCAGCAAGACCCTGTCTCTAATAAAATATAAATAAGGCCTGGGGATGTAGCTCAATGGGTAGGTGCCCCCTGGGTTCAATCTGGTACCACACAAAGGAAAAAAAAAAGAAATGGCTGGGGATATAGCCCAGCGGTAGAACACCCCTGGGTACAATCCCCAGTATTGAAAAAAAAATCAAATTTCAGGCATGGGGCCTTTCTGAGCAGCTGCGCAGTCACCTGCCCATGAAGCTGGCCCTGGTGATGGACAGTGCGTGGAACAGGGTTATCAGTTCAGTGAAAAAACTAAATGTCTGGTAGTGGCAGGTGCTGTTTCAACCACTGAGGGTACACGTTGAGCACAGTGGACAAGGGCCTGTCCTCTGGGAGCATGTAGTTCAGTAGTGGAGAGGGATAGTGCCAATGTTAACAAGTAGATGTGTGGAGGGGCAGCGATGCAGAACGCAGAACGCAGCAGGTGTGGGAGAGGAGGGTGGCCATTGCAGTGCCTGCTGAGCAGGCAGCCTCGGTGCCTGGAGCTGTGAGGGGAGCACTGTGGGGACCACGGGGGAAGCGTAGTACACACAGACTCCATGTGTGCAGAGGCCCCGGGGCCACAGGGCAGGACGATGGTGTGGGGGGAACATCAAGGAGCATCCAGAGGTTAGAGCAGAGAGGGAGCCGTGTCCTGCAGCGCCATTGTCTGACCAGTGAGATGGGCGCTGGACAGCCTCCTGGGCTCTGACTGGTGGGTACAGAGGACAGACCAAGTGGCACTGGGAGATAGTAGGATGCTGGTGGGGAGGCGAGGGTAGGGGTCCTGGGAGAGGGACCGCTGGTGACCATGGCTTGGTGAGAAGCTAAGCAGCATAGGCTCCTAGCTGTGGTTGGAGTGAGTCTTAAAGGGGCTCTGAAGTGGACAGGATGTACCTGAGGACACCATAAAGCTGCCCAAAAAAGACCCCAGTGGGACTCCAGGGCTGTGGCCTCGGCCACTAAAGGGGAAGAGCAGCTCTGTTGCCAACTGAGATGGGTCCTGGTGCCAGCAGTGTCTGAGCAGGAGGGAGGGCCGGGGGTGGAGATGGCTTTACTCTGCCCAGGAGACCCCGCGAGACGGCGGGGGTGGGATTCCCGCACAGCTAGCGTTTGTAATGCTTGGTGTCCGGAAATGCCCTTGCACCTCGGCCTGGCCTGCTGCCTGTCCCAGCTCATGGGGGAGGCCAGAGGCCAGGACCACAGGTTGCTAAGTGACCGAGCAAAGATTGGAGTTCAGGTCCCTCTGACTTCATGGATTTCAAGGGTCCCTGGGAGACCCACACTCTGTGCCCTGCAGCTGAGTCTGCGCCAGAGCAGAGCGCTGCAGCCAGGTCTCTGTGACTCGACTCCCTTGGCTCCTCTACCCTCGGGCCCCCACCCCCACTCCTGTCCTGGGCCTGGACAAAGGGGCTTCTGTCTTGCCAGCCCCCCCCCAATGGAGTGACTGACCCACAAATGGGTTATGTAACCATGGCCTAGACAGGCAGGGGGTTGGCCCAGGTCCGGGTGGACTTGAGCCCACTGGGAAGGCATTGGTGGGCTCCCTTCCTCTGGCAGGCAGCTGGTGAGGCCTGAATGGGAGAGGTCCCAGGAGGAGACTTAGCCCCAAAGGGAGGCTGTGGGCCCCTCAGGGCTTCAGGAGGTTTGAGCCTGGGGTCTGAGCATGACTTGTGAAGGAGGTAGGCCTGCATGGGATCACACAGGGCCCTGGATTGCTTGCCTGCTTCCGTCTCTGCCCTGCAGATGTAAAGCTCCTCCGCAGGGCCACCCAGGGCTGGCAGTGGGGGGCTGTACCAGCTCTTTCCCCCAAGATACCCTGTTTCCGGTGTTCCAGCCTCCCTGGCCACCCCCGGCCCCATCTGGGTCCTTCTGAGGGACAGATGGGGCTGGCTCTCTCCCTCCCACCAGTGGCAGGTGCTCAGCCAGCGTCCTGAGGGAGGGGGTGTGTGTGCACATGTGTGGGCCCATGTGGGTGCATGGTCTTGTTTCCCACTCCCAGGTCGGGACAGCCCGCAGTCCTTAGCTCAGTGAATACCCCCTCCTCATCACAGTGCAATGGTTAACCAAGGCCCCAGGAGCTGGCACCTGGAGCTGAGTGCAGGGCAGAGCCAAGTGCATGGACTGTGAGCCTGGTTTAGGGTCCACCCAGGAGCTGGCCACTACCTCCCCTGCTTTTAGGCTACCTGGAGGAGCTGGGCAGAGCCTCCCCTCAACCATGTCTCCCTCTTTCTCCAGAACTCCTAGGCTCCACCAAGAAGATCAACGTCAACTTCCAGGACCCAGATGGGTGAGTCCTCTCAGCCAGGTGGTGGCAGCCTGGGGTAGGTAGGCTCTGGGGAAGGCCAGGTGCCTGGCCACTCCTAGACGTGTCCTTTGCCTGCTCAGCTTCTCAGCCCTGCACCACGCAGCCCTGAATGGCAACACAGAACTGATCACCCTGCTGCTGGAGGCTCAGGCTGCTGTGGACATCAAGGACAACAAAGGCAAGCCTGCTTAGGGCCTCACGGCCAGGGCCGGGAGGGGGTCAAGGTCAGGGTTGGGTTCTGGGTCAGGGGTCAGCTCCAACAGCCCTGCTGCTCCCAGGCATGCGGCCTTTGCATTATGCAGCCTGGCAAGGCCGGAAGGAGCCCATGAAACTGGTGCTGAAGGCGGGCTCGGCGGTGAACATCCCATCTGATGAGGGCCACATCCCCCTGCACCTGGCAGCTCAGCACGGTCATTACGATGTGGTGAGGCTGTGTGGGGTGGCGGGGTGGGCAGGGCAGTGGGGCTGGTGACGCCTGGGACTGACTGTGCCCTGGGCCTGCAGTCTGAGATGCTGCTGCAGCACCAGTCCAACCCATGCATGGTGGACAACTCGGGGAAGACACCCCTGGACCTGGCCTGTGAGTTCGGCCGTGTTGGGGTAAGTCTCCTACTTGTCCTCTTCACCTGGGATGGGGCTTGGGGAAGCCCCAAGCCAGGGCCTCCCTGCCCTGACCCCTTCTTCAAGGTTGTCCAGCTACTCCTGAGCAGCAATATGTGTGCGGCTTTGCTGGAACCCCGGCCAGGAGACACCACTGACCCCAATGGCACCAGCCCCTTGCATCTGGCAGCCAAGAATGGCCACATTGACATCATCAGGTATGGCTACTAACAGGGAAGAGACTCAACCTCGGGATCCCTGGGGTTTGACAGCATCCAGGGGCTAAGAGTTCCTACCCCTGGCCTGGGGATAAGAGGAGCCTCCCAGGAGCCACAGGGATGTGGTCAGGCCTCTGGGTGTGGCCTTCAGCTGCCCAATAAATGATAAGCAGGAAGAACTGGGAAAGGTTTGTTTTGTTTTGTTTGGTATTGGAGATTTAACCCAGGGTACTTTGCCACTGAGCTACTTCCCAGCCCTATTTGTGATTGATTGATTGATTGATTGATACCAGGAATTGAATTCAGGGGCACTTAAGCACTAAGCCACATCCTCAGTCTCCCCACCCCGCCTCTGCTGTTTTTTTTTTCTTTTTGAGACAGGGTCTTGCTCACATAGGGCCTCCCTGTTACTGAGGTTGGCTTTGAACTTGTGATCCTCCTGCCTCAGCTTCCCGGGTAGCTTGGATTACAGGCATGTGCCATCACACCCCGCTGGGGAAAGGTCAGCCTGGGATCTACACTGGCCCTGCCATTTGCTGGTTGAGCTCAGAGAGGTACTTAACTTCCCTGAACCTCAGTTTCTTCATCCATAAAGTGGAGCTCACAGGGCCTACATCAGGACTGGACAAGATAATAACCTCAGGGGTCAGCAAGGAAGGGCCCTTTGACAAGTGCTTGGTAAACATCAGATACTATTGTAGTCATGGACACAGGGCAGGGCCAGCTTGACCTCTGACCTGAGCAGGCAGTTGGGGACCCAAGAATTGAGGCCTGGCATGAAGGTGCTGGGGAGGAGGCTCGTGCTGAAAGGCCCTGCTGGCTCTTGCCACTAGACTCCTCCTCCAAGCCGGCATTGACATTAACCGCCAGACCAAGTCCGGTACAGCACTGCACGAGGCTGCGCTCTGTGGGAAGACAGAAGTTGTTCGACTGCTGTTGGATGTGAGTCTAGGGCCTGGGGGAACTGGGGCAAGGCAGGGGCATGGGGCTTCTGACAGGGCCTCGCCCTTCCACACCTGCAGAGCGGGATCAATGCCCAGGTGCGGAACACCTATAGCCAGACAGCACTGGACATTGTGCACCAGTTCACCACATCCCAGGCCAGCAAGGAGATCAAGCAGCTGCTGCGAGGTGGGCCCAGACGGGGCCAAGGGCTGGGGCAGGGCCTGGGTGGGCAGCTCGCAGGACTAGGGGGTCCACCTCCTGTATCCCCAGAGGCCTCGGCAGCCCTGCAGGTCCGGGCGACCAAGGATTATTGCAACAATTACGATCTGACCAGCCTCAACGTGAAGGCCGGGGACATCATCACAGTGAGGATGGTCCTTGGGGCTGCTGTGGCAGGGACGGGTGGGACTGGGCATATTTACCCAGAACACCCCCCCATAGCATCTGGGGTAGGAGTGTTGGGCAGCAGGCCCCCCATGAAGGGGTGTCTGTCTGAACATGTCCCCCACTTATCTGGCCAGGTCCTAGAGCAGCATCCAGATGGCCGGTGGAAGGGCTGTATCCATGACCACAGGACAGGCAATGACCGCGTGGGCTACTTCCCATCCTCTCTGGGCGAGGCTATCAGCAAGCGAGCAGGCAAGTCTCACCCAACCCTGGGGATTCAGGCAGGCCACTGGGCCTGAGCATCGGGGTGAGAAAGCAGCACATGTGCTCTGGCGTGCTGATGGCAGGGCAGGGTCTGAGTTCGCCGCTGCTTGGATCCAGCAGCTTGTCCTGTGGGCTGTCTCCTTGCCAGCTCCCACATGCATCCCTTCATTTATCCCAGAAATGTTGCATGCCTGCTATGTTCTGGTTTGGAGCTGGCCACTAGGGACACAGGGGACTCAGACATTGTTCCTGCTCCTAAGGGCCTTGCTCTGGAGTGGAAGGGAACAGGGATAGCAAAGGAAACACACAGAGAAGCATACCAACCAGTAACACTGAGAAAACGGAGCGAGGCCAGCTCTAGTTAGGGAGAGGTGGGAGGGGCCTAGGAAGGCACAGAGGCAGGAGGAGCTTGGCACCTGGGAGAGCAGGGGGAGCAGGGGAGGACATGCAAGACTAGGTCAGGAAGCCCCATGACCTGGTTTCAGGGAGGTAGGGGGTCAGTTTACCTTTTGCAGAGGATGTGGAGATTGACAGGTGGGGCAAGAGGGCAGAGGGGAGCCAGTAGGAGGTGTGGCCAGCCACCCATGGTCATCTAGTTCCTGGGTGGTAGCCTTGGTCTCCGGCTCCTGGGCAGCTTGTTCCCTGCACCCTGGCTCAAAGAAGGTCATGTCCTCCAATAGTCCTCAGCCCTTTGTCTTCTAGGACCACAGAACACCTGGCTCTGGGTTCCCTTGACCACTTTGTCCTGGTCTGAAACATCTGGGGTATCCTGAGGGTCTTTTCACCTCTGCTTTGCCCCACTCTGGGTCAGGCCCCATCTGGGTACACTTGGAACTCAGGTCAGCTATGCTTGTCCTGCAGGTGCCCGAGCAGGCAGTGAGCCAAGCCCACCCCAGGGGGTTGGCTCGCCAGGGCCTTGTGCCCCTCCAGAGGAGATCTGGGTGCTAAGGAAGCCTTTTGCAGGTATGCTGGGTCCTTCGGAGGGCTGGGGTGGTGGCACTTCTGCTGGGCACCTTATGCTCTCTGTGCGGGCAGGTGGTGACCGCAGTGGCAGCTTGAGCAGTGTGACTGGCAGCCGGAGCAGTGGGGGCCATGCCCTGCATGCGGGCTCTGAAGGGGTCAAGGTCAGTTGGGGTGGTCTGGGGGCTCGGGTAGCCACGGTAGCCTGGCCGGGAGCAGCACTGATGAGCGGCTTCTCGGTCATAGCTCCTGGCAACGGTGCTTTCCCAGAAGTCTGTCTCTGAGTCCAGCCCAGGGGACAGCCCCATCAAGCCTCCAGAGGGCTCCACGGGTAAGAGCAAGGACCTGGCTGCACTGGCTTGCCAGGAAGGTGACCCTGAGTAGCCCTTGCCTTGCTATTCCCTTTCATCACCAGGTACTGCCCGGTCCCAACCTCCAGCAGCCCATCCTGGGCAAGTCTATGGGGAGCAGCTGCCCAAGAAGCTGGAGCCGGCCTCAGAGGGCAAGGTACAGGGCCTGAGCTGGCTCCCGTGGCCAGTCGCACACGGGTGGGGGCTGTCTGAACAGCGCCCAGGCAGCCTGCCGGGCCTGGCCCCAGCAGTTGCAAGGGCTTCGCCAGGCCAGACTCTGTCCTTCTGTCGTCTGTCTGTCTGTGTGCGTCCTGTGTGCACACACGAGTGTACAGGTGTCGTCCGTCGTGTAGGCTGTGGGCTATCCGTGCACACTTGCGGAGGCGCACTGGGGGTGTGGAAAGGTGCCGCCGAGGCAGACAAGCATGCGTGTGGCTGCCCAGACAGGAGAGGACGAGTGTGACATGAGTGTGTGGGTGCAGTTGGTTGTGCCTGCGTGCGCCTGCGTGCTGGGAGGCGTGAACTGATGGCTGAGGAGGCGAGGCCCCTTGCCTGTGGGTCACCGAGCAGCCCACCTGAGGCCACTTTCCCCGAGCCCCTCCCACGGGGCCATACTACCTGCCTCTCCGAGACAGCGCGGGTGTCCCTGGTGCAGGAATGGGGGGAAGTTCAGGGAGGCTGTGACATGGACAGCAGCTGGACGGACCCTCCTGGTGGAACTCACAGAAGAAGGCTGGAGGGCTGAGGACGCTTGGTGTCTAGGACGGCAGATCGAGCACCGGTGCCAGGCTCACCCAGGTCTGGCTGCAGAGGGACCATGGATGGCAGACCCAGCGCGCTGTGGCGCACCAGCCAAGCAGAGGAGGAGGTGCTGTGGTGGCTGGGGCGCAGGCCTGGCCGTGGGCGGGCTGTAGCCGGTGCCTTGTGTCTTCCAGAGTGCTGAGGCAGTCAGCCAGTGGCTCGCCACGTTTCAGCTCCAGCTGTATACCCCCAACTTCACCAGCGCCGGCTACGACCTGCCCACTATCAGCCGCATGACTCCCGAGGTGAGCTGCTGCAGGCTGCCCAACAGTCTCACCGCTTTCCAAAGACAGGCTCCTGTCTCCTGCCAACAGCCTCTTCTGTGCCTAGGACCTCACAGCCATTGGTGTCACCAAGCCAGGCCACCGGAAGAAGATCACAGCAGAGATCAGCGGCCTGAGCATCCCTGACTGGCTGCCTGAACACAAACCCGTAAGGCTCCCCACAGCCTGGTGGCCGAGCCAGGACTGGCAGACAGACAAATAGACAGCCAACCTCCCTGCCTCTGGCCTTCACCTGCCCTCTGGGGCTCTAGGAAGTGGACAGTGGATGGCCCACCAGCAGGGAGCTGCCTGGAGAGCTTGTCTATGACAGGCACTGGGGCCAGCTCCCTAGGCAGGGCTGTAGTGACATTGGGG
The DNA here is from genome assembly GCA_028644305.1 of Xerus rutilus. NCBI lineage: Eukaryota > Metazoa > Chordata > Mammalia > Rodentia > Sciuridae > Xerus > Xerus rutilus. The sequence continues at coordinate 33,796,294 of CM053415.1, forward strand.
GCTGTCAGGGTGAGGGGGCCTGAAACCAGGAGAGTGTCCCTCCATACAGAGGCAGCGCCTGCATGGCTCTGCCCACTGAGCATACATGCAGGCTGCAGAGGGGCCTGTGTCGGGATAGCCAGCTGCACCCCACACGTGTGCACTGCATGTGCTCCCCGCGACACTGACAGCTGCTCGTTTGCACATAGGCTCCACTGTGCGTGCTGGCCTGTGCCAACAGCTGACAAACTTTCTCATGGTACCTGCACGGACCATGCCCTGTGCCACTGCTGACAGGGATGTGCCCATACCAAGTGACAGTTTCTGGGCTTGGAGAAGGTGGGCCCAGCCACCCAATCTGATGCTGGTTCTTTGGGCCACACATTGAACCACAGGCCCCCATTCTTCAGTGGACCCTGGATCTGTGACAAGTGGGTCTGCATTCACCCCACCTCGCCTCGTCCACTCAGTCAGCAGCTCAGGGGTCCCCTCAGGAGCACATGTGGGCCCCTTGGCCTCGCCTCACTCTGTCACCAGTGTGACTGAGGGTGCTGTGTTGGTGCACGAGTGACATCCGGCTGGGAGCTCAGGAAACGATCAGGTGGTTCTTGGTGAAGACCTTTGTGGGTATTTGCACACACAAGTGGTGTGACTGTGCAGTGCAGATGTGGCACGTGCGTGACGGTACATCTGATGTGGGTGGGGAAACAGTAAGAGTGTGAGCGTGATGCGGGAGGGGTGCTGCTGCCGGCGGGTGCTGCGAGTGCTGTGTGCAGGGTGCACTCGGATCCTGTGGAGCACTGTGCATCTGTGTTCACGGTGTGGGTGCCTCCTCAGAGCATTCTGCCCCTGGCCACCTGACCAGGCAGGGAAGTGCTTTCTTCCCCCTAAAACTTAAGGAGTGTCCTGAGGAGGGGTTCCCCCGTGCGTGTGTGTTTGCGTGTGTTAGCTCGTGTGTGCACAACAGTGCCCAGTGGCTGTGCTAAGGAGCTGCTCTGGGGCTTCTGCACCTACACTGTCTCTGATACTGACACCTTGGGCATGTCCATTTGTCCTCCTGTCTGTCTGTGCCCTGCTGGCCCAATGCTCCTTCCTCCAACAGCTCCAAGTAGGTGGGCAAAGTGTAGGCAGCTGGCTTGGGCTGCCCTCTGTGTCCCCTGCTCTGCAGGCTAACCTGGCTGTGTGGCTGTCCATGATTGGACTGGCCCAGTACTACAAGGTGCTGGTGGACAACGGCTATGAGAACATTGACTTCATCACCGACATCACCTGGGAGGACCTGCAGGAGATTGGCATCACCAAGCTGGGTGAGGCTCTGTCCCCAGCCCCCGCCTTCTCTACCTCTGGGGCTGCTTGACCTGCTTCCTGTTCCCCACTCAGGACACCAGAAGAAGTTGATGCTGGCAGTGAGGAAGCTGGCGGAGCTGCAGAAAGCAGAGTATGCCAAGTATGAGGGAGGACCCCTACGCCGGAAGGCACCCCAGTCACTTGAAATGATGGCCATTGAGTCACCGCCCCCACCTGAGCCTGCCCCGACTGACTGCCAGTCTCCCAAGATGACCACTTTTCAGGACAGTGAGCTCAGTGGTGAGCTCCAGGCAGCTATGACTGGTCCAGCAGAGGCGGGTGCGGCTGCTGCTGAGAAGCCCTCTGACCACCTGCCGCCCACTCCAAGGGCTACCATGCGGCAAGAGCCCAGCTTGGGTGGACGGGCTCGGCACATGAGCAGCTCTCAGGAGCTGCTGGGCGATGGGCCCCCTGGACCTGGCAGTCCCATGTCACGAAGCCAGGAGTATCTGCTGGATGAAGGACTGGCTCCTGGCACCCCGCCTAAGGAAACCCGGCCTGGCCGCCATGGCCACAGCATCAAGAGGGCCAGTGTGCCTCCGGTACCCGGCAAACCTCGGCAGGTCCTTCCACCAGGCGCCAGCCACTTCACACCCCCTCAGACGCCCACCAAAGCCCAGCCAGGCTCTCCCCAGGCCCTTGGCGGACCTCATGGTCCAGCCCCAGCCACGGCTAAGGTGAAGCCCACCCCACAGCTGCTGCCCCCCACGGAGCGACCCATGTCACCTCGCTCCCTGCCTCAGTCGCCCACCCACCGTGGCTTTGCTTATGTGCTGCCCCAGCCTGTGGAAGGGGAGGCAGGACCAGCTGCTCCAGGGCCCGCACCCCCACCTGTGCCAGCGGCTGTGCCCATGCTGTGCCTACCCCCAGAGGCTGACATGGAGCCAGGGCGGCCCAAGAAGCGTGCCCACAGCCTGAATCGTTACGCAGCATCTGACAGTGAGCCTGAGCGAGATGAGCTGCTGGTGCCCGCTGCTGCCGCACCCTATGCCACAGTGCAGAGGCGCGTGGGCCGCAGCCACTCAGCGAGGGCACCTGCTGGCCCTGACAGGAATGTCAACCGCAGCCAGTCCTTTGCTGTGCGGCCCCGTAAGAAGGGGCCCCCGCCGCCTCCACCCAAGCGCTCCAGCTCAGCCATGGCCAGTGCCAACCTGACTGATGAGCCTGCTGCAGATGCCGAGATGGAAGATGGCAGGCTGGGAGTCCGGGCGCAGCGCCGGCGGGCCAGCGATCTGGCTGGCAGCGTGGACACGGGCAGTGCCGGCAGTGTGAAGAGCATTGCAGCCATGCTTGAGCTGTCTTCCATTGGGGGTGGGGGAAGGGCTGCCAGAAGGCCACCCGAGGGGCACCCCACGGCTCGTCCTGCCAGTCCAGAGCCAGGCCGGGTGGCCACAGTGCTGGCCTCAGTGAAGCACAAAGAGGCCATTGGGCCTGATGGTGAGGTGGTAAACAGGCGCCGCACACTCAGTGGGCCAGTCACTGGACTTCTGGCCACTGCCCGCAGAGGGCCAGGAGAGCCAGCAGATCAAGGCCACTTTGTGGAAGATGGTGCACCCCGGCAGCGGTCTCGAGGTCCAGCCAAGAGTGAAGCGAGTGTGGAGGGCCCACCGCTGGCCAGAGTGGAGGCCAGCGCCACACTCAAGAGGCGCATCCGGGCCAAGCAGAGTCAGCAGGAGAATGTCAAGTTCATTCTAACAGAGTCTGACACAGTCAAGCGCAGGCCCAAGGCCAAGGAACGGGAGGCTGGGCCTGAGCCACCCCCGCCACTGTCTGTGTATCAGAACGGCTCGGCCACCGTGCGCCGCAGACCAGCCTCAGAACAGGCTGGAGCCCCAGAGCTGCCCCCACCGCCCCCACCTGCTGAACCCCCACCCGTGGACCTGATGCACCTGCCCCCACTGCCCTTGCCTGATGGTGATGCCCGGAAGCTGGCAAAGCCTCCTGTCTCTCCCAAGCCTGTCCTGGCTCAGTCTGTGCCCAAGATCCAGGGCTCACCCACACCTGCCTCCAAGAAGGTGCCACTGCCAGGCCCTGGCAGCCCAGGTAGGTGCAGGAGCCAGGGGGGCAGGGTGAGTAGAGGCAGTGGGACCCCAAATGGAGGGATTTTCCTTGTTTTGGAGTTGATGGAGTTGATGAAGCCCGCGTGGGGTGGGATAGGAATGTCCACTCACTATTGGCAACGGTCACAGTCCAGGGATGGGAGGAGGTGGACTGCTCCCTCCTCCCATGCAGCCAAGGAAGCACAGAGGCCCATGAGCAGTACACCTGCTCAGGGAGAACCCTAACCCTCTTGGAGAACTACTCCGGCGCAGGAGGCAGGGAAGGCTCCCAGGTGGAAGGATAGAGGTGTAAAGTCCTCAGGCATTGAAGCGACTGGAGAGCCAGTGTGGCTGCGGCAGGTCACACGTGCAGGGGGGTCTGGAGTGGTGATGCGAACAGGTCTGCACGCAGCAGCTTGCACCCTGGCTGGTTGCTGCGGGAAGGCTTGGGCAAGGGGTAGCTCTCTGCTCACGCGTGTGGGAGCCGGGACGCAGCAGCGGGGCTTTCGCCCGCCCTGGGTGCCAGCGTGATCCTCCCCGCAGAGGTGAAGCGCGCGCACGGCACGCCGCCGCCTGTCTCCCCCAAGCCGCCGCCGCCGCCCACAGCGCCTAAGCCCGCCAAGACCGCGGCGGGGCTGCAGTCGGGCAGCGCCAGTCCATCGCCCACGCCCTCGCCGGCGCGCCAGCCGCCAGCCGCCCTCGCCAAGCCAGCCAGCACGCCGTCCTCGCTGAGCGCCAGCCCCGCTAAGCCCCCGTCCCCGGGTGCACCCGCGCTGCACGTGCCCACCAAGCCCCCGCGAGCTGCCGCCGCCGCTGCCGCCGGGGCCCCCATTGCCCCCGACGGCGCCTCGCCCGGGGACAGCGCGCGGCAGAAGTTGGAGGAGACGAGCGCGTGCCTGGCCGCCGCGCTGCAGGCGGTGGAGGAGAAGATCCGGCAGGAGGACGGGCAGGGACCGCGGTAGGTGGGGGCGTGCCCCTGGGACCGAGGCGGGCGGGGCCCTGGCGGGGGCGGGGCCTCCGGCCGGGGCGGAGCTTGGGAGGCGGGGCTCCGGCCCCTCCCTGCCTGGCTCACGCGCGCCGCCCGCAGCCCCTCCGTGGTGGCGGAGAAGAGCACCGTCAGCATCCTGGACGACATCGGAAGCATGTTTGACGACCTGGCCGACCAGCTGGACGCCATGCTGGAGTGAGGCGGCCGCCCACGTCGGGCCCGCAGCGCCCTGGCTCCGGCCCGCACACTGACCTTTACCTCAGGACGGGCAGCTCCGGGCGCGGGCGGACCCGACGCGGGGCGGGCGTGCTGCCGCCCCGCACAAGCACAACTCCCGCTCCTGGCCCGGGCCTGGCCTGCCTGGAGGACCGCCTGGCCGGGGGCCCCAAGGGCTCTGGGCAGCCGCACCGCCCTGCGATGCCCGTCCCTGTCTGCTGCTCCCTGTGCAATAACTGCTGGGTCCCCGCTGCCCGCGCCAGCCTAGGCCGGCCCCCGCAGGTGCGGGTGAAGAGCGGGCCCCTCTCCTGCTCGAGAGCAAGAGGGAGGGGACAGCCGCTGTGGCCTCCTCCCCAATCTATGGCAGAGCACAGGCCTACGCCCAGCACAGAACTGCCCTTTGGGGAACCTCTGCCAGCCTCTCTCGGGGGCAGCACAAGGGGCAGGGGGCTGAGGTTGGGCCCGCCCACTGCACCCCAGCATATAAGCTATCAAGAGTATTAATTTATTGGGAATGAGCTGAGGCAGATTTCCCCAGAGAAACAAAAAAGGTATAACTTTAACAAATATATATTTAAAAAAGAAAAAATATTATTGATTCTATAGAAAACCATTTACCAACTGAAAGGACACTGGAATCCAGCTCAAGACAAAAGTGGTCAGGGACCCAGGCCACCTGTGTCCCTCCCTTCCATCACCTGGGAGTGGCCCTGGCCCTGGCCACTAGCACACACAGGAGGCTGGGTCCAGGGAGGGTGGGGCTTGGCCCAGGGTCTCCTCTGCCCTTCTGTTGTAACTTCTCTGCAGCTGAAGAACTTGAAGGATGTGCCTTGCTCGCTGATAGTCTGTGTCCTCCATGCCACTGAGACCTTGGGGAGGGCTCCCTCCTGGCTGAGGCCATGTCCTGGGGGTGCTGGTGTGCGGGTGTGCCGTGTGTGTAGCATGGCAAATGAGGCATGTCAACTGAGTGTCAGCAGTGTGGGTGCAGGGGTGTGCGTGCCAGGCGGTGGCAGAGGGGTGTATGAGGGTGTGCCACACCCTCCCTCCCCGGGACCTGCACTGGTCCTGTCTAGGCACCAGTCTACCACACTGGAGTTCCCATGGACACTCTGCTCACGGTCCAAGGCTGAGCTGTGTGACCATTCTCACCCTCTCTCTTTTCCTCTCTCCTTCCCTCCCTCCAAAAAGTACTGACTGGTCTCCTCTATCGTGTTTGCTGATCCACAAGTGTTGGGCACAACTTTGACATTTCTTTAAAAAAAAAAAAAAATTAAACCTGAAAACCAGTGACTGTGGTGCGGGCTGGTGGAGGGGGCCTGCTAAGGGGGTGTCCAGGCATCAGGCCCCTTCCAACTTCCACACCTGGAGCTTCCCCCTAAGGGGATGTGCTTTCCCCTGGCCTGTCCTTGGTGGGCAGCACAGACTGGAGCTCCAGAAGGTGGGGAGGGATGTTTGGGCAGGGAGCTGCTATCAGCTGTCAATAAATAGCAGAAAACAGAGCTGCCTGGCTCACTCTTTGAGAGTATGTGTGTTGGGGAAAGTGGGGTGCGGGGACTGAAGACTGGGAGCCAAGGGGTAGTGAGCCTCCTGCAGGGAGGAAAGGTCCCCCCCAACCTCTCTTCCTCAATGCTGTTTTCTGTGTATATCAATATCCTCAGGGCCATGTGTAACCCCCGGCCCCAGGACCTGTGTCTACTCATGGCCACAGTCTGTGCAGCTTTTATTTCAATCAGGAAGTAATGAAATAAATCTATATACAGTCTAAAAACAGTAGAAAAGGTAAGTAAAAAGGCCCATAGTCCAGCTGGAGTGGGGACAAAGGGTAGGCTGGGCCAGCGTCGTACCTGGCACCCAGAGAGGAGCCTGGGCGTAGCCCTAGCCACGAGACAGCAGGGCTGAGTTGAGTAGAGAGGGAGGCTCTCGGAGTGCAAGGCAGGGAGGGCACTATCTGGCCACATGACTCTGTCTACCTGCTCACACAGGGCAGGAAGGAGCTCTAGGGCCACCCCGAGTGGCCAGCTTGGCTCAGACAGGCTCACAGGGAGCAAAGGCCCGGCTTGGATTCTGTTAGCATGTCCAAACCTGCAAAGAAAGATCTGTTTCAGGTGCCACTGTGGCCCAAGAATACTTGTCAATCACATCTGCCCTCCACTGACACTTACCTGAGGCCACTAGCTCCTCACCCTCTGTCCCTCCACTCTGTGTAGCCCCTTTGAATGGTCTGAGTCATAGACACTGACCTTCACAGTGCTATCCACAGCTCCTGAGAAGAGCCGGCCCCGGGACACAGCCAGTGCGGTCACACTACCCTGGTGGCGCAGTAGGGTCTGGGTGCAGATCATGTTATCCATACTCCAGACCTGGGGGGCACAAGGGATGTGAGGGCCCACCCAAGCCCAGACGTCCTCCCTCGACACCTCCTGTTGCTTCTGGGCCAGCATGTACCCTGAGGGACCGGTCATAGGATGCACTGAAGACTTTGGTCTGGTCTGGTGTTGAGATGACTGCCAGGGCATACACAGTGCCCACATGGCCTGTTAGGGTCCGCACCTGCTCCTTGGACTCAATGTCCCATACCTGAAGGAGGCAGGCACAGGTGGGTCAGAGACAGAGATCCAGAAGGAGGGTGGGGAAGAATTGGAATGATGAGGAAGATGGGCCCCAGGTCAAGCCTGCCCCCAGGTGCTTGGCCCTTACATGGATGAGGTTCTCATAGGTGCCACAGACAATGTGGTGATTCGTCACAGCGATGGAGTAGACGCTGCCACCAGACGTCTGTAGGACGTGGATGCAGTCGAGGGTCCGGATGTCCCAGATCTATGGGCAATTGTCCCCACTTGGTCCAGGCTGGGGGCCTCACCCCCAAGGCCTCTGAAGCTCAGACACTAAGGCAGCCTGCCCACCCACCCAGGGTGCATATACTGTAGGGGCAGGGCAGAGGGAATGCTCAGGGATGGCCTGGCAAGTGCAGCAGAGGGTGAGGCCTTGCCAACAGAGGGTAGCTTGGCACACCTTGATTGTCTGGTAGGAGCCACTGTACAAGTAGCTCTGGGCTGCCACCAGGGCCCGCACCCAGTGGTTGAGGCCTGTGAGCTCCTTCTTCAACTTTAGTTCAGTACCCACGATGTCCCAGACCTGTGGGGATGACTGTGAGCACAGGCTGGATCAGCGCCCGGGCCCTGGTGCTGCACACATGCACACACGCCCTTGCCTATACCTTGATGGCCTTCAGGGAGCCACTGAAGAGCATGTTGTGGGAGGACACGAGTGTGCACACGGGGTTGTCGTGGGCCCGGATGGTGTTCACCTTCTGCAGGTTTTGGATGTCCCACACCTAAGCGGGTGACAGCAAGCCTTAAGGCAGTGCAGCTGCAAGAAGCCTGGCAGTGAGGCGGGGGCTGGCCTCCTCCCCCAACGCTGCCCCCACGGGCCCCACTCACAATGATGGTGCAATCTGCGGAGCCACTGTAGAGCTTGCACCTGGGGAAGCGGAGCCAACACGTGAGGTGAGGGGATGTACCATCCTTTCTGAGAGTGCCCTGGCTAGGGCCAAGTGAACCAGCATCTTGGCCTGGTGCCAGAGCCACTACTGTTTCTGAGCCACAGCCACAGTGTGTGTGGGAACCTTGGATGTGGCAGCCTAGCCCCTGGTGTCTGCTTGGCAAGCCTCTGACAGCAAAACTGGGGAAGAGTCACCAGCGACCAGCTCCACTGCCAGTCAAGCTGCAGCATCCAGGGAGCAAGAACCTCTGCCTCTTGATGTACACTCACACACTGAAGTCCCCACACAGCTTCCCAACATGAGACCACAAGTCAGGTCCAGAGAAGAGGTCACCCGGGAACAAGGAGGTAGCCAGGAGGTGCTCTGGATGTGTGCCTAGAGCCGTATCAGGCTCTGGCTTGCCGGTGATGCTGATCTCCTGCCTCTGCCCTCTAGGTCTGGCCGCCTAAGGTGCGCCAGGGTCAGGGCCAGGATCTGTTGGGAGGCCAGGGCACCAACACACCACTCCAGAGACAGAACCTCCACCCAGGGATCCAGCACTGCTCAGGGCTGAGGGTGGTCCAAGATAGAGCAGACACAAGCACACAGGCTGAGCTCACAGCCCACAGGGTGGCAGCAGCGTCTCCTGCCTCCTGGTCAGTGGGCACACACATGCCTGGACTCACCCCTGGATACAGAGAGCTAGCACGATGCCATCATGGCCCTCTAGTGTCTTCTGGCACTTGTAGGTGGTACAGGTGTCCCACACCTGCAGAGACCAGGGTCAGAGTAGATCCCAACAGGGTTAGCCCAGTGCCAAGGGGCAGGATGGCAGGATAAAGAAGCCAGCCATCCTGGGGAGAAGGCCCTGCCTGGGCTGGACCCCACCCACCTTGATGGTCTTGTCAGAGGAACCGCTGAAGAGCAGGTCACCCATGGAGTAGACACAGAGACACCAGACAGGGCCCTGATGGCCCACAAAGGTCCCTTTGCACTTGAAGATCTGCTGAGGGTCATAGGCTGCAGATGGAAGAAGCTAGTGAGGGATCCACGGGGGCCTGGGGGATAAGGGGTGGAAGCAGCAGGGGGCCACACTCACATCCTAGAATGCCCATGTTCAGCCTTGCGTTGATGTGGGACAGCTCATCCTGCAAGGCCGAGGACAGAAAGGAGAGTGATCAATGCAGCTGCCACAGCTTTTGGTACAGCCACGGAGCCCCAGGCCTGGGCTAGGCAGGGGTGGCAGCAGCCCCCACCTGAACAGACTTCTAACCCCAACTAAAGGGTACAAGGCTGAGGGAGGCGGCCTGCTGGGGCCCCACTTCCTGCATGCCCAGCCCACTCACATTCAACATGGATGCGTCCCTGCGGAACTCCATCAGGTCCTCGCTGAGTTTGCTCTGGTTCTCATCCAGGACATCTGTGCAGCAAGAGAGGGGTGTTACTGGTGTCGGGAGCAGCGGCTGCACTCTGACCCTCTGGGCTGGCCCTCACCGAACTTGAGCTCAAGACTCTTCTCCAGTTGGTCGATCTTCTCGGAGAGCTTGCCCAGCATGGAGCGCAGGAAGGCTATCTCCTGGTCCTTCTGCGCCAGGGCCACATGCATCTCATGGAAGCGGTCATCTGTCTGCTGTAGGAACTCCTTCAGGCCCTCAAACCTGCACGTCTCTAGGTGTGTCTCATATGTGTCCTGGTTCCCAATGAAGGTGCACCTGGGGGGACAGGGCAGCTGCCCACCTGCCTGCCTGCCAGAACCCCTGCCCTAGCTTCCCTGACCTCAAGAATCCCTGAAGAATCCTCGACTGCTGTGGCCACCACCCTCCCACCTGCCCAGCCTCACTACCCAGCCAGTGCCTTTGTGAGAGACCCAGCCACACCCCCAAGCTCCTCAGCTTCCTCTCACCCTGAAAACAAAACGCACGGTCCTTACTGGCCTCCCTGCCCTGAGCCGGGCTCTGCCTCTTCTCCTGCCCCCACCTCCCTCTCTGGTAGCAACTCCAGCCATCTGCTCGAATCTACTCTGCGTGCTCCTTCCCTGACACCCCAGCTCCTCGACCCGTCCAGTCCCCTCTGAGTTCCAACGGGGCTCGAGTCTCTCCAGGGCACCTGGACCTTGGCCGTGATGACAGTCATCAATGTAGCTCGTGACTCACGTCAGTCTCCTCGGGACCAGCACACCGGGGCTCTAGCCGAGGTGTGCTGAGGAGGGATGGGACCCCTACCCGCGCCATGCCCCCACTCACCCGTACTTGGAGTGAGGACACTTGATGTGCTCGCATTCTTTAAGGTGGGCCTCCAGGTTCATCTTGAGGAGGGGTGGGCAGCTAGGATTGTTGGGGCAGCGCACAGGCCTATAGTCGCAGCTGCCCTCGTGGTCCCTGCATAAGAGCAGGACGTGGGGCACGTGGGAGGCTAAGCCAGACAGAGCCCAGGGAGCCCCAGAAGCAAAGGTGTTCAGGACTCCCTGGGGCTGGAGGCTACTTACTTCCGGGCACTGAGCTTGACGGTGAAGGGACAGCCCCGGGGGTCCACCTCAAAGACACTGGGCTTCCCTGCGCCCACCACACGACAGCCGTGCCTGCAGTGGATGAAGAGCTCCCCGATCTGCTCGGCCACCGCGATGTTGTTCACCACCACTGTCAGCTTGGCATTGTCCACAGGACACTTCTCTGGGGAGGAGGGCATGGATCCCACAGCCTACCCGTCAGCCCCGTCCCTCGCAGCTCCACCCAGTGCAGACTGAATCCCAGAGAGGCAGGAGGGTGCAGTGGCAGGTCCAGATAGGCGTGAGCCCACTGGGTGCCTGATCCACCAACCTATGACCTACTGAGGTGCCTGGCGCAGGAATAGGTGCAGGGCTGGGCCACCCAGAGGATAGGCAGGTAGTGACAGGGGTCTCTCAGATGACCTGATAAAGTCTTTTTTTCGGCAGGTGTACTGGGGATTGAACTCAGGGGCACTCAACCAATGCGCTCGGCTTATTTTGTGTTTTATGTAGAGACAGGGTCTCACTGAGCTGCTTAGCACCTTTGGCTTTGAACTCGTGATTCTCCTGTCTCAGCCTCCCTAAGTGCTGGGATTACAGGTGTGCGCCACCGCACCCAATATAGGGCCAAAGGGCAGAGGGCAAGGGGTGAGGGACAAGGCATGATGAAGCAGCCAGGCTGGGTGGCAATAGTATGGGACCAGCCACTAAGGGAACAGATGCTGGTGGGGACAGAGGTATCCAACAAAGTAGAGGTGCCGACTCTGGGAGGCCCCATCCCACATCCACTACAGTGAGGGCTGCATCTGGAGACACTGGGAGTCTCGTCTATGGAGCTCCTGAGCTTGGGCCTTAGTGCCCGCAGCACCACTACAGCCCCCACAGGGGACATGCATGCCTGGACACTGTGGGAAGGAGCAGGGAGAAGCCAATAGCTTCTGCTGAGTGACCAGGGCCACAGATAAGGCTGGGGCTGCCCTCACCAGCTGAGGGATAAGGTGGCTGGGTCTGGACTGGAGGGAAAGACCTACCTGACTTCAAGGCGCATCTTCTACAGAACGTGTGCTGTGGGGATAAAGGGCAGAGTTGGGGGATGGCTGTGGTCTTCTTCACCCCAACTCTAAGCCAGTAGCAGCCCAGGGTTCATCCCACTCCCTGCCCCACACCGCAGACGGCACTCAGGCCGCCAGACCAGGCCTGTGATCCAGGCCAAGGCTCACAGGAAGGGGACCAGCAGCCTACCAGCCCGAGTCCTGTCAAGCAGCTGGGTGGGGAGGAAGGGTCTACAGGCAGCCTCACCCCACATGTGGTGATCACAGGGTCCTTGAATACACCACAGCAGAGTTGGCAGCACAGCTTCACCGAGGGCTGCTCAGCAAATACCAGTGGCTCCTGAACCAAGCAGGCAAAGGGGAGGAGAGGGGAAGGTGGGCTGGGGTGCTAACAGGGGCCAAGGGAGTCCTCCCCAGTCACACCACCCAGGCTGCCAGGCCCACCCAGTCCAGGTCCCAAGCTGCTCTCTGGGGCTGGAGGCACCTCAGCTAGGATGTCTTTAGAGAAGCTGCTAAGGCCTGGCGGGGGGTGCCTTAAGAGGACCAAGGAGGGAAAGCAGGATGGAGGCCCCCAAAGGCAGGGCTCAAGCAGGGAGGATCATGTCCAGCAGTGTGGACAGTGTCTACACACACTGTCTGGGCCGGTTCTTGCCTGTCCCTCTTCCTGAGATGAAGACGAGAAAGGGCCCCACCTGCCCACTGCACTTTCCTGGGCAGCCCTGAGACAGGAATAGAAAAACCGTACCTCGGGGACCCAGCTTGGCCCCTCAAGTTCTGACATGGACTAGAGTAGACCAGAACTCCTGCCCAGACCTGATCCGTGCTCACTGTGAGCTAGGCTGGCGTGGCCCAAGGGAAAGTACCCCATCCCAGAGCGCAGCGGGAGTTCTGGAAGACCCTCTGCACTGAACCCACCGCACCTACCGGCTCCTCCTCTTCCTCAGGCAGCGAGAATGTGGAGCGCAAGGACATGCTGGACTCAGAGTGCAGGGAGCGGACGGAGATGGCCGAATCGGAGCGGCGAGGAGTGCTGATAGGGGGCTGCACGGAGACGAGCAGGTCACCAGGGCTCCGCACAGGTCTGTGCAGTGGGTGACTGGGGCCCAGCCCTGCAGAGACTGGAGGGGCAGTGTCCCTCGCTACCCGTGGACTAGCAGGTGCTTGCGTGGGGACAGCCACGAGGAGCGCATGGGGAGTTGGTGCAGCCTCGGCCCCCCGCCTGCCCGCTTCATCAGCCGGCCCCAGTCCCTGGCGCGGGGCTGCCCACTTAGGACTGCCAACTTTCTTTGTGTAAATGGAGAGACTTCCTGCTATTCAATTCTACGAGGACACACTCGGGCTGTTTCCTGCTTCCCGTGAGGGAATGCAGGCTGCAGAGGGGGTGCCTCCAATAGCCAATCCTGGGGTAGCTGAGAGCCCCTGGATTATTGGATGAAAGGGAGTAGAAGGCTGGCCTGGGAGTGGCTGCTGGGCTCCAGGTGCTCACTAGGCTCAACAGCCTGTCTAGTGTCCTGCCCAGGGGACTCTAGTCCAGCCTGGAAGGTTTGCAGGGAAGGCAGGGACAGGTCCCCAGCAAGTCGTGCCTGAGCCTCCTGAGAGCAGGAGGCCAGGGTCTCCCTCAGGTGCCTGCCTCTGCCTGAGCCATGCACAATGAGGGCTGGGGGAGGATTCCAGGAGGAGGGGATGGGCACTGTTCCTTCCTCCTTTCTGGGCCTGGAAACTTCCAGAAGATTCCAAGAACTGATGCTCCCTGAAGCTCCTCCCTTTGGGCTGATGGAAGCTTGCAGCCCCGTCCCTTGAGCCACTGCCTCAGCAAGCAGCACGTGCACTGCGGTCGAGGTCTCCAGGCTGGCCAGCCGCCTCTGCAAAGCCTCTGTCCATCATGGCAGCAGTGAGGCTGATCATCTCCTACCAGCCTGGGTGTGAAACCCCACAGTACAGAGGCACAGCCAGTCCCAGGGCCAGACATCCCCGGGCAGGTGGCAGAACTGCATACATGGGCCTCCCTCACTAGGACAGTGCCCACTCCCCATCACAGTGTCCCAAGTGGCTTGTCTACAAGGTAATACCACCTGAAGAACAGAGGGAAAAGTCAGCCAAAGCGAGTCACCCGTCCCCATGAGTGGCAGTGGGAGCCAGAGCAGGGAGAGCAGAACAAGGGGAGCAGCCCCAGAACCCCACTCCTCGGCCACCATTGTGAGCTTCTCTCAAGGTCCAAGGTGCCCGCATTTCTTTAAGGGCTGCCGTGACCCACTGGATGCTCTGTGATTATCTGACACCAGAGGAACAGTAAATCCACTTCCTCCACAGGCCAGGCTGGCTGGTCAGAGGTCACAGATAGAGACTGCGGCAGGCAGAGCCCCAAGAGGTGTAGGTCCACCTGACTCTTCCTCCTTGGGGTCTCCTGCAGGACCTGGCACTCAGCAAGTATGCCTGTTCAGCTGACTAAAGTTTCTTCTATTAAAAAGGAAAACAACGGGCTGGGTTGTGGCGCAGTGGTAGCGTGCTCGCCTAGCACGCGTGAGGCACTGGGTTCGATCCTCAGAACCACATAAAATAAAATAAAGATATTCTGTCCATCTACAACTAAAAAATAAATATTTTAAAAAAAAAGGAAAACAAGGAGCTGGGGTGTCTCAGTGGTACAGCAGTTGCCTTGCATGCGTGAGGCACTGGGTTTGATCCTCAGCACCACATAAAAATAAATAAAATAAAGATATTGTGTCCATCTGCAACTTAGGGAAAAAAAAAAAAGGAAAACAAGTACTGGCCTCTTAGGATGAGGAGAAGCCTCTGGTCCTGAGAAGGCAAGGCAGAGCTGGAGAACCAGTCCAAGGCCACCTGCAGAGCTGCTGCACCGGCAGAGAGCAGGTGCAGAGGAGGGCCAGCCTGCTTCCCAGTGCCCCGGGCCCCAGTACTGTTGGGGTTGGCCTGTTTTCTGGCAGGCCCAGAGCCCAGCAATGAGCACCAATGACCCAACTGACAGGGCATGGCCTGCATGACCCTGGCCACTGTGCTGGGCAGCAGCAACTAGCCCAAGTGTCCTAACCCCTCCCTCCCTCCCTCACACGGCCAGGAACAGGGCTCTCTAGCATCCCCACACTCAGCAGGGGCCTCACAGGCCGCCTGCTCCTGCTGGCCCCCAGCTGAGGTCCATGCACCTTTCCTCGCCTGCTGCATCTCTCCCCAGTGCGGACCCCTCCCTCAACTCCCTGCCTACCTAGCAACCCACTCTCTCTACTCAGCAGCGGAGGAAGCTTCAGGAACAAGGATTTTACCTGGCCACCCTTGTGCCTGAACCTTCTGTGGACCCCATCTCACTCGGAATCGAGCCTAACGTGTCTTGTCCTGGCCCTCAGGTGACACGCCCTCCAGCCCAGGCCCCCAGAGGCTGCTCCTGCTACCATCTGGTCATGGGGCCTCCTTTTTGTCCTAGGAACTTGCTAGGTATGCTCAGGCCTCAGGTGTCTGCACACTGCTCACTCTGCCCTAGTGTCAGCACTGCTTGGGCCCTGGACCCCAGGACACAGGGCCTGCGGGAGCGTGGGGACCTACCATGCTGTCCTCCTCATCCCGTGGGGAGTAGGCAAGGGTGCTGGAGGAGGAGGGTGTTCTGCGGTGCTGCTTGTATGTGCTGGTCCCGTCAGCTGCCAAGAAAAGGAGGAGGGGCAAGGAGCTGTGGATGTGGCTGCTGCAGGAAGGCCTGCCCACGCTGTGCTGGGCCTGACCAGCAGAGCCTGTGCAGTGTGTGTGCAGTGGTCTGTTTCTAGCTCTGGGCCTTCTCCAGGTACAAAAGGGTGCGATGACGGAGTGCGTAGCTGGAGTTGTCCCCAACATCAAACCGTACTGGGAGCATGGCTGGAGCTCACCCTGCCCCTGGACAGCTCCAACACTGAGTCTAGACACTCCTGGCCCCAGCCCTGCCCACCCCGAGGGGTCTTCTTTCAGAGTCTCCACAGGCCCATCAACCTAGCCTACCTGGGCTACTGGACTGAGCCCTGCTGAGGTGCACGGTCAGCACCAGGCGATCACACCTAAGGGCACCGGTAGGGGTGGATCACACCTAAGGGCACTGGCAGGTGGGGGCAACTTGTTTGACCTTCAAGGTGACTGCCAGCCGAGCTGCCTGACAGCCTTGGTTCAGAGGCAACATGCAGACAGGCCAAGGGCAGGCAACAGGGCCAGGACAGCACGCTGACAGTCCCAGTCCTCCTGTACTCTTCCTGGTACAGCCAGAACCAGGAAGCAGCCCAGCCGTTGCAACTTCCCCTGTGAAGGTGCTCAGGCACCCTCCCTCCTCCTGCCCACACCACACTGCGGCCTGAGCCAGAGGGCAGGGCTGCCCTGAGAAGCAGGGCTGGGAAAAGCCACCTCATGGGGCCCACATGCCCTCCACTGGATGCACTGGAGTGGCTGCTATCAGCCTCAGACCCAGCCAGGTCCAGATGTCACAACAACCAGCCCAAAGCCTCAGGTCAAGATCAGGCCTCAACTGCCTGCCCTGTGACTGGGCCTCTGTTTCCCTATCCTTAACAAGAGTGGCCAGATAAGGCAACTGCTATGCCTTACTGCTGAGCTCCCAGGGCAAGGGTGCAACAGCCCACGTCCTCCTCTGTTCCTAGAGCTTTTGACATTTGTAACAGGCACTGTGCGCCCTCCAAAGGTAGATGAGCAGTCTCTTGGGTGGGCGATTAGGAGTGGTATTTTCTTTTTTCCTTAGGAAAAAACCACAGGAGCCAGGTGTGATGGCACACACCTGTAATCCAGCTTCAGAGACTGATGCAGGAGGACTGTGACTATAAAGCCAGCCTCAGCAACTTAGCAAGGCCCTAAGCAACTCAGCAAGACCCTATCTCTAGGGGCTGGGGTTATGGCGCAGTGGTAGTGTGCTCGCCTAGCATGCGTGAGGCACTGGGTTCGATCCTCAGCACCACATAAAAATAAAATAAAGATGTTCTGTCCACCTACAAGTAAAAAATAAATGTTTAAAAATATATACTTTAAAAAAAAAAGACCCTATCTCTAAAATACAAAAAAGGGCTGGGGATGTGGCTCAGTGGTTGAGTGCCCCTGGGTTCAATCCCTAGTACCAAAAAAAAAAGAAAAAGAAAAAAAGTTGCATGAGAAGAAAAGCAGCTTTTTCAGAGCCCCTAAGGGTCAGCCAGCAGCAAAGGAGCTGGCACGAGAAGGCACACCAGGTCTACCCCAGGAGACCACGGGAAGGCAATTAAAAACAACTAGTTGGCACATACCTAAGAGCACAGTACTAGAAAAGCAAGAGAACGCACTCCTGCCCAGAGCTCGGCCCTGGCCCCACACCCTCGGGAAGGACACTACATCTGCAACGCCCTCAACCTCAGGCCACAGTGTGGGGCTGAGGGTCATGGACCACGACCAAGAAAGGATCCCATGATACGCATGACCTGCTGGAGGCTAGGAGACCGGCTGAGGCTGAGCCAGCCCCAGGTGAGGAGAGCAGTGGGTGGGCTGGGGGTGCCTCCAGTGGAGTGAGAGCACCCTCCTTGGAGAGGTGCTGGGAAGAAAGGGAGGCCAATGCCAGGGGATGGGAGAAAAGGACGCACGGCAGAGGCGGAGGTGCTACAACAGGATGGCACGGCTCCTGCCCAGCCAGGGGACTGGCGAGCAACAGAGGCCAGAGGCTGACGGTGCCTCCTCCAAGGGAAGTGTGGCCTGGGAGGGGCAGATTCCTCCCACTCACAGGCTCACCTTTGGTGATGGTGGTGACAGCCGAGAAGGCGGGTCCAAAGGTGGTTTCCATTCTGGTCTAGGAGAGAGGGAGGACCCTTGGCCTTAGCCCGAGAGCACGTGGGCGTGCACTGCCACACTTACCCGCGGACGGGCATGCGGATGGGCATGCTCACGTGGGGACAGCCAGCACCATGCTGGGTGGCGGCCCTGCCTGCAGGCCTGCCACTCTGGAAGCTCTGCAGTCAGTCAATGACTGGAGCATGGGTGTACGGAGAAGGCAGACCCTCACCTTTGGGGCGCCCCTTACCCCGGTGCTGAGGTCTGGGGAGGGAAGGTTGGCAGGCCCCCCAGAGAAGCGGTTGTAGCGGGCGCTCTTGCCCGAGCTCATGCTCTAGAGAGGCATCCAGGGTCCTTGGGCAGCGTTCCCTGTGGATGGAACACAAATGAGGGACTGCAAAATGGCGGCCTGGGTCCCTGACCGTCAGCCAAGTTGCCCTGTGTGACGGGCTTGCTCTAGCTGGTACAGCACAGGATGCGCTGTGGCCCGTTCCTGTCTCTAACACCAACTTTCAGGCAACAGCCCTTCTGCCCCCTCCTACCCCAGGTGTGCACAGGCCCCAGGTGCAGACAGGTGGGCCCTCAATTTTACCAGTCTGCAAAGCCTAGCCCTCCTAAGCAGCTCACCCAGCTCTGCTCCAGAGGTGGGGAGTCCCCTAGATGTGCTGTTACAGCTGGTCACGCCACAGGCTGAATGTCCCTAGGTGCAAAGCTGGGGCTCAGAGGCATTCTCCACTAGCCCCCTGGGCTTGGTCCACGGCAGAATACATATGAGGACCTAGTGACATGGGGACCAGGGCACGATGAATGTTCTCCTACCATGGTAGGAACTGTTGGGACCTGGC
Organism: Xerus rutilus; assembly: GCA_028644305.1. Lineage (NCBI taxonomy): Eukaryota > Metazoa > Chordata > Mammalia > Rodentia > Sciuridae > Xerus > Xerus rutilus. Next base: position 33,814,492 of record CM053415.1, read on the forward strand.
CAGACCCAGTCTGCAGGACAGCAGGGACACTAGGAGAACCATGGAGCAAAATAACTGGAGCCCAACTTTGCCCACACACGATCACATGAAGAAAGTCACAGAAAAGAGTGGAACCTCAGCTCTTGAATCTCATGCAGGTCACCCACACCCTGACTGTGCCACTTAGGGCTCAGGTGCTGGGGCGACAGGGAGAAGGTATGTGGGAGGCAGAGGAGGTCCACCACTGATAGTCTGGGCTGGGCCTGAGCAGATCGCACCCCTCAGCAGGCCTGACTCAGGAAGAAGGAAGATGAGAGGAAAAAGAAAACCCAGACAACGGGTCACACTCAGGACAGGTCCTGGCAACAGAGCTGTCTCAGGCCGAGACAACTGCTACCTCGTGGCAGCCCAGCCACAACCCTGCAGGGGCACAAGCACTCCCAGCAGTCTCCCCACTCTCAGGACCGAGCAGCCTAGAAGCCAGGAGCCCATGAGGGTGGTGCTGGGACAGCACCATGTCCTGCCATAGAGCAGCAGCTGTGGTCAGAGCCACAAAGCCCCAGCAGATCTCCCCATGGGGAAGAAGGCCACACACCAGACTGCACCATGAGGCACACATTAGTACTTCCCCTGGATGCCACCGTAGCACCTGCGCTCAGTGATTTCAGGACCAGCTTTCTTCTTGGAGGGCACGACAGCAGAATGCCCATCTCAGGTCCAGAGCAGGAGAGCAACCAGTTCCTGAGAAACCAGTCCCAGCGCCACAACAAGAAGGAGGGAGAGACAGTTTGTGCCCCCATGCTGTGAGGATGCAGCACCTGGGCAGCCCCACTGCTCCCAGCCTCTGGCCTCCCTCCTCCCACCCGAGTCACCTGCCAGCACACACCCTTGTCTCTACAGCATCCATCTCCTCCCTCCCACTGCACCAGCCTGGTTACCCAGCAGAAGCCACCCCACCCAACACCCTCAGACCCAACTCTAACTCCAGGGCTTGGCTGTGTGCCTCAAACTAGGCCCTCTGGGTAAGGGCACCTGAGCTCAAAGGAGGTGTCCCTGGGGCAAAGATGTGCATGCGGCTTGTTCTGCCTCTACATGCATCTGCTCCCAGCTCCTGGCACCACTGCTGGCCTCCCTGCTGATCAGGAAGGTCTGGGACAGCTGGCCAGAGGTTCACCTTGCTACCCAGACACCCTGAGCCCGCGGCCTGGAGGACTCACGGTGGGACTGAGTGGCTCGTGGAGCAGGATCAGGAGACACGACCGGACCACTCAAGCCCGTCTGCTCTCTCCCTGCTGGCTTCCAGGGCCACAGGCCAGCCGCCAGCTCCAGCAGCCAGGACCCCAGCAGGTGCTCCCCCATCTTCGCAGACAGGCTACAGACAGGCTGCCTACCCGGGGCCTGCCCAGCACCACACCTGTTGTTCCAGGCTGGGAGAGCAGGAACTGGCTTCTCCCTCACTCTGAGGCGAGGTAGACATAAAGGCACCAGGGCAACATGCAAATCAGCCGGGAAGTCCCAAAGGCCAATGGCACCCAGGGCCACAGCATGACACAGGGTGGTGGGGGACTTACAGGACTGGCCAGGAAGCCACACTGAGCAGGGAGCGAGGGAGGGAGGCAGACTGCTGGGCTGGGGAGTTGCTTCCCAGATCACAAGGGTCCAGCCCCGGCCAGGGACTGGGGGTAGGCGGGCCCCCGGCTAGAGTCCAGCACCCCCATCTGTGTGCCCCGCCTGGAAGGCAGCAATCCATCATCAGCATCTCCAAATTGAGCAAGATGTTGAGGCCTCTCCTTAGCCCAGTCCCCCGCCCAGGGACTGAATTTTGCAATAAGAGTCTTCCCCGGTGTCCTGGGCCCAGGCTCCAGGCAGCAGAGAGTGCCCTGCAGGACAAAGGCCTAGGAAGCAGATGCTGAGCCGCTCAGCACCCAGCTGGCTGGCAGGACAGGGAGGCTGTGCCCTGGGGCCCCAGAGTGGGAGTGGAGTGCCTCTTTCTCACCCTACACCCTGCTGAGGCTCTTGGTGGGCAGGAAGTTACCATCCAGAGTAAGAATTCACCAGTGGTTCTCTGCCTCCTGGAAGCCAGTTGCTCCCGCCCTCCAGCTCCCAGTGCTGGGAAGTGGGAAACAGCCTTCCTCAGGGCTGGTCCCTCTTCCCAAACTAGGAAAAACCTTAGCAAGTGGGCTGAGAAAAGGCTTTCCCCATCGGTTCCCTGCCCCTCCTTTCCAAGTCCAAGGACCACCTGTCTGTCTGCCTGCAGGGTACAGAACAGGGATTCTTTTTTTTTTCTCGTGATACTAAAGACTGAACCCTTGAACCCAAGGGTGCTCTACCTCTGAATTATATTCCCAGTCCTTCCCATTTTTATTTTGAGACAAGGTCTCATTAAATTGCCCAGATTAGACTTGAACTTGTGATCCTTCTTTCTCAGTCTCCTAAATTGCAGAGATTACAAGTGTTCACCACAGCACCCAGCAGGACTCTATCTTTTAAAAGGAGAAGACTCCAAAAGGAATGGTGCTGTCCACTGTGGCTGTCACAAGTTGCTAAGTGTGACCCAAGGGTGCTCAGGGTTCTGCCAGGGCAAGGCAGGGTGGGGTAGGTATGTGCAAACAGGGCAGAGCAGTCTCTCTTCCCCTAGCCTCTGCTCCACCACACCCTCCACCTGGGGCCACCTCACTTGAGTCTGGGGTAGAGGCCCAGAGATTTCTGCTCATCCATTTCCACTTTCAAGGGAGTTCCTCAGATCCTGGGGGCTCTCCCTGGCCAATAAGACCTTCTCCCTACACACATGGAATGCAGCAGCACCTCTTCTAGAAAGCCTGATCAGGAAGGTAAGGCTCACTCCTTTCAACCCCAGGAGGGAGTCTAAGGCTTGGAGCCCCATAGCACAAGACCTGCTGGGGTATCATCCTTGCGGGGTAGAGGGGAGAGACAAGTCTCTATTCCTTTTCCCTTGGGACAAACCCTAAGGAGATCTGGGTCAGGCTTGGCCAGGGTCCTTCCCTACTTGGAACCTGTGGCTGGAAGCAGGTGGAGTGGAAGCCCAGGTGGGCCTGTTGGGGAGCAGGGCACTGGAGGGGGTGCAGATCCAACTCCCTGCTAAGGGCAAGCCAGCCCTTAAGGTACTCCTCCTGCAGCCCCGAGGGGTGGGGGTGAGGGTGGCCCTGTCCACTGAACAGCGTGTGCTGAGCCCTAAAGGAAGCAGGCACACCCTGGAAGCCCTCTTAGGCCTATAACCATCCTGAGAAGAGCCTAGGTGGCTCCACAGGCTTCAGTAAGCCTGAGCTTTGGGTGGCCAACTGGCTGGACTGCAGCCAAAGCTCCAAGCATGGCTCTTTGAGTCATGGAGCCAACCTAGGGGACCCGCAGACGGTCCTACAAACCGTCCAGCCCCTGGGTCAACCCTTGCCTCAGCTTCCTGGCCCAAGCCCAGGCCCAGCTGCCAAATCCTATAGAAACGGGTCTGGTTGCCATAGCAAAGCCACATGCACTTTCCTGCCTCTCCCCCCAGTGTCCCCTTAGCACATCTTTTCCATCCCAGACAGGCAAGGTTTAACATCCAGAATCTAGGCGGCATCCCTGTTCTGCCTGCTTCAGGCCTAAGAATCCCCTCAGACCTCTGTGGGCCCTGGGCAGAGGCCCATTTGGCCTCTCTCCCCTCCCAGCCCCCTATCCTGGCCTCTGTCCTCATCTTGCCTTTCCCTGCTTTCTCCACTCACAGCCCCAACTATGTGGAGGCCTCGTAAACAGCCTCCCCTTCCCAGGGCTCTGCCTCCTTGTACCTTACACCCAGCTTCCAGGCCTTTCCTGCCCAGGCCAAGCCTCCTTCTGCTGGAGGAAGGGAGTTGCCCTGCTCAGTAGCCAGGTTCCAGCCCCACTGCCGTAGGAACGGACTTTGCTGTCCCACCTGCCCTGGCCTCAACTTGCCATCCTTTCTTTTCCAGATCTCTTGATTGTCTGTGGTGTGGGGACCAGGCACCTGGGTTTCTATGAGGCTGCCCCTTCTACCTGGGTGCCCCTGGGACACGTTCACCTCCACTCTGTATCTTTCTGCCTGAGACCCCCAAGCACCAAGTCCCATCTCATCAGCACCAGCCCCTGGTGGCCATTTCCTTCCCCATCTGCTCACCTGGCAGCACATTCCTCCAAGGGCAGCAGGTTTTTCTACCCTGGGACTGTCATACTGGGGACACAGGGGTATTTGTCAAAGGGCAAGGGGTAGGTGGGTCCCCCTCCAAGGGTCCCTCCTGACTGAGCCCTCCAGAGGGCTGATGAAGAGCTAGATGCCCACTTACTGGTAAGGTCAGGCATATGGGGACCCTGGTTCAGAGCAAAATAAGTCCAGCTGATAGCTCATGGCATTGGCTGGCCCTTCACACATGTGCTCCCATGGACCCCTGAGGGTGTCTATCACAGACATGGTGTGTGACAGAGTGGTCAAGGCCAGGCCACAGACTCAGACATATCTGGGTTAAAATCCCACCTCTGACTCTTAACAGATATATGACTGGGTGAGCCAGCTGGGGGCCCTGCATTTCTCACCATAAGACACCCACACCTAAAAGGAAAGGAGCTGTAAGAGTTAACAATGTGATTAAGAGTGATGGCTCCTTTCTGGGAACTGTGAGAGACTAAGGCTGGCCCATGGACTCGGTCTGCAGCCGGTCATGCCAAGGCTGACCCAAGCCCTGCTGCTTCTGCTTTCTCCATGACTGCCAGCAAACCCAGGAGCTGCACTGCAGCCTTGAACAGCTGAACAGAGCCAGAACGGTTAAATCAGTCTAGGATGCCTGCATCTTCTGCACAGCAGAGGCCCTTTCAGCTGCAGCTTCTTTCCATTTCCTGCACCAGGCATTTTTTTTCATTCAACCAGCTGGCTCAGGGTCACACCCACTGGGTGCTGGAGAGCAGAGACATGTTGATGGCTTTACCTGAGTCTGATCTGACCCTAAAGGAGCTAGAAGTCCACTAATCTCCACTCAGTCTGCCAAAGGCACTTCTCAGTGAGTACTAAAGACCCTGTTTCCACTAAATTTCCAAAGCCTTTGACATAGTGCCACAGAGAATTACCTCAAGGAAACTCTCAGGTTAGGGCACCACCCGAGCTGCTCCTTTCTGGACTGTCTCCCCCTCAGCCATGCTGCACATATCCCTACTCCCCCTGTGGCAGCTTCTAGCTCCCGGAGACTGCAGCCAATAGGCAGAGAAACCTCAGGAATCAGGAACTGGGATTCCATGGAGAAAAGTGAATTCCCAGAGAGGTCAAGTAGGGATTTACATCAGAGGGTGTGCCTACCACAAATCCTCAGGAAATGACCTGGGAAGGGAAAGGCCTAAAAGGAAGAAGTAAAGGAGGCCACAGGCCTGTTGAAAGCAAAGGGTGAGTAGCCCAAAGGGAGGACGACTGTAGGGGTGGTGAGATGAGGGTGCAGATGGGCTGGACGGATGGAACCCCTAAGCATATGAGTCTTAGGACTAGGGTAGAATCCCACCTGACTCAGCTCCAGATGACCACCTAGGTCTTGCTCAAGACAATGAGGCTTGGGCAATTAGACCCCAAAGAGGACCAGGAGACAACGGCCCAGCCTCTTCCTTCTGTCTCCACTAAACTCCCAAATCTATCCTCCACATACAACCAGAAGACTCCCAGACTTTCGCCTGATCCATCTCCTGAGTTTCAAGTCCTCCTCAGTCAGCTTGTAAGCCAAATGAAATTTCCACCCCGCACTGTGAAGCTGTCCTGCCTCCGCCACCTCATCTCTCCCCCAAGCCCGTTCTCACTCTGGGTCTTTGCCCGTCTTGCTCCCTCTGCTTGGAATGCTCCTCCAGCAATGTCCCAGGACTGGCTGCTTCTTCACCTGGTCTCTGACCAACCGTACAGCATTCATCTCCATTCAGAAGCCTCAGTACTCATTTTCTCAGCACCCTGTTTCTCTCACGATACTGTCAGGACTCCTCATGTTTTTGTGTACTGTCAATTCCTCCCTCCTCTCTAGACCAGAAGTGTGCAGGGTGGGTTGCAACCCAGAAGACATCTGCCAACGTCTGGAGACATTTCTGTTGTCACGGGGGCTGGGAGATTACCGGCTTCCAGTAAGTAGAAACCAGGGATGTTGTTCCACATCCTACAATGCACAGGCCAGTCCCTCCAAGCAAAGAACGATCCAGCCTAAGCTGGTAATAGAACGGAGGTTGGGGAACCCAGCACAGGAGATCGCGTCCTCCGCAGTCTCCCAGGCGCCTACAACAGTGCCTGACACCCAGATGGAGCTCAATGAGTACAAGATGAAGGAGAGAAGAGACGAGGGCATGAAGGAACGCAGCGACCGGCGGTCCAGCAGCGAGGCAGGCCGACGCACCGCCGCGGAGACCCCGGCCCGTCTAGGCCCCGCCCCCCAGGCCGGGACCCCTCGGTGTCGCGCTCGCGCCCGGCCCACCGCGCGGCCCCAAGGCGCGAGCCCCCCCGAGGCGCGAGCCCCCCCGGGGCGCGAGCCTCCAGCCCGGCGCTGACACTCACCCGCCCGCGGCTGCCCGGGAACGGCAGCGCCACCCGCTCGCTTCATCGTGCCCCCGCGGCCGCCGGCCGGGAAAGGGACAAGATGCTCGAGCCGGAAGCGCTCGGGCGCGGGGCCCGCCGGGACTTGTAGTCCGCCAGATCTAGTGGCGGGGCCGCTGCCTTCTGCGCGGCGCTTCCGAAACGGCGACTTCCGGCGGCCCCGAAGCCTCTGGGCGTGATTGGCGGCTTCTGAATCGCTCTATGTGCTGATCAAAATCTGATTGGCTC
>CM053415.1:33821754-33840975 GCA_028644305.1 Xerus rutilus
GGGGCTCAGGTGCACACTCAGGCCACGCAGCTCCTGGAAGACGCGGACGTCTGCGTGCGCCTCCACCCTGCTCACTGTGTTGTTGGCCTCCAGGCAGACATGGTAGGTGCCTGTTGCCACATAGGTGTGGCTGACCACTGGCTGGCTCTGCGTCAGGACAGGGGAGCCGTCCCCAAAGTCCCACACATACATGACACCCCCAGGTGAGGGCAGGGGGTGAGGATAGAAGGTACCAGGCTGGCCAGCCACCAGAGTGCTGCTGCTCATACCGACGGCCATCATGGGCAGTGTGTCACGCACGCTCACAGGTATCACCTGCGTGAGGTTCTCGAAGGTGTTGGACACGAGCACCGTCAGGTTGTACTCACCTGTGGGACAGACCCAAGTGGGACCTCCTTCTCACAGATTCCCCACCCAGCCCTGGCACCATGTGGAGACAACCCTCCTCAAGATGTGACCCATGGTACCCTTGGCCCCTGGGAGGGGCCCCACAACAGGCTGCACGTGGGACAGAGCAGAGAGGGCAGAAGAAAGGACATCTCCAGGCACAGGTGGGCAACGAGGGAGCACAAGGGAGGCCACGCAGCCTGTGCACAAGCCACCGGGGGTGCTGCTGTGGGCTCTGGATCCCAAGAGAAGGGTGAGAGCAGGACCAAGAGGGTCCCAAGTGCAGCAGACTCAAGTCAGGGCTGCCTTAAGGACCCCCTTACCCTGTGAGGTCCCGAGTCATTGACCCAGGCAGGGTCAGGGTGGGGCAATGGGATGGTCCTTGGGAGTATCGTCCCTGGGGAGGTCTGCCCCAGGCCAGGGTCAGTGGGCACTGGCCGCACCCTTACCTGGGATGGCATAAGAGTGCGTGACACTGTGTTCCACCAGCACCTGGGCCACCGTGGGGTCTGGGACCTGGAAGGACTCATCGTATGGAGGCTTGAACTGACCCAGCATCTGCTCCCCATCCCCAAAGGTCCACCTGTCAGGGCATTAAACTGACAGTGAGTGGACCAGACAGGGGCGGGTGGGCAGGGCTGGCTACACGCAGAGGGGGCACACACTTCCCCACAGTGGTCCCATCCTGGCACCTTTGTTCAGGACACCCCAAGACTCTGCGTCATAAGGCCTCCCACCCCTCCCATGCAGCCCTCACAGGCCTTAGATACTGGCACCCCAAAAGGAGAAGAAGGGCTCAAGACAGCAGCCCTGGACCAGGCTCCCAGTCAAAGCCAGGTCTTGGGTGAAGGACCTGGCCCCAGCGCGCCCAGGCACCGACCAGCGGCTGTGCTCTCCACGAGGCCCAGAGGCACTCACAGGAAGGCCACCTCCACAGCGGAGTCCACCAGCACACCCGCCACCAACACCAGAGTGGCGTTGGGGGGCAGCACAGTTGGCACTGCAGACACCTGCAGGCCCCGCATCCTGTTCATGCGCTCCACTGTGACGTTGTAGTTCACGGTGACGTTGCTGACGTGATTGGAGGCTGTCAGCTGTGGAGACAGAAGTAAGTGGGTATGGGGGCTGTGGGCAGCAACGAGGACGGCCCACAGGTCAAAGTCCCTAAGCCCAGCTCAGCAACCTCCCCACACTCACCCACAGCCACGGCGGAGTCCTCGGGGCGGCAAGACAGGGCACAAGAGAAGGCAAAGGTGAGCCCCAGACACGCACTGACCCCAGCCACCTCCACCCAGCCCACCTACTGAGAGCTTGAAGATGGCGGCACTCTGGTAGATGACGTTGAAGACAACGTTGTGGAAGGTCAGGGACTGCTTGTCATCGATGGTCCACCGGAAGACCACATCTGAGCCAGCCTCCACCACAGGGCTGTATCGCTGTGGGAAGAACATGGCATTACCGGAAGCTGTGACTCCTGCCCTCCCCTGGGGCTGACTCCACCCCCACCCCATGTGCGTTCCCCAGAAGGACCTGCTGGGAACCAACACGCTGGACCACGACAGCCCTTGACGGACACTGAGTGGCTTCCTCACTGTGAGGGGACCTTCCTCTACGTGCACTCATCTGGGTGGGGGTGTGTCACAGGCCACACTCACCACCAGGACGCCCTGCAGCACACGGGCCTCGGGGCTGGGCATGGCTCGGAGGCCACGGATGGGCTCCTCGGCTGTCACCCGCAGGCTGAGGTTGGCCTGGCTGGCACTGTTCTGAGCCACAAGCTCCAGCAGGTGCTCCCCAGCACTGAGACCAGGCAGCACCAGCACTGAAAACAGGGTGCCGTTGGTCTCCCAGGTGCAGCTGGGCTCAAGGGACTTGGCCACATCAGGGCAGGTGTCCTCAAAGGGTGCACTGACGTTGCCCCCAGGCCAGTGAGCTACAGCCGTGGCACTGGCACCAGAGTCCAGCTGAAGCACCAAGACCGAGCCATTGGCTGGCACATAGAGGTGGCCATCGTGGAGGGCAGGGTGGAGAACCCGCAGCCCTGTCACCGGGGAGATCACGTCAAAGCTGCAGGACAAGTTGTGCCTGGAGACACTGTTGCCCACCGTGGCCCGGACCTCATAGTGCCCGGGATGTCGCAGCCCAGGGTTCGGCCTCAGGCCCAGCAGAGGGGTGAGCCGTTCTGTGGCTAAGAACAGTTGCAGGACACAGGCAGGGCCAGCCCGAGCGCCCTCCAGCTGAGCAGGCAGGTGGGCTAGCCAGTCAGAGGCATTGGTGGAGAGATACAGGGCTTCGAGGCCAGGGCGTCTGGGCACTGGGGGACAGTGCAGCAAGGCACCTGGGCCAGCATCATGCTGTAAGCCAATGAGGTCACCAGGGAGCACAGGCACGTCATGGTCGCAGAGAGTGACCTAAGGAAGGAGACAGGGCTGTGTGAGAGCCCACAGGGACCTGGGCCAGGGCCAGGGCCAGGCGGCAGGCAGTGCTCCCAGCTGGACACCTCAGCACCATCAACTACGCTTCCAGGGGCTCGCAGCCAGGACAAACAGGGCAGCAGAGACAAAGGGGACATGACGGGAATGCAACAGGGCTAGGCTGCCCCACAGAACGGCCCTCCTCAGAGGACTTGAAGGATGGGAAGAAGCCAGGCCCCATGGGCAGGCAGGAGCCCTCCTCAGCAAAGGCCCTCGTCGGGAAAGGCAGGTAGGTGCAGGCAGGCCTGCTGGCTGTGCAGAGGAGTCCACACTGAGTGTGATGGGCAGCCTAGGGAAGGCAGCCTTGGGCGCTGGTCAGAGGCAGACAGACTAGAACAGGGACACATACCGAGTACTGCGTAGGGGGACCTGCAGGCACAGAGAAGAAGAACTCCCTCCATAGCGTGTAGGTAGCCTTTGGGAGCCTGGGGCCTGACAGGGACCCATTGGCACAGGCCCAAGCATGGCAGGAGGCATTCAGAGGCATGCAGACATTGGCTTCAGGGCACCAATGTCCCTCCAGCATATACTCGGGGACCAGCTCAGTCCTGTTGTCAGGCTCACTGCTATTTTCCAAGGCCCCTGCAAGTAGATAAGAGGTATTGGGGGCCAGTTAGGGATGTCCCACCCACCTGCCACGATACCAGAACTGGCCAGCCAGTGCCCCCTACCACCACCACTGGTCCCCTGCTACAAGGCCATTTGCCATTGACCTGGGGCAGACCTCCAACCCGACAGCCACCCCACAACCTGAAGTCTCCAGGCCCTGCTCTCTGTCCACCTAAAGGCTGGGGACCAGCAAACCTGAGAGCTCAAAGAGACCCCCTGACCTCTCCAGCTCCCACCACCACCACCATGCCCCACCTGCTGCTCCCGAGGGCCGGTACACCTGCAGCCGCAGCTGGGCAGGCCCCCTGAGCTCCTGGGTCTCAAATTCAGCTGCAGTGAGGAAGGCTTCACGGCTCAGAGTCAGGCCAGGGAACACCATGACCTGGAGGGCAGGGGGCACTCAGTGCCAAAGACTGAATGGGGGCCTGGACCCCACAAGCCCAGCACCACCAGGGCAAAGAAAAGGAAGCTATTGAATGGTCCTATCAGCCATTAGATGGTCTAGCATGGACCTCATTTCATGTCACAGGGAAGAAAAATAAGGCTAAAACCATCTGTGAGCAGCAGGGTCCTTAGCTTGGTCTTAAAAACCATTCGTCCTTGGGCTGGGGCTGGGGCTCAGTAGTAGAGTGCTTACCTAGCACATGTGAGGCACTAGGTTTGATCCTCAACACCACATAAAAATAAATACAAGTAAAAAAATATTTCTGATCTTAAAAAAATCGTTTCATTCACCCAGTAGGACATGGTGGCCTCACTTGTAATCCCAGCTACTGGGGAAACTGAGGCAAGAAGATCAAAACTTGATGAGACTTTGTCTCTAAATAAAAAAGAGGCTGGGGATATAGCTCAGTAGTAGAGGTACTTCCTGGGTTCAATCCCAAGTAATGCAAATAAGTGAAAAAAACAATATAATATAAAATAAAACATTCACCCTAGCCGGGCGTGGTGGCTCAAGCCTGTAATCCCAGCACTTAGGGAGGCTGAGACAAGAGAATCGTGAGTTCAAAGCCAGCCTCAGCAATGGCGAGGCGCTAAGCACCTCAGTGAGACCCTGTCTCTACATAAAACACAAAATAGGGCTGGGGATGAGGCTCAATGGTTGAGTGCCCCTGAGTTCAATCTCCAGTACCAAAAAAAAAAAAAACATTCACCCAGAGCAGGGCTAGCAGATGCTCAGAGTTCTCCCAGACAATGGGATTAGATGCTTTTCATCTCTGCACTCCATGGATTTTCAAAACTATGCTGGGCACAAACTTTAGGAAGGCCCCCCACAAAGCCAACTTGCTTTTATTCAAAGACACAGAGCAGCAGCTAAGGCAATGCCCCAGAGGTGAGAGGGGTCAAGGATGCACAATGGCTGGCCTACCTCCACAGGCTGCTGGGGGGCGAGGAGGACTTCCTGCTGTGCCAGCATACTCAGGGGTCCCTGCAGGCCCCCACCAGGCACTCCCACGAGGAAGTTCTCAGCATCCCACACGGGGCCTGGGAGTGACAAGCATGCAATGAGGTGCTGGTGCCAGGCCACGGGGACAGGTGGAGGGACATCCAGGGTGGGGCAGACCTGGGTCTGAGCCACCCAGCAGCTTCCCCCTCTCCCCAGTTCCCTCCACATTTGCTTCTTCCAGTGCAGCTTCAGGCCAGGCCCAGCAGCAGGTGCTCAGCACACCTGCTAATGCCAAGCATCTCGGGGCGACTGTGGGCGCGCAGTCCCAGCCATGCCCCAGTGTCCTGCGCACCTCCAGGCCGCAGCTCGCAGACGTAGCTGTGTGGAGCTGAGCACAGGTCAGTGTTGCACTGTCCTGCAGGTCCTAGGCGCACACAGTGCTCAGCTGTGGCCGGGTGCGGCTCCCCAGGCAGCCAGTTCTGGCAGCTCTCCAGGCTGAAGGCTTCACCCTGAGATGCTGGGCCAGCCTCTGCCCCCTCCACAGCCGAGAAGCCGATCCACACATCCAGGCTCCTGTAGGTAGATGGCAGAGAGGGTGGGGGCATTGAGGGGGCGCCCCGTCCTCACACTGGGGCATGCTCCCCACAGCCCTGGCAGGTGGGTCCTATCACCATCTCATTTCTCACATGGGAAAGAGGTTCCTAGACGTGACCAGGCAAGCAAGGCCCACAAGCCTAGGCCTGTGGCAGCAGAGCATCTGCCCAGTGGTCCACGCCCATTAGGCCAGTGGGCACAGGCAAAGGCCCCTCACAGGGCTCCACCTCAGACCTGACTGAGGGCCACCAGCCACCACACCTTGCTCTGCAGGGAAGAGCCAGGTACATACTTGGGGACAAAGACAGCCTCACATCAGACCCCAAGTGGGCTGCCACCTGAGGGACAAGCCAAAGTAGGAAGCCCCTGCTGAAGGTGGTGTGTAGATGCACGTCCAGACTCAGGCAGAGGTGAGCACACCAGCATGGGTGCAGCACACACACTCATGCAGACAGAATGGACACGCGCACAGGGCACACCGACTGGGAGCTGTGCTGCAGCCCCAGCGCCAAGAGCGGACGCTGCTGCCCACTAGCCAGAGGGCCCTGCAGAAAGGCCCTGACCACTGTGGGCCCAAATATACCTTCTGGACTCTGAGAAATGCAGAGTATGGCCACAGATACAACAGGAGCCCTCCCCCAGCCCAGCACATGGACCCTTAGGAGAGGTAGGGTCTGGCCTCACACCCCTGCTCCAGCCATGGCAGACTTGGGCTGCAGAGTAAGGGCCTGGCCCCCTGCCACTGGGAGGTACATGTCCCCACAAGACTGGGGAGGGCACCAGAGCCCAGCATGCTCTCCCTGTGGGCAGCACATGATGGCCTTGACCCTTCCCAGGAGAAGAACAAGCACAGTCTCTATGGTAACCCCCAAATCAGCCCTCTCAGGAGGATTCAGTGTCCTCCTCTGCAGAGATGGACAGATTGGGGTCCTGTTCCCAGGTCCCACGAGTGTTTATGAAAGGCACTCCCTTACCACTATCAACCTCCGGGGGTAAGACGGAGTCGTTCCTGCCTCCCTCATCGCTTTCTTTTGCACTGCGTCAGGCCTGGGCTCTGCCCGTACCCCGGTGCTGCAAATCCCCTGCCCCCACAGCATTGTGGCCTTCCTGGGGGTTGGTACAGGTACCTGGTAACCTGGGAGACCAGGAAGTGCTGGACGGCAGGACTGCCCACCATGGCCAGGGCAGCCCCAGCCCAGGCCTGGCACTGTTCCTGCGCCTGCAGCCAGGGCATCTTCTCTGCTCCCAGGCGGTAGCAGTGCCCATTGCCAGGGAAGATCACTGTGTCCGAGGGGCAGAGCGGGTGCACCACTGGGGGATGGTGAGCAGAGAACAGGGCATCAACATGTGCCCAAGGACGGGAAGGAAGAGGCAGCAGGGTGACCCAGGCCCAGTGGGGAGGGCAGCCACCTTGGCTGGGCTCCTCGCCCAGGGCCAGGATGCTGTAGGTGGCCTGCAGAGCTGAGCCTCCACGGTTGCGGATGCTGAAATGAAGGCTCTCACCACTGAGCACAGAGGGTGGACACATGAGCTTCAGGGCAGCAGGAGCCGCCTCTACTTGCACCTCTGCACCCAGCAGAGCTGAGCCAGACCCCAAGGCCAACACAGCAGTCACGTGATAGTGCCCAGGTAAGATGTAGCGGTGGCTAGCAGTGGGACCAGCAACATCCACCTTAGGGGAGCCGTCACCAAAGTCCCAGCATGTGGAGCTAATGGGCAGGGGGGCAGTAATGTGAAAGGCTGCTGGCTGGCCAGAGGCCAGGGGTTCATGGGGCACCACCAGGGTGGCCCCTGGGGAGGCAGGGAAGATGTCCTGGAGGAGAGTGGGAACCCTGCAGTTGGGGGTGGGGCATGGCGGAGGACTGGAGCACAGGGACTGGCAGGCTGCAGAGGTGTTGGGGGCCTGGGTTGCCCCACATAGGCACTGGCCCTGTTCCAAGAGGGCCGCGAGGCCGTGGCCGGCTGAGAAGCACAAGGCACTGCAGGCCCCGGATGCCAGAGGGCCTTCATGGGCAGCAGAGAAGGCCGCCACTGCCACGCTGCCGGAGCTGTTGTTGCGGAGGCAGGCGACATAGTCTGCACCTGCAACAGGCAGACACACCGGTCCCAGGGCTACTTCCTCCTGCCTAGACCACAGACCAGACCTCCCACAGCCTGACCCTCCCCAGAGAGCCCTGCCCAACCCCTGCCAGCCATTGCCTCCCCACACGAGCCTTTCCCTGGAGCCCTCTTGGCCTGGGTCCTGGTAGTGGGGAAGACAGGGCCCTAGTGTCCTGCCTGCACTCACCACAGCTGCCATCCAGCAGGGGCATGCTGAGGAGGGGCTGTCCAGCCAGGGGGCCGGGCCCAGCACATGTGGCTGCCTCGGGCTGGACCACGTGAACATGCTGTTGTTCCACCCAGTGCCGCAGCCACGCCAGACCACAGTCACACTCAAATGGGTTCCCACTCAGGTTTCTGCAGGGGAGGGGGAGGTGAAGGGACCAAGCAAGGAGGGGCTACCCCGGCAGAACAGCCTCCCCCTGCCTGCAGCAGGTGAGCAAACCGCCCCTGGAGTCTGCTCTCAAATATGGGAGGCGAGTCAGGGCAGAGGGGATGTTGGCGAACCAGGGTCCAACTACCTTCGTGCACCAAAAACAAATCCACTCACATTTCAGTTAAATTAAATAAATTAGCAAATGTTCCTTCTTCTAACGTAGAGATCCTATTGTTGCTTATGTCCCTGGAAGAAAGCAGAGGTTAGGCAGAGTGATGGGAGCCCAATAACCAGATGGCAATGGGCAGCAGCTACCTGTCCACCCTGTGGAATCCCCAGCATGCAGGAGGGGTGAGCATGGCGGGCGGGGACTCACAGCTCCACCAGGGCCGAGAGGTTTGCCAGGAGTCCACCATCCAGTGCCTGGAGCAGGTTGTGCGAGACATCGCTGAGGAGCAAACACACGGGTCAGGGAAGAAGCCCTCGGCTGGCCACAAGGCCATCCATGGTCCCACACCCAGGAGCTTCCTAGGACCCCAGGCTTCCACCCTCCAAGTTCCCCATTCCCGGGGGCCAGGAGGGGGGTTTTCTGGTGTAGGACCTGAATGAACACTCGTCTGGGAAGATAGGCAGGAACGCTGGAGGCCTCAGCCCTCTGCACCCACCTCAGCTCCACGCTGAGTGCCATCCAGCACAGTCACAAACAACTGCTGACCTTGGCCACCTGGACAGGCATAGCCCCTTCCACTCAGCTCCTGCCCCAACTTCTCCTCCAAAGCCAAGTCCTTCCACCAACCCCTTTTCCCCAGCCCAGCAGGGTGGTCCTACACCACCAAGAACTGACTTCTGCACTTTCTGCATGGGTTTCAGAATGCAACCAGCTGCTGGCGCCCAGGTGCTGCCATTTATCAGTGGAACAGAGACCTCAGAGAATGTCCCAAGATACAATGAGGGCACAAAGGTGAGATAAGTGGGGAAGGGCCCTGGCGGATGACCCCCACATCACAGTAACAGTGATGGCCCATGAAACTTCAAGTTCAACACAACCAATCAAAAACCCCGACCTTATCATCAGGATAAGAGAGGTTCATCTGAAACAAGGCATCAAGAAATGAGGCAGCGCGAGTCTGTGCTCCCTCCAACTGTGCCTGTGCCCGGGAGTGGGCAGGCTAACCCACAACGGGGGAGAAGCCACTGAAAAGCCCTGACCTGCAAGAACCTGCAGGACGAAAGGGCAGGAGTAACCAAGGCACAGGCACCAGATGGAGTCTGACTTTAGCACTCGAAAGTCAGAAGAGCAAACCACACCAGGAGGCGAGCCAGGCAACAGCTGGGCAGGAGGGCACACCTGTGGCCCTAGCACCCAGGAGGCCAAGACAGGAGAGTCGCAAGGCTACAAGTTCTAGACTGGCCTCAGCAATGCAGTGAGACCCTGTCTTAAAATTAAAAAGGACTGGATGTAGCTCAGTGAGAGTGCCCCAGGGTTTAATCCTCAGTATCGGACTAAATAGAGAGGTGTCTAAACACAATCAACAAAAGCATCCGTGGTCACAGATGTGGAAGCGACATCCTTCTTGATAACTGGAGAAATACCAAAGAAAACAATAACGCAAAAGCACCCTCTCCTGTCAGGTGTGAGCACATTAGATGCAGTCTCTAGCTCAGGTGACCCTGCCAGCAATACCACCGGGCCCTTGGGGCAACCCAGCACAAGCACCACTGCTGTCACTCACCCTCTTCTTTCTTCTTTTTTTTTTTTAAACTTTTTTTTTTTGTAGATGGGCACAATGTCTTTATTTTATTGCTCTGTATGTGGTGTTGAGGATCGAACCCAGGGCCTCATGCATGCGAGGCAAGTGCTCTACCGCTGAGCCACAATCCCAGCCCTCTTCTTTTTTTGATACTGGAGAATGATCCCAGAGCCACATCCCCAACGCTTTTTGTTTTTTATTTTGAGGTGCCCCACCCTGACCCCTGCAACCCCACGTGGCTGGGATTACAGGCATGCGCCACTGCCCGGTGGTATCCCACTCTTTATGCAAAGGCCTATCTCCCCTCAGGCTTTCAGTGCCTTTCAGAACTCACTGGTGAGGAGAGGGCCACAGTCCCCCTGCCACCTACCTCTTGGGTACTCTCAGGCTCCCACTGATCCAATGAAGCTTCTGGGACAGGGGCCTCGACTACCCTGAATGACAGACACCTCTAGTACTAGGGCCCATGCGGCCTGGGAGCCCCCACCGGGAGCTTCTGCTCCACTAAGAGGCATCACTTGCCACACAAGACTACCTGGTGCCTCTGACCAGCCCAGCCCTTCCCAGCAGTGACCACCCAGCTGCTGATGCCAGAAGCCAGCAGTCTGCCTCCACCTCATCCTGGCCCTGGCCCAGTCCAGGTCTCCAACCCGACCCTCCTGGGCCTGCTGGTCTCTCACTGAACCTCTTATCCAAGCACCCAGAGGGCAGGCAATGGCTCTACCAGGAGAAACCTCAGTTAGGCCCAAGCAAGGACTCCCAGCGGCTATGTGAGGACAGCAGAGGGGACCTGTACTCTGACAAATCAGGCTTTGGCTCCAAGCAGCACCCGCCTGAGCAAGGAAGCTGAGCAGGACTGAGGCAGCACACTGGCTCCTCAGACCTGTCTCGCCACGCCAGCCACGTGGGGGCTGGGCAGGGTGGTGAGGGATGGACTGGGAAGTGTCCCTGCCTGGCCTTCAGCAGAGAGGAAAAAGGAGGAAGAACCCAAGATGGTCCTCCACCTCGTTTCTGGGAAATCAATTGTGAGCGGCAGCTGTTGGGAGTGTCTGAGAAACAGGGTGGGGACAGGTCAGCCTGCAGATGGATGCACACCCTCTCCTCCTGTCAGGACACCGCCTCCCTCCCCCAACCTGGCAGCCCCACCTGCCACAGGTGGCTGTTTCCTGGGATCTGCCCAAGCCCACCACCATGGTTCAGCAAAGTAACAAGGGTCTTGGGGACGCTGCTTGGCTGCGTTCCCCCAATCCAAGGCAGTGCAGCCAGAGTGGACAAGAACCAGGTGCTGCACCCCAGCCCATCCCCCACGGTAGGAGTGTCTGCACCACCAAGATGTGACATGTAGGCTGTAGGAACCAGGGGACACTAGAGGGACAACCAGTGCCCTCACTCAGCCCACTGCCCACAGCCCTGAGATCCTGACAGCAGGTCTCCACGCCTGTCTGCTGCAGCCATCACTGATGCAGGGGACACACAGGCCTGCAGAGCCCTGGGCCCTCAAGCTCCTCAGGCTTCCTCCACACTGCCCAGGCAATGTCACCACAGTCTGATGCCCCGGCCCCAACACGTGGGTCCCTACAGGGATCAGAGAAGGCACACAGTGAGCACCCCGGTAGGAGGGAAACAGAAACAAGGCACCAAGGCTGGTCAGGTAGCAGACACCCCGAGAGGCTGAAAGCACCCCTGAGAGGTGTGGGACCTATCCTCTGGGCCATTTGGACTCTCCAGGGCCAAAGCCCACAACTTCCAGAGACCCCACGGCTAAGCTGGAAGGCGAGTCAGAAGAGGAGCCACGCTGGGGACCCACCACCAGGGGACAGGCAGATGCCCATGTGAGCAGGAGACATGTCATGCCTCTCCGCAGGGCAGCCAGACCCCACTGCCCCCAGCACTGGACAGAGGCGAGGTGCTCCCCTGCTGTCCCAAGATGGACAAGTAATGCTGGGGAGAGGTAACGAGCCCCCAAGTCCTACGCACCTGGGTTCTCCTCCCTCGCCCTCCAGGGCAGGTGTCCCTGGGCCACCACGCTGCCCCTGAGTATAGCCTCTCCTGGGTTTGCATCCATAGGCTCACATCCCCAGGACGTCCCTGGGCCAGGCCCTCAACTTTCTGCTAAAACAACTGGGGAGACTTCCTCCACCATCCCCTCGCCCAGCTTGCCTGCACAGAGGATAGGGTGACCCTGTGAGGTGGGCGGGCAGGAGCCTTGGAGACGCAGGGCACCATGTGCATGAAGGACAGCATGCTGGGTAGGCAGTGGCCGAGGCAAAGTCACCTGAAGCGTTTCCTGAATAAGGACAATTATTTTGAGGGGAGGGTGCTGGGGACTGAACCCAGGGGCACTGTACCACTAAATACATCCCCAGACCTTTTTTGAGAAAGGGTCTCTATGTTGTTTAGGGCCCTGCTAAGCTGCCCAGGCTGGCCTTGCATTGCGATCCTCCTGCCTCAGCTTCCCAAATCACTGGGATTATAGGCGTACACCACCATGTCCAGCAAGCGTGGACTGTTCTGAGGACCAATTCCATTCCAGGGCTATAAAAACAAAGGCCCAAAATAAATCAGAACTCTGATCTGCAGCTGAGTGGCCCCAGTTTCCTCCTCTAAGATGGGGAGTAATCCAGGTGCCCGCTCCCCAGTCTAGATGCCAGGCAGGGTGCGAGGGCCAGCAGAACCCCCAAGGAAACATCTGCACATTCCAGGCACATGTGGTCAGCGGGCGGGCGAGTGCCAGGTCCAGCACCCCCGCCCAGCGCTGGCCGCCGTGCTGGAAACAGTGCTCAGGGGGAACATCTCCGAGGGGCCGCCTGTGGACGTTATGTAACCAGCTCCTCCAGAGCCAGCCGCCACCTCCCTCTGGCAGACTGGGACAGTGCTGAGGGAGGGAGAAGGCCCCCACTCGCCCCAATGCCCCTGGAGGAAACAGACTCCCACTAGCCTAGCAAGGAGACCCCCAGATACATCCTCTCCCAAGCCAGACCAGAGGGGAGGAGAGGCCACAGTCAGAGCCCACACTTGGCTGGCGGAGGGGTCCCGGCCCCCAGGCTGGCCTCCCTAGCGGCTCCTTTCTGCACTAATGGGCTTTCCTTCCAGGAGCCTGGCGGCCAGAGCCAGTGTGAGTCTGACGCCCTCACTGTTTTCATTCCCTCTGCTTTCTGTTCCCTTCTATTTATGGCGAGTAAGGCTAGCTTCCAGGGCCGGAAATGATGTTTAAATTGATGAATTCAAGCTTAGGAGAGAGAGCTGCAGAAAATCACTTAGTGCGTATTGGCAGTGAGGTGGGCAGGGCAGGCTTTTGGCTATGCCCCCTTGCTTTTCCAGGGAGATGGTGCAGGAGGCCAGCCAGACCCGCCCCATGCTGCACCCCATGCCCACCTCCCACCTGGAGTCAGACAAGGCCCGGCAAGCAGCGGGCTCCCCATCTCTGAGAGGAGAGGAAGGCTGCCAGGGCCCGGGTGGGCCCGCAGGAGTAGCCCTCTAATGGCCAAGACCAGAGCTGGAGAGTAAGAGGAGGCCCCACATGTTACAGGGTGTTCTGTGGGATCTGCTGTTTGTCCTTACAGGGCCCTACGCACCGGCACTGAGTCCTCCACAATTGAACTGTCACCAGAATGAGATGCTAGAGGGGGTGACATGGCCTGCCCAGGATCCTCCAAGAATTCACAGACAAGAACAAGGCCTCAGAGGTGAAGAAAAGATGAGTGGAAAAAACAGTCCAGCCCCGAAGAAGGCTGTTGTGAGAGCCACCCATCACCCAGGCATTAACGAAGCAAAGTGGGGGGGCAAGGAGGGCCCGCTCACCCCACCAGCAGCTGGGACGCTGGGGCCCCAGCCTCCCTGCAGCCACCTCTGTGCCCACATGACCTCTGTGAGGCAGTGCCTTAGCAGCACTAGGATGACGCCCAGCTGCTCACGTCCCACCACCACCAGCAAGGGTTCTGGCCCCACTCTCCAGATGGGAACACTGAGGCTCAGGGCCCACCTCCTCCCCACACCACCCTGGAGACGCCCACAGGTGGCCATGGGCCACGTTGTCCAAAGAGAAGGCAGGGTTGGGGTGGGCAGAGCACTGTGGTACCCTGCATGAGGTAGGGTCCTGATCCAGCCGGCTGCCCTATCAGTGGAGTACAGCCAGGGCTATGAAGCACTATAAAGGCTCAGGACCCCAAACCCTGGCCTCATTCCACACTGCGACCAGGAGAGTCAGCTTCTGCTCCTGCCTGGTGATAAAGCCCTTCCAAGGTGGCCTCAGAGGATCCCACCTGCCTTCAGAGCACAGGGCTTACTAGAATCAGGTTGTGCCAGAGCGGGGCTCACAGGGACATCAGGGAAAAAGAACCCAGAGCACCCAAGTGCAGCCCCCTAGCACCGGTGCCTGGGCATGTGGGCCTTTTGGCAAGGATGGCCACCACGCCAAAAAGAGCGAGGTCTTTCCAAAAAGGACATGAGCTGAACTTTCCAGCTGCATCTTGTCCTGTAGGGAGATGCACACACACCCTGTGG
Organism: Xerus rutilus; assembly: GCA_028644305.1. Lineage (NCBI taxonomy): Eukaryota > Metazoa > Chordata > Mammalia > Rodentia > Sciuridae > Xerus > Xerus rutilus. Next base: position 33,835,936 of record CM053415.1, read on the forward strand.
CGCCCCTGCACACTGGCCTGCCCGCAGCTGCGCCCACGCCTGGCCAGCTGGAACTGCACAGGCACTGCATCAGGCGAGGCGGAGAGCAGAGCCCAGACGGCCGCCACCCCAGACAGCAGCAAGAGAAGCGGGATGTTTTCATTCCAGAGGACTAGGCGGGCCGGCTGCCTGGGCTCCTGCTGCTGGTGTTGGCCACCACCGTGTTCTGGAAAGGAAAATGTGTCTCCATCCAAAATGGCTTCCTCAACTGAAACCCAACCCCAGTCAGGGTCTCCCCACTTCCTGCCCACTCGGCAGAGGCACCCCAGGGTGGGGGAGCACAGGCAGCGGTATAACCACTCCTCATCCCAGGGGAAATCCAGGGCAGTGCTGGCAGAGGTGAGACCCACATCTGATAGCAGCCACCAGATTAGTAGTCACAAGATGGCGGCCAGAAACTCCCAGCTCCCTGGCCAGGCAGAGAAGGCGCCACAGGAAGCCCACATGGACAGGCCTGGTCTCTAGCCTTTGAAGAAAAAAAAGAAGAAAAATGCAGGAAGAGTCTACATAGAGCTTGGGAGAGAGAAATGAAGCTGACATGCGCTGGGCACAACCTTCCCCCAGGTTCCCAAAGGCCCAACAAGGTCCCCCAGATACATCCAAGGCTGGCAATAAGAACAAGCCATCATGGGCAGTGCTACATCATCCCAGGGTAGAAGGACAAGGTGAATGAGAATGTAGGTGCCCACTGTCATATCCACGCATTTGAATGTGTCAAAAAACACAAACACCACAGCTAAAACTAGGGAGTATATGTAGTCCCAGCTGAGGCTGAAGGATCCCTTGAGCCCAGGAGTTCAAAGCCAGGCACGGTGGTGAACATCTATAATCCCAGTGGCTCAGGAGGCTGAGGCAGGAGGATCGAGAGTTCAAAGCCAGCCTCAGCAATGGTGAGGCGCTAAACAATTCAGTGTCTCTAAATAAAATACAAAATAGGGCTGGGGATGTGGCCCAGTGGTCGAGTACCCCTGAGTTCAATCCCTAGTACCAAAACAAAACAAAACAAAAAAATTTTTGACAACATGGTGAGACCCACTGCTAAATAAAAACAAGAGGGAATGTACCAAGCCCCTGTGCTGAAGGCATCTCTCAGGCCAGACCAGGGAAGATGGGACTTCAGTCTCCTTGAGCTAGGTACTGAGGAATGCATAGGAGTCAGCCTGCTCAGACTGGTCTGCGCTTTATTAGTTTTATTTTATTTTTTGGGTATAGGGCAGCGTCAAGCCCAGGGCCTCACGCATGCTAGGCAAGTGCTTTGCCACTGACCTATGTCCCCAGCCCTGGTCTGTGCTTGTGACATGTGCTACAGCATCAAGTCTGAACACTTGTCTCAGTCTCAGGCTTGGGGTGCTGTCTGTCCTGAGGCAGGGCAGGTCCTAAGGTGACTCTTCTGGTGGCTGGCACTTGAGGACAAGGGAATGGGCCCCCAGAAGCCATGGAGAGGAAGGCTAAGAAGGCTGCCTGAACAGAGGGGATGATGACTGTGGCTGCAGTGACAGAGCCCTACCAATATACCCTCACCTCGGAGGCCTACAATCCCATAATGTGTACCTAGTCATGGTGCCCATTTTACAGGCAAGGAAACTGAGGCCCAGAGAAACTATAGGACTCAACCAAAGTCACACAGGAAGTTGAGGGGCTGGAAGTGAACCCAGCTCTCACACCAGACCCGCATACCTCTCTCTTGAACCCAGAAGAAAGTTAGCCAGGGGACCACAGTAGGGATGGACAGAAACCCAGGAGGGAGCTGAGGGAAGGTTAAGTGAAGTGCCTCTGTGAAGGGCCCCTTGGCAAGCCTTCCATACAAACCAGACCCACTAAGGAGGCCCCACCACCTCCTCTCTGTCACCCATGAACCAGGACCTGGGCCCTGGGGCACACTGATCACATTACCTCTGCCACAATTCACCAGCTATATAACTCTAAGAAGTGACTCACCTCTGGAAGCCTCGGTTTCCTGGTCTGTAAACAGAACTAAGAGCACCACAAGAAGGCAACAGAGAGAAAGATGTAAAGGGCTTAGCACAGGTCCAGCACATGGCGTCCACAGAGGCAGAGGTGGGAGCATGAACCCCTGGGCACTCACCTCAGGTCCTGTGAGACTCAGACGTTGTCCACAGCCTACAGAGCTCAGCCTTTAAAATATGTGATTTCAGTAGCTTTTAGTATATCAAGGAGGTCGTGCAACCATCAACCACTATACATTCTGGAACATTCTCATCAGTCCAGAAGAAACCCCACACTCCTTGGCCGTCACCTTTACCACTCTACCCACACAGATGCAGGCAGCCATTACTGTTTTCTGTCTCTGGATTTTCCTATTCTGCAAGTTTCATATTTTCCTATTCTGCAAGATTCAAAGGAAGGGTTGTGGCTCAGAGGTAGAGGCTTGCCTTGCACATGTGTGGCCCTGGATTCAACCCCCAGCGTCACATACAGAACAAGGTGTCATACAACATGTGGCCTATGAAGCTGGCCACTGTGCTTTCAGAGCCTGGTCCACTGCAGCAGCTGCTGTGAATAATGCTATGGAAAACACGTGTGCAAGTCTGTGTGTGACATGTGTTAATTTCTCAAGTGGAGTAGCTAGGTCCTAGGAAATTCCACATTTGACCAAGGAGCACCGGACTTTTCTTTCTTTCTTTCTTTTTTGGTACCAGGGATTGAACTCAGGGGCACTCAATCCACTGAGCCACCTCCCCAGCCCTATTTTGTGTTTTATGTGGAGACAGGTCTCACTGAGTTGCTCAGCGCCTTGCATTTTGCCAAGGCTGCTTTGAAGCACCGGACTTTTCTACAGGGCCACTGCTTCACATCTCCACCTGCAGTGGACATGGTGACTACTTCTCCATGCCCTCACTAACACTTGTGATTCCGTCTTTTTGATGACAGTCATCAAAAACCAGTGGGTGAGCCGGGTACTATGGTGCAAGCCTGTAGTCCCAGTAGCTTGGGAGGCCGAGACAGGAGAATCGCGAGTTCAAAGCCAGCCTCAGCAACAACGAGGCGCTAAGCAACTCAGTGAGACCCTGTCTCTACATAAAACACAAAATAAGGCTGGAGATGTGGCTCACTGGTCGAGTGCCCCTGAGTTCAATCCCAGTACCAAAAAAAAAACAGCAGGTGAGGGCTGGGGTTGGGGTTTGGTGGTAGAGCACTTGCCTGGCATGTGTGAGGCACTGGGTTTGATCCTCAGCACCATATATAAATAAAATAAATGTCTGTCAACAAATAATACACACACACACACACACACACACACACATATAAAAGAAATACCAAATTTAAAAAAAAACAGTGGGGGGGCTGGGTTGTGGCGCATGGTAGCGTGCTTGCCTAGCACGCATAAGGCACTGGGTTCGATCCTCAGCACCACATAAAAATAAAATAAAGAGGGGCTGGGATTGTAGCTCAGCGGTAGAGTGCTTGCCTTGCATGCGTGAGGCCCTGGGTTCAATTCTTGGCACCACATACAAAGCAATAAAATAAAGACATTGTATCCATCAACAACTAAAAAAAAATATTAAAAAAAAAAAGATATTCTGTCACCTACAACTAAAAAATAAACATTTAAAAAAAAAAACAGTGGGTGTGAATTGGTGTCTCACTGTAGTTTTGCATTTCCCTAATCACTGGACATGGAGCATCTTTTTTTTTCCCAGTACTGGGAATTGAACCCAGGGGTACTTAACTACTGAGCCACATCCCTAGCACCTCCTTCTTTTCTAATTTATTTTGAGAAAAGGTCTAAGTTGCTGAGATTGGCCTTAACTTTTGATCCTCCTGCTTCGGATTCCCAAGTAGTACCCAGGCCCTCCAGCTGGTGAGGGCTCATGGAAGCTCACAGCTGACACAGAAGCGCCTCAGGTCTTTGTGGCAAGCGCCAGTTCTCTGAGGAAGAGGAAGAAACAGGGATGAGAAGCAGACGCTTGGGGACCTTCTGCTGCCCCCAAAGCAGCAGTGTGCATGTAGGTGTAGTCTGACATCCACTCACACCAGGTCCACACCTATCCCAGGGGTCTGCTCACAGATGCCCACCTTCCCTCAGATCCCTACCCTGACCATAGACACCAGGAGCTGAGCTTTTCCCACCCCTCCTGTCATTTAGGGGGCACAAGAAGGCAAGGGCCACACCTTAGGTGCTCCCAGCAAACAGAAGACCTTCAGGATGCAAAATTTGAATCAGTGAACCAAGTACCTACTGAGTCTCTGGTATTACCCTTTCCTAGTCCTGACACATTCAGAGGACATCACCAGAGGTAGGTGAGCCACTGGCCAAAATCAGCAGCACATATCACTCAAAAAGTAGCCTCCCCAAAGCAACCACACCTGAAGCCACCCAACAGCTCACACCTAGAGCAGTGCCATCCAACAGAGCTTGCTTCAATGGTAAAATGGTTCATCTTGTAGCCAGTGGCCACAGGAGGCTCTGGAGCATTGGAGGTAAGGCCCTCCACACCACAGAGCTCTAGATCAAACTATCAGCTTGCAGGAGATACAGAGGACAGAGACACACCCAACAGCACCACAGTGACAGCTCAGGGACAATAAGGAACCCAAAGCCATAGGAGTGGTTTTCTTCAACAAACTGCAGGAGGGGCAAAGAGGTGGAAGAGGGCCTAACAATCAACAGATATTTAAAAGACATCAATTAACCACACTGTGCAGACCTTATCTGGACCCTAATTCAAACTATCCAAAAAATTGAAACAAGTGAAAACTTGAACAACTGGACATTTAATCATTTAGGTCTCTGGGGTATTAAGACGCCCTCCCAAATACCTACAGATAAAAGACCAGGACAGAGCCGGGCGCGGTGGCTCAAGCCTGTAATCCCAGCACTTAGGGAGGCTGAGACAGGAGAATCGCGAGTTCAAAGCCAGCCTCAGCAATGGCGAGGCGCTAAGCGAGCAACTCAGTGAGACCCTGTCTCTACATAAAACACAAAATAGGGCTGGGGATGTGGCTCAGTGGTCGAGTGCCCCTGAGTTCAATCCCCAG
>CM053415.1:33841475-33921865 GCA_028644305.1 Xerus rutilus
CCTGAGCCAGAGCCTGCCTGTGCAGGTCTTTGTCTTAGAGGTGCTACACATCGAGCCCACAGCCTGCATCCCCACACAGCCTGATGCCCAGCTGACAGCCCATGTTACTGGGGACCCTGCTCGCTACCTCTTTGACTGGACCTTTGGAGATGGCTCCTCTAATGTGACCATCCAGGGGCACCCAACGGTGACACACAACTTCACGCAGAGTGGCACGTTTCCCCTGGTGCTGGTCCTGTCGAGCCACGTGAACAAGGCACATTACTTCACCAGTGTCTGTGTGGAGCCTGAGGTGGACAACGTCACCTTGCAGCCTGAGAGGCAGTTTGTGCAGCTTGGCGACGAAGCCCAGCTGGTGGCCTGTGCCTGGCCCCCATTCCCCTACCACTATACCTGGGACTTTGGCAGTGAAGACAATGCCCAGATCCGGACCGGGGGCCCTGAGGTGACATTCATCTACAGAGATGTGGGCTCCTACTTAGTGACGGTCACGGTGTCCAATAATGTCTCTGCTGCCAATGACTCGGCTCTCGTGGAGGTACAGGAGCCTGTCGTGGTCACGGGCATCAAAGTGAACGGCTCCCATGTGCTGGAGCTGCAGCAGCCCTACCTGTTCTCCACTGTGGGCCACGGGCGCCCTGCCACCTACCGGTGGGAGTTGGGGGATGGCAGGCAGCTTGAGGGCCCCGAGGTCACCCACATCTATAACAGCACAGGTCACTTCACCATCAGGGTGGTTGGCTGGAATGAGGTGAGCCGCAGTGAGGCCCGGCTCAATGTCACAGTGAAGCGGCGCGTGCGGGGGCTCAGTGTCAATGCCAGCCGCACAGTTGTGCCCCTGAATGGCAGTGTGAGTTTTAGCACCCTGCTGGAGTCGGGCAGTGACGTGTGCTACTCCTGGGTGCTCTGTGACCGCTGCACGCCCATCCCTGGGGGCCCCACCATCTCCTACACCTTCCGCTCAGTGGGCACCTTCAACATCATCGTCACGGCTGAGAATGAGGTGGGCACTGCCCAGGACAGCATCTTCATCTATGTCCTGCAGCTCATCGAGGGGCTGCAGGTGGCAGGTGGAGGGGGCAGCTGCTGTTTCCCCACCAACCGCACGCTGCAGCTGCACGCCACAGTCAGGGATGGCACCAACATCTCCTACAGCTGGGTTGCCCAGCGGGATGGCAGCCCAGCCCTGACTGGCGGTGGTAAGAGCTTCTCACTCAGTGCACTTGAAGCCAGCACCTACCACATCCAGGTGCGGGCTACCAACATGCTGGGCAGTGCCTCGGCCAACCGCACTGTGGACTTCGTGGAGCCCGTGGGGTGGCTAGCTATAGCCGCCTCTCCCAACCCAGCTGCTGTCAACACAAGCGTCACCCTCAGTGCCCAGCTGGCTGGTGGCAGCAGCATCATTTACACTTGGTCTCTGGAGGAAGGGCTGATCTTGGAGACCTGGGAGCCATCTGTCATCCATGCCTTTCCCACAGCCGGCCTGCACCCAGTCAGGGTCATGGCTGGGAACCAGCTGGGCTCGGCCAATGCCACCATTGAGGTGATTGTGCAGGTGCCTGTGAGTGGCCTTAGCATCAGGGCTGGTGAGCTGGGCAGCTTTGTGGTAGTTGGCTCCACTGTGTCCTTTTGGGGGCAGCTGGCCACAGGCACCAACGTAAGATGGTGCTGGACCGTGCCGGGTGGCAGTGAGCACAGTCCTCACGTCGCCGTGGGCTTCCCAGATGCTGGTGCCTTCTCCATCCGGCTGAATGCCTCCAACGCGGTCAGCTGGGCTGTGGCTGAGCACAACCTCACAGTGCAGGAGCCCGTTGTGGGCCTGGCTCTTTGGGCCAGCAGCAAGGTGGTGGCGCCTGGGCAGCTGGTCCACTTTCAGATCCTGTTGTCTGCTGGTTCAGCTGTCACCTTCCACTTGCAGGTTGGTGGGGCCCCCCCGGAGGTTCTCCCCAGGCCCCTCTTCTCTCACAGCTTCTCCCAGGTTGGAGACCACGTGGTGAGTGTGCAGGCTGAGAACCACGTGAGCCGGGCCCGGGCGCAGGTGCGCATCTCGGTGCTGGAGGCTGTGGGTGGTCTGCAGGTGCCCAACTGCTGTGAGGCAGGCATGGCCACGGGCACGGAGAAGAACTTCACAGCCCGGGTGCAGCAGGGCTCTCGAGTGGCCTACGCCTGGTACTTCTCCTTACAGAAGGTCCAGGGTGACTCGCTGGTCATTCTGTCAGGCCGTGATGTCACCTATACCCCCGTCGCAGCAGGGCTGCTGGAGATCCAGGTGCGTGCCTTCAATGAGCTGGGCGGTGCAAACCTCACGCTCTCGGTGGAGGTCCAGGACACCATCCAGTACGTGGAGCTGAGGAGCGGCCGCTGCTTCACCAGCCGCTCAGCCCGATTTGAGGCTGCCACCAGCCCGAGCCCCCGGCGGGTGGCCTACCACTGGGACTTTGGGGATGGGACTCCAGTGCAGGACACAGAGGAGCCCTGGGCTGAGCACTCCTACACGCAGCCCGGGGACTACCGAGTGGAGGTGAACGCTTCCAACCTGGTGAGCTTCTTTGTGGCCCAGACCACAGTGACTGTCCAGGTCCTGGCCTGCAGGGAGCCCGAGGTGGGTGTGGCCCTGCCCCTGCAGGTGCTGATGCGGCGCTCCCAGCGGAACTACTTGGAGGCCCACGTTGACCTGAGGGACTGCGTCTCCTACCAGACCGAGTACCGCTGGGAGGTGTACCGTGCTGCCAGCTGCCAGCGGCTGGGGCGGGTGGCACAAGTGGCCCTGCCTGGTGTGGACACGAGCCGGCCCCAGCTGGTGGTCCCACGGCTGGCACTTCCCGTGGGCCACTATTGCTTTGTGTTTGTGGTGTCATTTGGAGACACACCGCTGGCAAGGAGCATCCAGGCCAACGTGACTGTGGCTGCTGAGCGCCTGGTGCCCATCATCGAAGGTGGCTCATACCGTGTGTGGTCAGACATGCAGGACCTGGTGCTGGATGGGAGCAAGTCCTATGATCCCAACCTGGAGGATGGTGACCAGACACCACTAAGCTTCCTCTGGGCCTGTGTGGCCTCGACGCAGGTCAGCCATGTGGCAGTACATCCCCTCTTCCCCTCAGACTGAGGCTGTGTCTGGGGAATGCCCTGCACTCCGTGCGGCCCTGCACTGGCCCTTGCCCTCAGTCCCCTGCCCTGGAGTGGCTACGAAAGGCCCAAACCCTACCCTGCGCAGGCTGTGCTTTGAGGCTGGTTGGGGTCTCACACCTCCCTGTCCCTCATTTGTGGGCTACAGAGTGAGGCCAGTGGGTGTCTGCTCAACTTTGGGCCCCGTGGGAGCAGCGTGGTCACCATCCCCCGGGAGCGCCTCGTGGCCGGTGTGCAGTACACCTTCAGCCTCACAGTGTGGAAGACAGGCCGGAAGGAGGAGGCTGCCAGCCAGACGGTGGGTGACCCCCTGCTCCAGTTGGCTAGCCTAGATAGTGCCCAAACAGTGCCCAGCTCGACCCCTTTCTTTCAAGGGCTTGATAACAGAATATCCCCTTTGGCATTGCCTCCCTCAAAACCAGGATACAGCTTCCGTGACACCCCAGAGGGGCCGTGCAAGCTCTGGTGTGCTCTAGACAGCAAACTGCCAGTGTGCTCAAAGCAAGTAGTGAGAGACTGGGCTGCCCCCTGCCGCAGCGGCAGTCACGCTTCTGGGGTGTACCTGACCTTGCTTCTGAATGCAGAGGCCCAGTTCTTGCCTTCACAGTCTCTGCCCTGGCCAGGAAGGTTAGGACCACTATGCAGTGCCTGCCACTCTTTATGGGGCATGTCTTGCCAGTGGGGTGAGCTGGGGTGTCCTGGGGAGATGTCTCCCCAGCACCAGGCCTTTCTCAGTTGGCCTGCCCAGCGAGACTCCTACCCAGAAAGGTCATCTCAGGAAGAGGGCGCACCAGGCAGTCAGGCTGGCCGAGTTGTCTTGCCCAGGCCCTGCCCAGGGCGGTGGGAACCTCTGGGACACGCGTGGACTGCCCCCACCCCCAGTGCCTTGGTGTGCTCACTCCAGTCTTAGCAAGACCCTGGGCCCGCAGACAAGCCCGCTGGCCACTGCTCCTTGAGGACTAAGCCTTCCGGGACTGGGAAAGGAAAAGCCCACAGTGAGGGCTTTTCGCGCCCTGCGCGAGCTCGTCCTGTGGCCGCGCCCCCTCCGCAGGTGCTGATCCGGAGTGGCCGGGTGCCCATCGTATCTCTGGAGTGCGTGTCCTGCAAGGCGCAAGCCGTGTACGAAGTGAGCCGCAGCTCCTACGTGTACCTGGAGGGCCGCTGCGACAACTGCAGCAGCGGCTCCAAGCGCGGGGTGAGCGGCGGCGTGGGCGGGCTCGGGCGGTGCTGGCCGGCTGCGGCCCTGCTCTCACCGGGCTCTGCCACGTCCTGCAGCGCTGGGCCGCGCGCACCTTCAGCAACAAGACGCTGGTGCTGGACGAGACGACCACGTCCACCGGCAGCTCTGGCATGCGGCTGGTAGTGCGGCGGGGCGTGCTGCGCGACGGCGAGGGCTACACCTTCACGCTCAGCGTGCTGGGCAGCTCGGGCCAGGAGGAGGGCTGCGCCTCCATCCGCCTCTCGCCCAACCGCCCGCCGCTGGGGGGCTCCTGCCGGCTCTTCCCGCTGGAGGCCGTGCAGGCGCTTACCACCAAGGTGCACTTCGAATGCGCTGGTGAGTGCGGGCCTCTGGGGGGAGGCCGGGCGGCGAGGCCGAGAGGCTGACGCTGTGCTCGTGCCTGCAGGCTGGCGCGACGCGGAGGACGCGGGCGCCCCGCTGGTGTACGCCCTGCTGCTGCGGCGCTGCCGCCAGGGCCACTGCGAGGAGTTCTGTGTCTACAAGGGCAGCCTCCCAGCCTACGCCGCCGTGCTGCCGCCCGGCTTCCGGCCTCGCTGCGAGGTGGACCTGGCCGTGGTTGTGCAGGACCAGCTGGGTGCCGCCGTGGTCGCCCTCAACAAGTGAGCTGGTCCCCAGGGCGGGGAGGATGTGTCGAATGCCACCTGCTCATTGCACACCTCTGCCTGCAGGTCTCTGGCCATTGTCCTTCCAGAGCCCAACAGCAGCTCTGTGGGCCTCACAGCCTGGCTGCATAGCCTGACGGCCACTGTGCTACCTGGGCTGCTGAGGCAGGCGGATCCCCAGCACGTCATTGAGTACTCGCTGGCCCTCATCACTGTGCTCAATGAGGTCAGTAGGGGTGGACAGAGAAGGATCCCCCAGCACCTGCTGCATGGGGGCACTGAGCCCAGAACTCTTGACAGCCTCACAAAGGTCTCATCTTTGGACCCTCAACTGGCTGAATCCCTAATGTCCTTGAGAGAGAGAGTGTGTGTGTGTTTGCGGGACTAGGGCTTGAGCCCCTGGCCCTTTTAGGCCAGTTCTCTATCACTGGTCTATCTCCAGCCCCCTGAAGTCCTTGAGACGCCAGTGCCTGCTCTGAGCAGCAGTGCGTGCCGGGCCTTCCCCGCTGTCAGGTCCACTGCAGAGACCCGATGCCCTGAGCCTGCAGGGTGTCCTGCACATGCCCTGTTTTGCCCTTGAGGAAACGACTCTGGGCTTCAAGGCCCTGCCTCACAGCAGCCAGTGCAGAGCCAGGTGTAACTGTATTCTGGGCACCCTGCCCACTGATAGCCTCCGTGCTCCCCGCCCATGCCAGTATGAGCAGGCCCCGGATGTGGCAGCAGACCCCCACCGCGAACAGCATCTACGAGCGCAAATACGCAAGAACATCACAGAGACCCTGGTGTCCCTTCGCGTTAACACCGTGGATGACATCCAGCAGATCACTGCCGCGCTGGCCCAGTGCATGGTAGGGTAGCCAGGAACAGCATGCCCTCCAAACCCCTAGCCTGTGCCAGTCCTCTGCCACCGCCCAGTAGAAGTGCACAGTGTTCCCTTGGCAGTCCTGTAGGGTGGCCCAGGGCAGAAAGGGTACCTGCGTGTGGGGAGGGGCTGGCACAAAGGTCCTCCTCTGTGCCTCCCTCTTGGGCCTGTGGTCACACCCACTTGCTTGGCCCATCTGATGTGGTCTTTCCACCCATAAGGAGAGACTCATGACTCACCCAAAATCTAGACTCATGAGCAAGGCAGAGGACATTTGATGGGAGGTATTGTGCCCAGGTGGGGAGGGGATTCTCCAGAGGCCTGGAAAATAGGGCCAAGTCCTCACAGAGTAGAGGGTAGCAGAGAGCTTTCTGGATGGAGGCTGCCCTGTTTCCCCATGGGCCCTGTGGCCTTGTGTGGCCGGGCCAGGGCCTCAGCATCTGCCTTGCTTTTGGTTGTGTGAAAACACTCAAGGGTGGTTGGCATGGCATATTACGTGGGCCCCAGGAAGAGCTTGGATGTTCCCCACGGGTGAGAGGATCCACAGAGGCACATGCAGCAGGGAGGGTCTAGGCACTCCACGCCTGGGTGGCTGCTGCAGCGCGGAACACGGCACCTAGAGGCAGGCTGCCTGCACCCTGGCACGTGTGAGCAGGCAGCCTGCTCAGTGTGGGAGGAGGCAGAAACGCACTTGAGGCCGTGCAGCAGAGTGAGTGTGGACTCACACCGGCCTCCATGCAGGTGTCCAGCAGAGAGCTCATGTGCCGCTCGTGCCTGAAGGACATGCTGCACAAGTTGGAGGGTATGATGCGCATCTTGCAGGCAGAGACCACCGAGGGCACCGTGACGCCCACCTCCATCGCAGACAGTATCCTCAACATCACAGGTGCGGGCATGTGCTTCCCTTCCACCTCCCCACCAGCCTCCTGCGCCTGCTCCCTGACGTCTCTGACCTCCTGTGCCTATCCGCAGGCGACCTCATCTACCTGGCCAGCTTGGATGTGCAGGAACCCCAGCCCTCAGAACTGGGGGCCGAGCCGCCCTCACTGATGGTGGCATCCAAGGCCTACAACCTCTCGTCAGCTCTCATGTGTATCCTCATGCGTTCCCGTGTGCTCAATGAGGAGCCGCTGACCCTGGCAGGCGAGGAGATCGTGGCCCAGGGCAAGCGCTCAGATCCTCGGAGCCTGCTGTGTTACGGCAACGCCTCAAGCCCTGGCTGCCATTTTTCTATCCCCGAGGCCTTCAGTGGGGCTCTGTCCAACCTCAGTGATGTGGTGCAACTCATCTTCCTTGTGGACTCCAACCCCTTTCCCTTTGGCTACATCAGCAACTACACTGTCTCCACCAAGGTGGCATCCATGGCATTCCAGACGCAGGCTGGTGCCCAGATCCCCATTGAGCAGCTGGCCACAGAGCGTGCCATCACGGTGAAGGTGCCCAACAACTCAGACCAGGCTGACCAGGGCCCCCAACCCCCTGCAGGCTCTGCTGTTGTCCAGCCCCAGGCCTCTGTCAGCGCTGTGGTCACCCCAGACAGCAGCAGCCCCAAGGCAGGGCTGCACCTGCAGGTCACCTACGTGGTGCTCAGCGGTGGGTATCATGGGCAGCAGGTGGCCCAGCCTCCCTTCTTCCCAGCCTCGTCCCTGGGGAAGAGACACTCCCACACTTGGGGCAGTTTAGGTCTGCCCCCTGCTGTGCAGGGCCTCCTATTGGGCTTCCAGGGCCAGGGAGAAGCACAGGCTGCCACAGTTGTGGAGGCTCCTGCAGCTCTGTTCAGATGAGCTCCCAGGCCCTTTGGCAGAAGGCCCCAGAGAGTGTCCCTGGGTGGGCAGGCTTCCTGGGTGGGCATCCAATGCCATGCCTACCACCCCAGAGCACTACCTGTCTGAGGAGCCTGAGCCCTACCTGGCGGTCTACCTGCACTCCACACCTCAGCCCAATGAACACAACTGCTCAGCCAGTAGGAGGATCAGCATGGAGGTGCTCCGGGGCGCTGACCACAGGCCGTACACCTTCTTCATTGCCCCGGGGTGAGCACCATCTGCTGGGCTGGAGAGATGGGCCTGGAGTGGGCTGGGGCAGGGTGGCCATGGTTTGGTCTGGGTTGGCCAAGGGCATGTGGCTCTGTGAGAATCAGTGGGGCAGAAGGCTGGGTGGCTGGCCAGGCCCAGCAGCTGAGGCAAGAACATTCTAGTTCTGGATCCTGGAGCCCAGTGGAGTCTGGCTGTGATCCTTGCCCTGTTTTTAGCAGGACCCGAGATCCAGGCGGGACTTACTACCTGAACCTGACCAACCACTTCCGCTGGTCAGCACTGGAGGTGTCCGTGGGCCTGTACACATCTCTGTGCCAGTACTTCAGCGAGAAGGAGATGATGTGGAGGACGGAGGGGCTTGTGCCCCTGGAGGAGACCTCGCCCAGCCAGGCCGTCTGCCTCACCCGCCACCTAACTGCCTTTGGTGCCAGCCTCTTTGTGCCCCCCAGCCACGTCCAATTCATTGTCCCTGTGAGTAGCACCCCATTCCTAGGTCTCTGTGGGGGCAAGCAGGCTGGAGTGGGCTCCATCTCTGTCATCAGGTTAGGTATGTGAATGGCCTGGGCCTGATGGCTCTGTCTTCCCAGGAGCCGGCCCCCAGTGTGAACTCCACTGTCCTACTGACCTGTGCTGTGTGCTTGCTGACCTACGTGATCATGGCTGTAGTCCTGCGCAAGCTGGACCAGCTGGATGTCGGCCGGGCCCGCATCATCCCTTTCTGTGGCAGTGGGGGCCACTTCAAGTATGAGATCCTGGTCAAGACCGGCTGGGGCCGAGGTGCAGGTGAGGGAAGGGTGGCCATGGGCAGGAACATGGGTCCTACCCACTCCAGCCCCCCATTACCATCCTGGGCTCTGTCTGGCAGCTCCTGCAGTGATTGTGCAGATAGATGTCCTGCAAGTGTTTAGGTTCCCAAGTGCTGCATATAGGGCTGGCTTGTGGAGCCTTGAAATGACCTCATGGTCCCTGGTCATCCCTGGGAGGACAGTGCAAGCAGAAGCTGGCCCTGTTGGTGCAGGCGGTCCTGCTCTGCAGTGAGGGGCTCCCAGTGTGTGCCGGTGCAGACTGCAAAAATGAGCTTGGCCACCAATGGGGATTGTTCTGTGACCTTTGAAATTTCTTCCAAAACACTCAAAACAGTAGGTTCACCGGTGTGACCTCCACACAGTGCAGAACGTTCAGGGAGACACACATTTTCTTAGTCCATGTAACTTCAAATGAGTTTCGGTGGTGTGTTTGCTTGGGAAGCCTTTCCTGAGTAGCCTGGACGGTGCTCACCTCTACCTCGGGGCAGCGAGCACCCGTCTGTGCTCTGGCGCGCCACGTTCCAGGTCTGTGGACTTCCACGTCTCCCTTTTGCATTCAGGGCTGTGCAATGTCTCCCTGCATTCTTGGGAGGGTCACCAGCACCTGTTCTGCCATGACAGCCACCTCCTTGAACCACTTCCCTTACCTGGTCAGTCAGCCTGCCTGGGCAAGGGAGTTGCCTTGCCTGCCGGGTGTCAGCTGGGACAGCACGGCATCCCTCGGGCCGTTGCTCCAGCAGCTCCATCTGCCTTTGGTTTGGATTTCAGTGTTCCCGTGTTTCTTCAGTTTTTCTTCTGGGTGCTGATGCTTGAACCCAGGTCCTTTTGCATGCTGGGCATGCGCTCTACCCCTGAGCCACACCCCTGGGCTGCCGTTTTTTCATTTCTTAGCTGTGTTCTCATTGGTGTTACCTGGTTCTCTCTTTGATTATCCATATTTCAAAACGCACGTAGGTCTGCCAGGTGCAGTGGCGCAGGCCTATAATCCCAGTGGCTCAGGAGGCTGAGGCAGGAGGATCATGAGTTCAAAGCTGGCCTCAGCAACTTAGTGAGGCCCTAAGTAATTCAGTGAGAACCTGTTTCAAAACAAAATACAAGGGCTGGATATGTGACTCAGTGCATAGTGCTTGTATTTGCCTAGTATGTGCACGGCCCTAGGTTTAACTCCCAGTGCCGCCAAAAAACCAAACCAAACAATCGTGCACACCAAGGACTCCTGTACTTGTTGAACAAACGAAGGCTGACAGGACTCATCGGTCCTGTGCGTAGTGGGCAGCAGACACAGCTCTCTTTCCCACCCCCAGGTACCACAGCCCATGTGGGCATCATGCTGTATGGAGCAGACAGCCGCAGTGGCCACCGGCACCTGGATGGGGACAGAGCCTTCCACCGCAACAGCCTGGACATCTTCCAGATTGCCACCCCGCGCAGCCTGGGTGCCGTGTGGAAGATCAGAGTGTGGCATGACAACAAAGGTCTGGGCGAGGCTGCCGCGCCCCTGTGCCCCGAGCTGCCTGAGCTCACCTCGCCCCTCCCCTTCACAGGGCTCAGCCCCGCGCCCTGTGCCCCGAGCTGCCTGAGCTCACCTCGCCCCTCCCCTGCACAGGGCTCAGCCCCGCCTGGTTCCTGCAGCACATCATTGTCAGGGACCTGCAGAATGGCCGCAGCACCTTCTTCTTGGTCAACGACTGGCTGTCTGTAGAGACAGAGTCCAACGGGGGCCTGGTGGAGAAGGAGGTGCTGGCCGCAAGTAAGGTCGCTGCCATGCCGGCTGGGGCTGGGGCTGCGCCGCTGCGGCTGCTGGAGGCCTTCTACAGCCTTGTGGTGTCTCCTCCCAGGTGAGGCAGCCCTGTGGCGGTTCCAGCGCCTCCTGGTGGCCGAGCTGCAGCGTGGTTTCTTCGACAAGCACATCTGGCTTTCCATGTGGGACCGGCCACCTCGGAGCCGCTTCACCCGTGTCCAGAGGGCCACCTGCTGTGTCCTCCTCTTCTGCCTTTTCCTGGGTGCCAATGCTGTGTGGTACGGGGTCGTGGGAGACACCACCTACAGGTGGGTGTCTGGGGTCAGCACAGCTTCCCCTGGCCCCGCTCCTGGCCCACTCTCCCTAACCTGGCCTGGGTCTCTGTCCTGCCACCTAGTGCGGGGCCCGTGTCCAGTCTGATCCCACCAAGTGTCGACACAGTCGCTATTGGCCTGGTGTCCAGCGTCGTCGTCTACCCTGTCTACTTGGCCATCCTGTTCCTCTTCCGAATGACCCGGAGCAAGGTGGGCTGGGGCCGGGGCTCAGACCTCTGGGGTAGAGCACGGGCCCCTTTGCCAGGCTGAGAACTATGCTACCAAAGGGGAAAAATCAGTGAACCAAAAGCCAATTCTTCACAAAGGTCAACAAAATAGACAAAATTTTAGCTAGATTGACAAAAAGGAAGATGAAGAACACTCAGATTGCCAAGATCGGGACTGGAAGGGGACATCATTATGTACCTTACGGAAATTGATAGGACGGAGGCGGGAATGCCATGAGTCCAGCATGCCACAGGCAGCGGGAAAAGAAGTGGCCCTGCTGCCAGAACAGGAGGAGCTGCCAAAGCCCCCAGAGAAGGAGACAGCATCACAGTGAGCAAGGAGGCTGATGTGGCAACTGAACCTCCATGAAGTAAAGCCAGGCTCAGATGGGGCTTCACGGTGGATTCTTCTACACAGTTAAAGATTAAATAATCACACCAGTTCTCTTTTTTTTTGGTACTGGGGATTGAACTCAGGGGCACTCGACCACTGAGCCACCTCCCCAGCCCTATTTTTGTGTTTTATGTAGAGACAGGGTCTCACTGAGTTGCTTAGCGCCTTGCCATTGCTGAGGCTGGCTTTGAACTCGCAATCCTCCTGTCTCAGCCTCCCTAAGTGCTGGGATTACAGGGGTACCCCACCACACTTGGCTTTAGACCAGTTCTTTTCAAGCTCCTCTAAGAAAAAGAAGAGGAAGGGACACTTCCTAACTTTTCCATGAGGCCAGCACTCTTTTTCTTTTTAATACTTATTTTTTAGTTGTAAGTGAACAGAATGTTTATTTTATTTTTATGTGGTGCTGAGCATCGAGCCCATTGCCTCACATGTGCTAGGCAAGCACGCTACCACTGAGCCAGAACCCCAGCCCCAAGGCCAGCACTATCTTGACACCAAAGCCAGACAAGAAGATCACAAGAAATGGAAACTGCGCCACTGTCCCTTGCAGAGGTGCACACCAGCTCCTCAGCAGTACACAAGCACGCAGAGCCCACAGCACATGAGAAGAGACTATGTATTGTCACCAACCAAGGCATTTACCCAGGCCTCGAGGACAGTGCCATAAGCAAAATCAAAGTTTTTTTTCTCTTTCTTTTTTGTGCAGTGCTAAGTATTGAACCCAGGCCCTTGCATGTGCCACGCAAGCACTACCACTGAGCTGCACGCCCAACCCCAGAGATGCATTTCTTTTTTTTAAATTTTTTTTAGTTGTAGGTGGATGCAATATCTTTTATTTATTTATTTGTATGTGATGCGGAGGATCGAACCCAGTGAGTGACTCACGCATGCAAGGCAAGCGCTCCACCACTGAGCCCCAGCCCCAGCCCCCAAAGACGCATTTCTTTAGTTGTACCAGTCACATATCAAGGGCTTAAGAGTGACATATAGGTGGAGTCTCCCATGACAGCGTAGATCTGGAACATGCCCATCATTCTAGAACATTCTTGTGCGGCACTGGTCTGGACCATAGAGTCTGCTCAGGGGGTAGCTTATCCTGCTCCCCTGAGCAGGGGCTGAGCCAGCTCTTGCTGACCACCTGTGGTCTCCCTGCAGGTGGCTGGGGGCCTAAGCCCCACGCCCACAGGACCTCAGGCTCTGGACATGGACAGCTGCCTGGACTCCTCTATGCTGGACAGCTCCTTTCTCACATTTGCAGGCCTCCGTGCAGAGGTGAGGGCTCCTGCGGGGGCTGTGGCAGGTGTGGGCCCTGCCTGCACGGGGTCCTGTGGCCTCTGAGGAAGCTTTGTACTGGTCCACAGGCTTTGGCTGGGCAAGTGAAGAGTGACCTGTTTCTGGATGATTCTAAAAGGTGGGGCTGCCTAGAGGAACCACGGCCCTGGCCAGGTCGGCTGTGCTTGGCTCAGTCGGGTCTTGGGTGGCTCCCATGGGTGCTTTTGCAGTGTGCAGGCTCTGGCGTGGTCACACTGTCCCCGCAGGTCTCGGGAGCCCCCGTGTCCCTGTGCTCAGTGCCTTATCCGTTTGACTAAACTCGGTTCAGGAAGACGCCGAGGTATGCACTGTCCCCTTGCTGGCTTGTGTCGCCCTCAGCCTGGTGTGCTGGCCGTCCAGTGAAGGCACACTCACCTGGCCAGACCTGCTCAGCGACCCATCCATCATGGGCAGTACCCTGCAGCGGCTGGCACGGGGCCAGCTGGGCCATGGGCTGGGCCCAGAGGAGGATGGCCTCTCTCTAGTCAGCCCCTCCTCACCTTCCAAGTACTTCTCAGCCTCAGGTGAGCCAGGGTGAGGAGGAGGGCAGGCCCGAGCCCTGGGTGGCTAACCCTGCCTGACATGTCCTGCTGCTTCCAGACGAAGACCTGATCCGCCAGGTCCTGGCCGAGGGGACCAGCAGCCTGGCTCCCACCCAGGACACCCATGTAGAAACGGACCTGCTCACCGAGCTGTAAGTGCTGTTTCTGAGGCGGGGCTGTCTTGAGATGAGGCCTAGTGGGGGTCGTGGGAGCCCAGGCCAACTAGCCCTTCTCCCCATGTGGGGTGGGAGGGCGTCCTGGCTGCACCCCACTCCCTAGGTGCTGGGCCACTGGTGTGTGAGCAGGAGGCCAGGGGAGAGTGGCCGGGGCGTCCTGCGCTCCCAGCACCACCTTCTGCCTGACCCCAGTCTGAGGGGCTTGGGAACTGCCCGCAGATGAGCGTGGGCCACGGCAGTGCCCCTGCCGGGGAGGTACCCAGAGTCCATGGCCCTTGCCCTGTGCCGCAGGCCCAGCGCTCCGGGGGAGAAGACGGAGGCACTGACTCTGCAGAGGCTGGGGGAGAAGCAGCCGGCCAGCCCGGGCCTGACCTGGGAGCAGCCCCCGCTGGCAACGCTCTCCAGCACAGGTGTGCTCACGGCCACAGCCCCTTCCACGCCCTCCCTCTGGGCGTCCAGTCACACAGCTGTCTCTGTCCTCAGGGCTCGTGGAGGGTCTGCGCAGGCACCTGCTGCCCACATGGTGTGCCTCCCTGGCCCACGGGCTCAGCCTGCTCCTGGTGGCCGTGGCCGTGGGGGTCTCAGGGTGGGTCGGTGCCAGCTTCCCCCCGAATGTGAGCGTCATGTGGCTCCTCTCGAGCAGCTCCAGCTTCCTGGCCTCCTTCCTCGGCTGGGAGCCACTCAAGGTGAGTGGGTTGGTGGGGCGGGTGGCGTGCCAGCCCCTTGCTGGCTGGCTGATGCCGCCTTCGCCTCAGGTCCTGTTGGAAGCCCTTTACTTCTCATTGGTGGCCAAGCGGCTGCACCCAGATGAAGATGACACCTTGGTGGAGAGGCCGGCTGTGACCCCCATGAGCGAGCGAGTGCCCCGTGTGCGGCCCCCCCATGGCTTTGCCCTCTTCCTGGCAAAGGAGGAGGCCCGCAAGGTCAAGAGGCTGCACGGCCTGCTGAGGGTGAGCCCTGGCTGAGGGTGGCTCTGGTAGCCCTGCCCTTCATCTCCCTGGCCTAGCCCTGGCCACACAGGCTAGACCCTCGGCGTCCCGTCTTGACCACAGAAGGCCCTCTGGTGGGCATCTGCAGTGTTGCAGCCCTGCCTTGAAGCCTTCCTCTCACCCCTTAAACCTGCCTACATGCTGCTGAGCATCTCAGACCCCTGCTCCCACTTGGCTTTTTTTGTGGGGGGAGGGGTTGGTACCAGGATTGAACCTAGGGGCGCTTAACCACTGAGCCACATCTGAGCACTTTTTTTTTGAAACGGTTTCACTAAGTTGCTTAGGGCCTCACTAATTTGCTAAGGCTGGCCTCGAACTTGAGATCCTCCTGCCTCAGCCTCCCGAGATGCTGACATTACAGGTGTGGGCAACATGCCTGGCTCCCACTTGGCTTTATAGAGCCCTGGGCACAGCAGCCTTGTTCTTCAGTTTCCTGTGTGTCTGCCTCCAGGAGGGGCCCTGGTGGGCTTTTGTGCTGCTGCTCCTTAATGCCAGATACCCTGGGTAGGGATAGTTTCCTGACCAGCAGCCCCAAAGCCCTTCCCTAATGCTGTGGGCTGGAATCAGCTGACCGTAGCACCATCCCTGCCCCAGAGCCTCTTGGTGTACATGCTTTTCCTGCTGGTGACGCTGCTGGCCAATTATGGAGATGCCTCGTGCCATGGCCATGCCTACCGTCTGCAGAGTGCCATCCAACAGGAGCTGCACAGCCAGGCCTTCTTGGCCATCACTCGGTAGGGACACCCCAGGACAAATACTTGTCTATTGGGCCAGGGTGACACTGATGCCCACCAAGACTGACTTGGATCTTGTCCAGTTCAGCCCAGCCCCTAGGGGACATTTGTAAATGCCTAGACACATGTTGGTTGTGAGGAATGAGACAGGTACTAGGGGGGGTCTAGTGGGCAAAGACCAGGGAGATGGCTCAGCATGCTACAGTGCCCAGTCCAGCCCCAGGACAGCCCCACTGTCACAGGCCAGGCCAAGGCACCACGCTCTAGCCTTTTCCTCTCATGCTGTAGCCATAGAGCTTTCTGGGCCTCTGGCTCCAATGGAGCAGGGAAGCCACTGGCTGGACTGTGTGACTCTGTGTCTTCTGCTGGCAGGTCTGATGAGTTCTGGCCATGGATGTCCCATGTGTTGCTGCCCTATGTCCATGGGAACCAGTCCAGCCCCGAGCTGGGGCCTCCGCGGTTGCGTCAGGTGCGGCTACAGGAAGGTGAGCCAGGTGGAGCCCTCCACACTCGCCCTTGCTCTCTCCATAGCAGCCGTGGCCACCGTGTTCCAGCTGCACGGCCTAGCTGTGGGACGTTCACCCACATCCTGCCTCAGTTTCCTCTCTACAAAACAGATACCCTGTGGGTTGCTGGGAGGAGGGTTCAGGAGGTCATGCAGCTAGGTGCTTGACCCAGCTGATAGAACAGCGAGAGTGCCCGCCTGGGCTGGGACCGTGCCCTGGGCTCCTGTGCGTTCTAGCACTCTGCCCGGACCCCCTGGGCTCAGGAGTGCACATGTGCTTAGCCGCAGGAGGCCTTAGCACCAGCGACCACGGCGTTGGCTGGCAGAGTGGAGCCCACAACGACTCTGAGTCATGGACCTACTCTGCACCTGACATGCTGGGGTGAGCAGGCCAGGGCCCTGGGGCCCCTGCAGGTGGGAGGGCCTTCTCCAGAGGGCCCCTGGGATCCGCCTGGCTGCAACACTGCCCTCCCCACAGCGCCTGGTACTGGGGATACTGTGCGGTGTATGACAGCGGCGGCTACGTGCAGGAACTGGGCCTGAGTCTCGAGGAGAGTCGCGCAAGGCTGGGCTTCCTGCAGCTGCACAACTGGCTGGACAGCAGGTGCGCGGGCTGCTGGCTGCCCAGGCAGCCCTCCCGGCTTGGTCACCGGTCTCCCTGGGAGGCCCCTCGCCGGCCAAGTGCTGTGACCACCCGCGCCTCCTGCGTCGCCCGCCCCACTGGGCTCTCCCTGCACTGCCCGCCCCACTGACCGTGCCCCCCACAGGAGCCGCGCGGTGTTCGTGGAGCTCACTCGCTACAGCCCGGCTGTGGGGCTGCACGCCGCCGTCACGCTGCGCCTCGAGTTCCCCACTGCCGGCCGCGCCCTGGCTGCCCTCAGCATCCGCCCGTTCGCGCTGCGGCGCCTCAGCTCCGGACTGTCGCTGCCTCTGCTCACGTCGGTAGGCGGCTCCCGGCGCGGCCCCGCCCCGCCCGGCCCCGCCCCGCGGCTGACCCGCCCCGCCCCGGCCCCGCCCCGCCCCGCGGCTGACCCGCCCCGCCCCGCCCCGCCCCCAGGTGTGCCTGCTGCTGTTCGCCCTGTACTTCGCCGTGGCGGAGGTGCGCGCCTGGCGCCGACGGGGTTGCGTGAGCACGGCGCGGCCGGGGGCCTGGGCGCGGTGGCTGCTGGTGGCGCTGACGGCGTCCACGGCCCTGGTGCGCCTGGCCCAGCTGGGCGCCGCTGACCGCCAGTGGGCCCGCTTTGTGCGCGGCCGCCCGCGCCACTTCACGAGCTTCGACCAGGTCGCACAGCTGAGCGCCGTGGCCAGGGGCCTGGCCGCCTCGCTGCTCTTCCTGCTGTTGGTCAAGGTGAGGACCGGGCGGGCAGGCGTGGGCTGGGCACACCCAGCGCTGCAGACTGACGCCGCCTGCCCGCAGGCCGCCCAGCAGCTGCGGTTCGTGCGCCAGTGGTCGGTGTTCAGCAAGACGCTCTGCCACGCCCTGCCGGAGCTCGCCGGAGCCACCCTGGGACTGGTCGTGCTCAGCGCGGCCTATGCCCAGCTGGCCGTTCTGGTAGGTGACTGTGTGGAGGACCCTCCGGGAGGGCCTCGGTGTGGCCACACCCTCACCCCTCGCCGGTGCTGCCTCCCCACAGCTGGTTTCCTCCTGCGTCGACTCCCTCCAGAACGCGGCCCGGGTGCTCCTGGTGCTGTGCCCAGGGTCCCGGGGCCCCGCCCTGTGCCCCGCTGATTCTTGGAACCTGTCCCTGCTGCTGTGTGTGGGGCTCTGGGCGCTGCGGCTGTGGGGCGCCCTGAGGCTGGGGGCCGTCCTCCTGCGCTGGCGGTATCATGCCCTGCGGGGCGAGCTCTACCGCCCGGCCTGGGAGCCTCAGGACTATGAGATGGTGGAGCTGTTTCTGCGCAGGCTGCGCCTCTGGATGGGCTTCAGTAAGGTCAAAGAGGTGGGTACGGCCCAGTGGGGGGGAGAGGGACGCACCCTGGGCCCAGTGAGCCCAGGGTGCAGCCGGACTGACCGAGCCCCTGTGCCGCCCCCAGTTCCGCCACAAGGTCCGCTTTGAAGGCATGGAGCCACTGCCCTCGCGCTCATCCAGGGGCTCCAAGTCATCCCCAGACGCGCCCCTGCCCAGCGCCGGCTCCAGCGCCTCCCACCCCTCCACCGCCTCCAGCCAGCAGGACGGGCTGTGTGTGGGCCCGGGCCACCCAGGGCCGAGGGCAGGGCCAGAGCCAGAGCCCTCCCGCCTCCTCGCTGTGTTTGAGGCCCTGCTGACCCAGTTTGACCGACTCAACCAGGCCACGGAGGACGTCTACCAGCTGGAGCGGCAGCTGCAGAGCCTGCAAGGCCACAGGAGCAGCGGGCCTCCTGCCAAGCCTTCCCCCAGCCCCAAGGCACCTCTGCCCAGCCACTTTGCCCTGTCAGGGCAGGATAGGGACCTGGCTGCAGGGCCCAGCAGGCCATGCCTATGGGCTAAGAACAAGGTCCACCCTAGCAGTACTTAGCCCCAGGGAATATGGGCTGGGCCCCCTCTTTGGGGCAGGGCTTGTGGCTTTGTCCGGGCCTGGAGCCAGGGGGCCAGGGGCCAGGGTTGGTGGACACACCGCTCAGTATTATCTTCTGCCGCCCTCAGGGTTTCGGGTCAGGCAGAACAGCTGCACGCAGGTTTCCCAGAGCACAGGCACCGAGGGTCTGCCTGTCTCTGTGGGACTTAGCACTTTAAAGAGGCTGTGACCAGCCAGGACCCAGGGCCCCTCCCCAGCTCCCTGCAGAACAGCAGCATTGGACCAGCGAGAGCCTAGCTCTGAGTCGCTAACTTATTTCCCCAAGTCCTCAGGTACAGCGGGCTGTGCCCGGCACACCCCTGGGCAGCCGTATCCCCTCGCTAAGGATCCAGGCGTTCAGGAGAGTTGAGCTGCACCCCCGTGGTCCTTCCCCTAAGTTATTACTTCTCCTTTCTGCCCCGCAGCGCACTCACCTCCAGCTGCCGTCCGTCGTGTGTCTACCATCAGTAATTTATACAGGGTTAAAATGGATATATTTTTGTATGTCACTTTTTCACTAGGGCTGAGGGACCTGGTGGTTGAAGCTAGGCCCTGTGGCTGGATCCAAGTCCGGCCTTGGGCAAGTGCTGGTAAGCACCAGGGGCACAGCTGCCCCGGGCGCTGTGGTCACTGCCACACCCTGGGTTTTACTGCCCTGCCTGGGGCCTGGCAGTGAGAAGACACCACCCGGGCCTGCTGGTGTCGGGCCTAGGCAGGGGAAAGGACCCTCCTGGGGCTGGCTCCAGGACTGGGGAGGTAGAGCATGTGATTGACAGTGTGAGGGGCTGTCCCTGAGGGCCCTAGGAACTGGGCATGCCCACGTCTGTGGCCATAGCCGCAGGTATAGCCTCGATCCCACCCCCAACCCCACAAAACAGACAAAGTCAAATAAAGGAGCTGTCTGACTGCTACTTGCACCTGTGTCTGGGTGCCGGGGTCCCACGGCCAGTTTATTCTCGTGTGTACAGAACACTGTCCATTGTCCTGGAGGGAGGAACCGGCCACAAGCCCAGCCACAGGAAGCTGGGCACGTGCTCGGCCTCACACAAACTCGGTGAAGTCGTCCACAGAGGAGATGAGGCGCTTCCGCTGGCCGGCCTCACAGGTGGCTGCGGGCTCGGCTGGGGCTGGGGCCTGGGCTCTGGAGTGGGCCGTGGGCTGCATCTGCAGCAGAGGCAGGCTGGGGTTCGAGTAGTGGGCCTCCTCCCGGATCTGAGGGGAAGAGGGCTCTGGCAGCAAGCCCAGGAGGGCCGTGCACACGTCCCCAACCCTCACGGGCGTGCCCCAAGGGAGCCCCATCCCGTACCCGGTGGCGGAGCCGCTTGATGTGGCGGAGCCGGGCGATCCACTTGGAGGGGTAGATGTCGGTGGGGTTGGAGCGGCTGTGGTGTACCTGTGAGGCCATCTGCAGCCAGGCAGCAGGGGTTAGCCCTCATCCAGGGCCCGCCCAGCCACCCACCCCTGGGTTTGCCTCTCCTCACATTTGCATGCAGGGCCATCTGGCGAGCCACAAAGGGCAGGTTGCGGTCAGACACGATCTTGGCCACGCTGGTGTCCACCAGGCCCTCCATGTCTGGGGAGATAAGGTGCTCACACCGGGCTCAGGCAGGCCCATGTGCCGCCCCACCCCACCCGGCCCCGAGCCCCACCTTTCCTGCACTGCAGTGACAGCAGGTTGCACTCGTAGTCCAGGGGTGTGATGATCACGTGGACAAAGTTGAACTGGCCCTGCCCAGACACGGGAAAGGGCCGTCCTGGCATCAGCACATCTGGCAGGCCGCCCCCTGCCTCACTGACCTCGGCACCAGGCTTGTTGGTGAGGGATGCTCATGACCTCAACGACTACACTCTCCTACCTGCCTTTGTGCTTGAACTTGCTCCTCGCCAGGCTGGCCCACCTGACCCTGGCCCCAGGACATGCTGGAGCACTGAGGTTCATGGGCACACAGCTCCAGTGGCCCCCACTGCTCACTAGAATGGCTCCATGGTTTGCTAAGAAGACACAGCTGGCAGACCTGGCCTCCATGCTGCCCTCTGCCTCCTCCCAGGCGCCCCACCTCAGCTGGCCACCACCCTGGTCTCTGATCTGTCTAGGAGGCAGGATGTAGGTGACAGTGACAAGTGTTGCCTGGGCACCCAACACACAAGGCCCCACTCACCTTGATGGTGCCCAGCCTGAAGTCCTCCCCAGAGTCGTTGTAGATGATAGAGACAAAGTCATTGCCCAGATGCCGCTTCTTGTCACAGCGGTGCTTGTCCACATCCTTGGTGGGCATCAGCGTGGCGATGTGGAAGACGGCTGTGGACAGGCAAGGCTGAGCTGGGCAGCAGGAACAGCCCCAGGCAGCACAGGACAGTGCAGGGGATGCAGGGCTGGGGTCTGAGGGTCCCAGTGGAGCCCTCTGTGCCCCACCAGGCAGCCCCTGGTTTCCCTGGCAGGGCCCAGCCACTGCCTGCATACCAGACCCTGGCCCTCAGGACACTGTAGGCACCGTGATGGTGGCGGGGCTGGACCCTTGGGCACAGGAGGGGCACACACCTTGCATGATGTCGTCGTGCCAGCAGTAGGTGAACTGGCCGTCCTCGCCACACACGTCCAGGCCTCCCAGGTACACCTTGTCAGGCTGGCAGTCCTTGAGCTCGATGAGCCTGCCTAGCCCCGTCAGGAACTCTGTGTACCTGTAGGAGCCGTGCTCATTGGAGAGGATGGCCAGCTCGCTGCTGCTCTGTAGGGACAGCCAGAGGAGTGGGGTGGTGCCCAGCCTGCCGTTGGCCCAAGGCCCGACTGCTGCCCACGTCCCACGCAGGCAGCTACCCAGGCCAGACAGCATGGTGCCAGCCTGGGCTCCTGCCTCTCCTGTCCCTCATGTAGCCGGCTGGCCAATTTGGCTGGCTCTTCAAAATACACCCAGAGGGCTGGGGCTGTGGCTCAGTGGTAGAGCGCTTGCCTAGCATGCGTGAAGCACTGGGTTCGATCCTCAGCACCACATATAAATAATAAATGAATAAAATAAAGATCCATCAACAACTAAAAAAAAAATATTAAAAAAAAAAAAACAAAATACATCCAGAGCAGCCAGGCATGGTGGCGCACGCCTGTAATCCCAGCACTTTGGGAGGCTGAGACAGGAGGATTGCGAGTTCAAAGCCAGCCTCAGCAACAGCGAGGCGCTAAGCAACTCAGTGAGACCCTGACTCTACATAAAACACAAAATAGGGCTGGGGATGTGGCTCAGTGGTCGAGTGCCCCTGAGTTCAATCCCTGGTACCAAAAAAAAAAAAAAAAAAAAAAAAGCACCCCGAGGGCTGGGGCCACAGTGCACTGGTCTCTGCGTTTCTTGCCTAATATGCAGGAGCCCTGGGTTCCATCTCCAATACTAAAAAAAAAAAGACACATCCAGAAGCTTAGCCCCGCACCCCACCCACTCCACCAGGCACCCAGAGGAAGGCCTCCATCCCTCTCCTGCCACCTTCTGTGCCCATTCGGGGGCCAACCGCCCCAGGGCCTCTGCACCTCCCGCCCTTGGCCTCCCCCAGCCCTCAGTGTCGCCGACCACGCGCCTCAGTGTCAGCCTAGCTCACGGCTGTGCTGCCAGCACCTGCAACAGTGCCTGGCTCAGGGCTCCACAGAGGATGATGAGGCAGGGTGCGCAGGAGGGCCGAGGGCGTGGGTCCCACCACCTAGGAAAGAAGCCCGCCCGCAGCCTCACCTGGCCTTCGCCCACATACAGGACGGCAATCTTGTGCGTGTCGTACGAAGGGATCTGGTCAAGGAGTTGCACTGACCGCTCGAAGGACTGCAGCCACACACAGCTTGTCTGAGCCCTGCCCAGAAGCCCCCACGGCCCCGCCCTGCCGGCCCTGTCTGCCCCACCCAGACAGGGCAAGGTGCACTGGCGGGGATGAGGGTGCACCCGCGACAAGCTGGGCTCTGACCACCACTGCCCAACAGCAGGGCCTCCTTGGGGAGGAGGGCGTGCCTACCTCATTGGGCAAGAGGATGGGCTTGTTGGATTCATCACCGAAGAACGGCGAGTGGTAAAGCTGTAGGAACACGAAGCTGCAGAGGGGGCAGGGTGAGGCGGGC
The DNA here is from genome assembly GCA_028644305.1 of Xerus rutilus. Taxonomy (NCBI): domain Eukaryota; kingdom Metazoa; phylum Chordata; class Mammalia; order Rodentia; family Sciuridae; genus Xerus; species Xerus rutilus. The sequence continues at coordinate 33,863,712 of CM053415.1, forward strand.
TGGGGCGCAGGGCCACCCCTGGGAGAGCAGAGGGCCAGCCCCCAGGGCCGGGACTCCCTCGGCCAAGGGAGGCCACAGGACCTGCCGCTGGTCTGGTCAGCCCAGGGCACTGTGGGAGCTGCCGATGGGGCGGAGGCCCACCTGGGGTTGATGCCTGGCACCTTCTCGGCACTGGAGGCCGCAGCTCTGCTCTTCAAGGTGTCCCTCTCCACCCTCCTGCCCCTGCGCGATGGGGCTGAGTCGGAGATGGTGTAGCCACGGGGCCGGAGGCCACTGGGGGAGCGGGGGCAGCTGGACGGCAAAAGACCCTCAGGTGGGGCGGGGGCCTGGCCCTCTTCACCTGGGGCTGCCCAGGCCACACCTTCCCCATCCAAGATCCCAGACTGTGATCGGGCCTTGGCCTCAGGACTCAGCCGGCCTGCGTCAGCCTTGTCCCCAGGGTCCCCAAGGATGTCCTGTAGGGTCTGCAGCTCGGGTGAGGAGCTAGACTTGCTCAGGGGCTGTGATGGGTGGAAGGAGGGGTCCACGGAGGGCCGGCCACCCTCAGAGGAGACCGCCGGCTCAATCGGGATGCCCCCTGCGGCCAGTTCCTCAGCGTGGGACTTCTCCTCTTGGCTGGACGCTGAGGACGACTGCGGACCCCAAAGAGAACCTTCGTCAGGTTTCTCCAGAGGCCTCTGCCCCCATCTGTGGTCCTCACACCCCCTGGGCCCATACTTTGCAAAGAATCTGGGAACCCATGGACGAAGGGCACCCCAAATGAGGGCCACACCAGACACCAGGAACTCAGGTGGCCCCAAGCAGGAAGCCTGTGCCTTAGCTAGCCATTTTTTCACATGAAAAACAGGTAAAACCTTGCCAGGGTCACAGGGCAAGCCAGCGTGGAGCCAGAAGGCCGGTGCAGGCTGGGCTCTCACCTGCGCACACCCCTGGCTCAGGGCCCTGTCCTGACACCGATCGCAGCACTCACCCTGCTGTGAGGCTCCGGGCGCCTGCAGCACCCGTCTGCACCTAGCACAGCCTCGAAGTCTTCCAAGTCGGGGGGCTCTCCCGGCACATGAGCCTCGCCTGGACTGCCCTCCTCCAGAACCACAGCAGAGTCTGAGAGGACACAGAAGGGGGTGCTGGGGGCTGGGTCAGAACCTGGCACTCATGTGGCCCCAAAACACCAGGCTTTTCCCTACTAGCAGGGACAGGGCTCTGCCTGCTATCACCATGGGACAGGTCGCTGGACCCTTGCACTGGGGCCTCCTATGGGATCACAGGGGTCAATGGGCACCAGCTCTGCCCACCCAGGTGTCCATCAGAAGCCACCTCTGAACCTCCAGCAAGGCGGGCTTGTGAGGGCAGGACAAGGAAGGAGCCCCACTTGAGATGGTCTCAGCTTGGGAGGAGCACAGTGCCTGAGACCAGCCCCCAGAGATCCAGGAAAGAGGCCGAGTTTCTCCAGGACTTGGGACCTGAGGAAGAGGCTGATGTGGGGACATCACCACCTACAGAGATGCGGAGCCCACCCTGAGGGCAGAGGCTTGCCTTCAAGTCCAAGCCAGGCCCACAGCAGGTATGACAGGGGTGAGGGACCAAGGCCCCCAGAGAGCACTTCCCCTGCAGCATCAGGGCGGGGCTTGGGTGAGAAGCAGCCAAGGTCAAAGCAGCCCACGACGTTCTCCCACGGCCCTGCACACATGGCAGCCCCCTCACTGCACACGGCCCTTCCTGCCAGTCTGCACGGACCCTGGCCAGCTGTGATGAAGCCAGATGCAGGCCACCATGAACCAGCTCAGCTGAGCCTGAAGGCCAGACTCTGTACCCAAGAGCTGCAACCCACTGGCACCAGAAAACCAGGGCCACCCCACCTGCAGTAGGCCACGTGCAGTGCGGAGCAGGGCTGGGCAGAGGACAAGTCAGGGCTCCCACCGCAAAGCAAGGCGTCTGCACAGCATCCTCGTGCACTCGGGACCTGCTTCCCGAGGGTGGCAAGGCTCAGACGGGGTCAAGGACGGGTGGCCAGACGAGGGACTGCGAGAACAGCGCCTGTGCGGCAGACGGCGCTCTGCAGCAAACATGGCTTCCTTAAAGGGACGCGCGAATACCTGCCCAGGAAATGCTCCTGTGCAGCTGTCCTTGGCAGCTGGACTGGTACAGGGAGGAGAAAGAGGCCACTGCAAGGGAATCACGCGAGCGGCCGTGTCAGCAGCAGAGACCACAGGCTGAGCAGGACAGGCACAGACCCAAGCCTGGAGGGGAGAGAGGGAGGGCCAGCGGCCGCCGGGGCCAGCGCACTCGGCCCCCAGCTCTCTGGGCAGCCTGCGTGGACTTCTGGGAGGGCAGTGCTCCCCAACGCCTCCTGACAGCGGCACCCTCAGCCTCCAGGCACCATTGCAGCCACATGGGCAGGCCAGAGGGTGTGGCAGAGGGCGGCGCAGCAGGCCTGGGGCACGCAGGCCCAGGTGCCCCAACCCAACCAGCAGAGGAGTGTCTGCTGCAGTGTCTCCTGGCACCAGGGCTCCAGGCCTGCTCAAGGGTGCCAGCAAAGCTCCTCAGGGCTCTGCCTGTTCCCAACGCTGCCGTCTCCAGCAGCACCTGAGCGGTGGGCAGCAAGCGTCAGCTAAGAAACAGGGTCCCTTCCACAGCTGGGAGCCTGCTCCCAACGTCAGGGCCCAGAGCACCGGCACCCCTGGAAACGTGCAAGGGTGGCAGGAAGGGAGGCCTCGGCAGAGGGAGCCACGTGCCCGACAGCCAGCCCACGGCCTGCATGCAGCCCGCCGGAGCTCACCTGTGTTAGAGCGTGGGAGAGGAGGGGGCCTGGCCGTGCCAGCTGCCGGCACGGACAGCGACTTGTACAGTGCCGTGTCCCGGTGCTCCTTGAAGCGCTCAGCAGCCATGAGGGCGTTGGACAGCTCCTGCAGGGGCATGTTGTTGATGTCCGAGGAGAAGGGGCTGAGTGGGTTCTCAAGGCTCATCAGCCAGCTGGTGTTCCCTAGAGAGGGCAGGGCAGCACCCCTCAAGTCTCAGGCCAGCACTGCCCCCTGGCCATCCCCTGGACCCCACTGGGGCAGCCTCCAGATGTACCATCCCCAACAGCACACACCTGGGGCGGCACAATGGGCCTGGCCGAGCGCTAAGGCTGCACTCATGTCCTCCCTGCTGGACACCTGCACTCTGCTGCCCTAGGTCAGTCTCAGGGACACCTCAGGGCAACTGGCACTACAGCCTTGGACATGAGCACTGTGTGCCCTCTTCCTACTACCTCCTGGGTTCGGGGCCTCTGCTAAGCCCTTTTGGCTGAGATGCCTGTCATAGGTTGAGTTATAGCCCTTCAAAAAATTCAATGTCACACCCTAACCTGTGGGACCTCAGAAGATGGCTGCACATGGAAACAGTGTTTGTAAGGACTGAGGTCGTGTGGGCAGGTGCTAAACCAACCTCACTGGTGTCCTCCTAAGAAAAGATTAGAGCTGGGCATGGTGGCACACATCTAGAATCCCAGAAGCCCCAGAGGCTGAGGCAGGAGGATCATGAGCTCAAAGCCAGCCTCAGCAGCTCACCGAGGCACTAAGCAACTCAGCAAAACCCTGTCTCTAAACAAAATATAAAAGAGCTGGGGATGTGGCTCAGTGGTTAAGCACTCCTGGGTTCAATCTCTGGTACAAAAAAGGAAAAAGACTAGAATACAGATGTCACAGAGGTGACCACGTGAGGACACACAAAGTGGGCCACCTGCTGGGTGCTTTGCTATGGCAGCTGTGCCACCCAGGGCAGGCCTGTTTGGGCAGCATGGCCTCTGGAGGCCCAGCTTGAGGGTCTCTTTCCCAGATGCCCTGTGCTGCTCTGTGTGGCCACAGCCCCCCAACTATGTGGGGATGGAGCCCCTTCCAAGGGGGGCCCAAGCTTGGAGGTGCTAGGCAGTCCATCCCACCTGCCCTCAGTACCTGTGGGCCTCCGGACCAAGATCTCAGCCCAGCCTTGGGTCAACAGGGGTACATAGGCCGCCAGATTCGTCTTCTCAGGTGCTGGAACCTGGGCACCCACAGAGGCCTTCTCCGGCTTTGTAGTGGGTACGTTCTGTGGTCCTGCAGAAGTGGAGCCTCCTGGGACATGGGAGGGTGGTGTGTCCGGGGCAACAACTCGAAGGCCATGGCCCCCTGCAGAGGACCAGGTGGGAGGGTTGGTGACCACAGGCCCGCTACAAGCCCACCAGTGCAGAGCTAGGCACTCCTCCCAGGGTCTGGTCAGCCTGAAAGCACCAGGCCAGTGTCTACAGGGGGCCAAAATGGCAGCAGTTTAGCCCTGGGCCTGGCCCTCTAAGGCTGCTGACCTCAGTGGGTCCAGGTTAGCAGGAGCTCCAGATGCACCTCATCTGGACTAGGGCCCATTCAAGCACAGCAGAGACAGCCTTGTGAGGCTGGGCAAGGCCCAGAGGTGCTCCAGAGCCACAGGAAACACCGGCCCCAAGAGTGCGCTCCTCAGCCACGGGGCCTCACTTCACCACTAGGCAGAGGGTACTCCCCCCACACACAGTGACTGCCAGGGAGGCAGCTGGGAGCTCACCCGACATGGAGCGGACCCGATCCCGGGCCCCACGAGACACCTGCTGTCCAGCCTGGGACTCCAGTTTAGCAGGCGCCTCCTTTGTCTGTGTCACGTGTAGGCCAGGGTTACAGCTGGGGACAGAAGTGCCCATGCAGAGGGTAAAGAAGGGCTCCTCAGGGTCTCCAGGCCAGCAGGGCGTCGGGGAGAAGGAGCCGTCACCTCGACTCAGGGCTGCCCTGCAGATCCCCAGAGTCCAGGCCCAGCAACGAGCGGGTCCCTGCTCCCACACTGGTCGTCACCGTGACAAGCTTGTTCCCAACCAGCCAAGTTTTGGTCCTGCCACCTGCCAGGAGAAATTCTCCCACGGGAGACCTGGAAGCAGACAAGCAGCACCTTCCAGCTGCCTGGAGTGGGGCTCCCGGGATGCCTCGGGTGGTCCACTCCTGAAGGCCAGAGTGGCCCCGACAGCCCACACAGCTGCACCCGTCACCGCAGTGTGGACGGAGGCTGCACCTCCCACCCCTGGAGCACAGTGCACACCTCTTAGGTACTGCGGTGAAGTTGGAGAACACATATCGGGCCATCATGTCCAGGCATGTTTCTGTGAGCTCCAGATGGAGATTTTTCAAGTTGTCATCAGCCTGGGCCATGGAGTTCTCATCTGCAGACCCCAAGCTAGCACTGGTAAGGGATGTCTGTATCCTGCTGGAAAAAGTCACAGCCAGGGTCAGAGTGCCAGGCAGGGCCAAGTCACCTACCACCAGGGGCAAAGCTCAGTGCATGCACAGGCCAAAAGGGCCTTGCTCCAGAAGACCCCATCAGGACCAGGTGCAGCGGCAGCTGAGCCGCAGCTTTGCAGACCACGTGGGCCACATCATCCCAGGGAGGAGGGAACACCTTGCAGGAAAGACCTGGGCCCTCTGATCAGAGCAGAAATTTGAGAGACTGGTAAGACAGGCGTCCCCTCTGCCCGAGCACACAGGAGAGTTAGTCATGGTTGTAGCAGAACAGCTCAGTCATGCAGACTCAAAGACCACGGGGGACAGAGCAGGACTGCATTCTGCCCACAGCCACTGCTTCCATTGAGGACACGGAGGGCTGGGCTTGGTGTGAGACAGGGCCAATGTGGAGCTCCACACACCCAGGGACCAGGGGAGGGCTTCTGCAGGTTTAGCTGTCCTGAGTTTCACAGCCCCTCCTTAGCCAGATTAAGGAATTGCTAGAAAGAGCTGACAGCAGCCTCACAGGATGCCTCACCATCCCCCAACTCCTGGTCAAACACCTGCCAGAAGAGGCCAGTCTGTGGCTGGAGCCAAAACAGCCATTAGTGAGGAGCTAGGTCATGGGGCATAGGATGCTGAGGCCAGGAGGGGCTTCTAGGTGGACACAGGCATCCTCTCTGCTAGTGCAGCCTGGCCCAGCAAGGTGACCACAAGTAGGCAGCTGCCTGGACCTGGTGCCTGAAAGCCTGTGCCTGCCCCCTGCGTTTGGCCAGCACAAGCAATTAAGGCTACTCCTGGAGGCTGGCTCGCCCCTCCCAAGCTGCTTCTCACCCTCCACAAAAGCTCCCAGTTCCCCTCCAGCTACAACACAAAGTAGACCTTTCCCAGAAGAAAGTCCAAGAAGAAAAGTCCATTCTACAGACTGTGACAAGTCGAACTCAAGCCTGCATGTCTCCCCAACCTGCATAGGCCCTGCTTTAGTTTGGAAAAGCCCTTGCCCTCTGGGGACAAGCCTGCAGAGGCTACCACTGGCCACCCAGCTTTCTAGAGTAGCTGCCCTGGCCAGGGTACCCAGACAGGCCTCTGAGGTTGCCATGCAGCCGGCCCATGCTGTATGGGGCTCAGGGACAGAATGCAACCTTTCCACCCCTGGCCACCAGGCTCCCCTGGGCTGGGGTCAGGCTTTCTCCAACCCCAGCCAGGCAACAAGGTCATGCAAGCAGCCCCATGCACCGCCACCCGGGTGCTCACGGGCCAAGCTCCGGGTCCGTGCCCCCCTCCCGTCACAGCCCCGCTACCTGCGGACCACATGATCAGACACACTGACGCTGCGGCACCGGAAGGCCTCGGCTGCTGGGCTCTCCTTGAGTTCTTTCACAGGTGGGGAGTTATTCGAGCCTTGTTTGGGGGCTCTGGCTATCCTCAAACTACCAGGTGAGGAAGGAAGCCCCAAGCCCCAGAGAGCCCAGCTCCCGGGAAGGGGAGAACAAGCCATTGGAGGGGTGAGGAGGAAAGGTCCCAGGCCACAGGGTCAAGATGGAGAGATCCCGCGAGATGAACAAGAGAACCATGCCAAAGGACAGTCAGCAGGGAAGAGACAAAACAAAACGCATAAAGATACAACTCGTAAGGCGACTGAGCCCAGGAGGGTTTCACAATGATGCCAAAACGAAGGACATCGGTGCAAATTAAATGTGTGGATCGCCCGCACGGCAGGTTCCAGGCTGTGCTGACCAGGTATCCCCACCCACCCCATGGAGGGCTGGCACTGCCCAGCTCTGGGACCCAGGAGGCACCGAGGCCATGCTGGTGCTGTGAAGAGAGGCCCAGAGAAGAGACTCTGGCCACTGATTGTCAAACTTATACCCCTGCCCCAGCCCCAGCAGCCCGAGCAAGTGGCTTGAGTGTAGGTCACACTGGAAAGTGCCGTATCCCACCTAGGGAGAGCCAAGAAAGCCTGGGCAGGAAGTGGGGGCAGGCGGGCAGCCATTCAGTAAGTGCAGACAAGAACACAGAGGCCAGCAGGGCTCTTTTTTCAGACTGGCACAAGCGTCGTGATGGTAGAGAGGAGCGAGCCCCCAGTGAGCGAGCTCTGGAGGAAGAGGCAGCCCTGGCTGGAGGCTAGGCTAACCAGAGGCCACAGGGCTGAGCAGGGGTGTATAGGTTCCCCTGCCCAGGCCAGGAGTCACAGCTGCCTGGTCATGACCCCAGGCTCCTTTGGCGAAGTCAGACCCAAACCTGGACACCTACGGCCAGCATCCCAATCCCCAACTCAGCAAATCCGTACTTGTGGCCCAGGCACCCAAGATGCCAACCCACAGGATCTGAGATGCCAAAGGCCACAGCAGGCCAGCTTGGTGAGTGTGAGGCCTTAGCAGTCCCTGCAGGCCCTGCTGGTCTCTCAAATCCTGGGCATCTTGGCCCCAGCACACCCTATATGGTGGCAGATTCTCAATCCCAGCTCCTATACCCACTTACTGGCCTAGAGGCAGCTGGCCAGCCCCAGGCCCTAAATATACCACAGTGGTCACAGGTCACATCTAGGGTCCCACCCCACCCAACACAGGCACACCCACAGCATGCCCAAACCTTTTGGGTCTCTCATTGAGACTGGTGCTCCGTGCTCGGAAGCTGTCCTTCTCGGGGGTGTCATCGAAAGACAAGAGGACGTTAGAGCGCAGGCCCTGGGGTGGGACAGACTTAAGCTGTGGGACGGTGGTGTGCGAGGCCTGGGACGATGGTTCACGGTGGCAGCCCCACCGTCCCGTGCACATCTGGTTGAGTAGTCAGCCAGGCTCGGCAGACTGAAGCCCTCTCCTCTCCCATCTGTGCCCCTGCTCTACCATAGGCAAAGTGGACCCTGGCACTCACAGAGACACAGGCCCCTACCCTATGGGCTAACCTTAGTGATGTAAGGGACAAAATCCTTCCGGAAGGGCAGGCGACACCTGATGAACCACATGGCGATAACATGATGGGCCAGGCACACTATGTACTGGTTGAACCTGAGGCAAGAAGAAAGGGCTGGCCCTGGTACTCCCAGCAGCGCCCTAGAGAGCGTCCAGGGGGAAGAACAGGAGCTGCGACCTCAGCCAGGAGCAGGAGGGCCTGGGTGGCCGGCACTCACTTGGAGGGGTTGGTGTATGGCAGGGAGATGGCAAACACGCTCGCGTACTGCTCCGCAGCAAAGTTTCTGTAGAGGTGGGGCAGCCTGGCCAGAGCTGCGATGCAAGGCCCGTCATGAGGGAAGCCAGGCCAGCCTGCCAGCGGACCACAGCCACTACAGTGTCACGAGGGCCTGTGCTTTACCTCTAAAAACCAGGAGAGCCGCTCTGATCCAAGACAGAGAAGGCCAGAGCCACCTGAACATGACCTCCTGACCCTTGCCTGGGCTCTTCTTTCCCAAGGCCAGCAAACTACAGTCCGCAGGCCAAATCTGGCCTACAGCCTGCCCCATGAGTCACAAGCTAAGAACACTCTACATTTTTACAGGGTAGGAAGCAAACTAAAAAGAATACACAACAGAGCCCCTGTGTGGCCCAAGAGGTATCAACTGTTTTCTCTCTGGTCCTTCTTAACAAGTGCTGGCCCACCTCTGTTCTGGTGCCTCAACGTCTAAGGCCTGCTGATGGCCAGACATGTACAAGGCGGCAGGGAGAGGCAGGCAAGGCACTCTGAACTCCTGGGAGTCACCATCTGACCATGGAGTGGACCAAGGGGGTGATCTGGCACTGCCCAGTTGTGCTGTGCACCCTGAGGGACAGAGGCTATTGGAGGAAGGTCTAGTGGAGGGATGTTCCCACTGATGTCGGGCTCCAAGACCACTCAGGCAGCTGTCAGGAGGTGCCAAGGCCCAGGTTCCCATGGTGGGCTCGCTTGCACACAGCGGGACAGGGATTGGGAGAGGTCAGCACCGGGCACTGCAGTACACAGCCCAAACCTAGGGTCTACCCTGAATGCTCGCCCATGTGTGAGTGCGTGGGTTCATAGGTGGGGCCGCACACACTCACTGGACAGGAACTCCAGGAGCGGCACGGCCATGCTGGCTGTGGCAGAGATGTGCGTGAGCTTCACCACCAGGACAGGCAGTGCCTTGATGATGATGTCAGGCATCTCCACACTGCAGATGGCTAGGGCTACCACACACTGGCTGGCACAGCGGTAGATGAGGCCTTGCTCCAGGCAGTAAACCATCTCGCGCTGTGGGAAGACGACGCCTCAGGTCCTGTCCACAGGGACAGCTGGCTGTCCCTCCTCGTGTGCCATGCACTTCCCCCAGGCCTCATCTCTTTGGCCAGTTCTGGGAGGCTCCATGGTGGTTGGGGGCAAAGCTTAGCATGGTCTCTGAATGACTGAGTGACAGAGCCAGCCACCAGCCGCACACACCCAGGCAGACCACACAGTGGGCTGTTCCAGTCAGGTCCTTCCTGACCCTACTCAACTGTCTAACAGGGTCTGGCTCCCTAGCCCACCCTGGAACCAGGACGTGTTGTGCCCAAAGCCCTCGTTTTGGGTGCCTGACAGGCTGGCCATGCTGCCAAGGGGAAGTGCCGCCTGACGAGAGCAAGGCCTCCAGCTGCCTTCTGGGGAATGCCCAGCCACACAGGAGGGGCAGAGCACAGCCCAGTGGAAAAGGGCTGGCAAGCTCAGCCTGAGGAAGAGAGCTCGGTGGGAGCTCCCGACAACATCATGGGAAGGAACTGGGGTTTGGGGAAGCAACCTGAGCCCAAGTGAAGCCCCTCTCGGGTGCTAGGACCTTAGTGGGCTCCTGACCTCTCCAGGGCTTCCACTTCCACTTCTCACTGAGACAGAACGCAGAGAGAATGCAGGGAGTGCCGCGTGTGCTTTCTGCAGAGGGAGGCGAGCCATGGGCCCAGCCTGCTGTCCCACTTTTCAAAATGGCCTAGTCATCCTTCCCAAAGGCACAGAAGGGAGAGGCTTCTGGGGACAGGTGGCCAGATAGGCACACCCAAGGGCTGCATTAAAGCCCAGACCCTCAGAGAGCTCAAAAAGGCCAGAGATCCAGACACCCAGAGTTCCAGGCTGGCCCACAGGAGGGACAAATGGCCTGAGTGGGAAGCAAAGCAGGCCACCTGGCTCTGGCCTAGCAGCCGGTCCATGGAGGAGGAAGGGTGTCCCTGACTCAGGACAGGAGCTCGAGTCCCGAACACCGCCACGCTCCTGCCCACAACCTCTCACCTGCTTAGTCTTGTCTAAGTAGCTGTGGTAAGAGACCAGCGCTGTCAGCACCGGGACCACAGCTAGGTGCAAGTCGGTTCTGGAGAAGCCTTCAGGGGTGCCTCGGAGCCGCTCCAGGGTCTTCGGACCTGAGAGCTAACGACCAAGGAGAGCCCAGCATGAAGCCCCTCCCAATGGCCAGATCCCCTGGGGGGCCAAGGGTGCTGGGGACCCTGCAGAGCCTGGGCCAACAGTTGCGTTCTCTGCTGGCAGGGGTCCACCTTCTCAGAGACATGGGTACGGACCACCTTGTGACATGAGGGGCAGAGGCTGACCATGTCACGGGAGCCCCAGCCAGGAAGTGGGGAGAAGGGAGAAACACACAGCAGCACGCCCTGAGCCAGGGACCTTGGACACCCCGTAACTGGGGACAGAACGGGTATGGCGCGCTCCAGGCTCACCCAGCAGGTCCCCCGGGCCCCAGAGCGCAGGGTGTACTGCCCTGAGCACCCGGGTCTGAGGAGGTGGAGGCCCGCCCAGCAGGTTCTGAAGGGCATGAACTCCTGCCCGGGGCCTGCTGTCTCATGAAGGGGGACTGGACTATGGCCCCCACCCTGCCATAACAGGTCCACCATGTAGGAAAGAAGAGGGGTCAGCACAGGGCCTGCTGGGCGGGCAATACCATGGAGCAGAGGGCAGAGGACAGCTGGTCGACGCTGCACGGGGAGGTGAAGATGAGGACCTTGTAGCGCAGCGACTCAGGCAGCTTGCTGAGGACCAGCTTCAACACCTGCCAGTCCGTTTCCTAAAGGGACAGGAGGGGTCAGGGAGAGGACAGGGCTTTCTGGACCCTGAAGACAGGAGATGGAAGGTCAGCACCTGAGGCTACTTGCAGCAGGGACAGTGCACTCCAAGCACATGGGGACCTGGCAAGCCTTGACCTCTGCGCCTACAACTCCAGGGGCGGCCAGCCTGCTCTGCAGCAGCCACTCTCCAGAAGCCAGGCAAGCAGAGCCCAGCAGGGAGCCAGCACTTCCTCCCCCTTGGTCAAGCTTAGGACAGCACACCTCTGGTCCATTCTCCCCGCATCTGCCCAGCGTGGCCCAGCCCGAGCACCAGCTGAACTTCCCCAACAATGACGGTGAGGCAGAACGGAAGCCATGATGACAGCTGACAGGGAACGCAGCAAGGCCACAGGCCCAGAGCCCTGGCACAGACCAGTGTCAGCCCAAGGCCAGGGCAACAGTAGGACAGGCTGCAGCCTTCAGCCCAACCTCCTCGAGGAAGCAGCCACTGGCCAGAGCTAAGTTCAAGCAGAGTGCTGGAAGCTCTTGGGAAGTCTCCTATAGGACCTCAGTGCAAACACCTGCACCCAGGTCCACTCCTCTCTAGCCCCACCAGTTTACGCCTGCTGTCCACCCCTCACTAGCCTGGACATCCACCTCTGCACCCGGTCCAGCCCACCTGCTGCCCAGGCTCGCAGACTCCTGCCACTGCAACCCCCCTCGCCTTTCAAGACGGCCTTAGCCCGCCAGGCAGAGGCTCCCCAGACCCCAGCGCGCCCCCAGGCACGTGCCGCTCTGCAGTCAGCACTGGGTCTACACGGCCCAGCCTTCCGCAAAACCTGGAAGCAGGCAAAGCTGCCAAGGCTTCTAACACAGGGAAGTGCGCTGGTCCCAGGAATCTGGAGCCCTCAGAGCAACAGCTCTAGCACTTGGCTGGACCGGCAGCCTGAAGCTGGGCGCCTCTCACCTGCTTCAAACACTGCAGCAGGACACGGAAGAGCAGGGAGTAGGGCAGGTGGCCAAGCCGCACGGTAGGGCCAGAGGGCACGGGGCCAGGCGGCCCAGTAGGAGGGGAAAGGGGGCCACTGGCCTTCTTCTCAGAGCCCCGCTCTGGCTCCCTGCATAAGGAAGCGGGACAAGTAGCTGAGGTCATGCCCTGCCACACAGATTACAATGGACAGTCCCCCTGGCCCCACCCACCATTACAACCCCTCTGGGATGGCCCCTCAGATACACACCCATTCTGCACGGACAGACAGCACAAGCTCCCCTCCGACCCAATGAACCTGACACCCTCCAGCACACGGGCACATACGCGCAGTCACAGAGGCAATAGGGGCTGAACCGCACGACCCCGTCCTTGCTGGGCAGCCCAAGGCGGTGCAGCGAGTCAGCCCGCAGCAGCAGCAGGAAGTCAAAGGCCTGCCAATGAACACTCCTCTGACTGAGCCACAAGCCCAGTGCCAGGGCAGATGTGTCTCCCTCCGACCCAGCACCCCACAGACCCTGCGCCTGAACTCCTGTTAGAGCCCCTGGAGCAGATATCCCCATAGCAGATGGGCCCACCCTGGGGCCGTGCCCCGCATCCCCAAATGCTATAAATTCTGCTCAGAGCCCTATTACTTCCTCCAGCGAGAATGAGCTGGGCCCCCCAAACAACACGGGGCCACCCTCTCGAGCAGATGCTCTGGGAGTGGTCAGGGCTTCCACTCAGTGACCTCTGTTCACCCTGCTGTGACATCCAGAGAGCTCAGAACAGCTCGTCCAGCCCAGCCCTCGCCTACTGAGCCTCCCTCCGTCCAGCCCATGCCCTGTACTGCAGGTCATTGACAGATCCTGCAGCCCCAGGAGGATCAGGGCCACATGCCACCCGGGAAATCAGTGTGCTTCTTTTTCTCTGCCCCTGTCCCAGGCTACCCATGTGACTCAGAATGACAAAGCACAGAAAGAGGCACTGCAGAGAAAGGGCAGAGAATCATGGGGAGGCTATTGCCACAGTGGGTGCAAAGGTGAGAAGAGGTGGCAGAGGGCCCCTCTTGGGGCCACCAGCCAGTAGGCACCACAGCTGCTGAGACTAAGGCAGCTTTCTGGGCCCCTGGAGAATCAAGCAACCACTCCAGCCTGGCCATACCTGCAGCCGGATGCTGCTGGCGATGGGCAGAGAGTAGCCATGCTTGTAGTGGAGCTGGATGTGGCTGGTGAGCGTCTCGTACACACGCACGGCATGGCTGGCAGGCAGGGTGTACAGCTTGGTCTGTGGAGAGAAGATACCAATCGCCACAAGAGTAAGAGCATGCCAGGCAGATGCACCCCAGTGAGGCGGACGACCTCTTCGCAGGCTGAAAGTGGCATTTGCGATGCCTCCCAAGCACGCCCTTCACCAGCACCACCACACGGAGGCCATCTCTCCACGCGTCCACATCTGTGTCGTCAGCAGAGAACTGGGTGGTAAGTTAGGGAAACCTGTCTAATGGGGTGCTGTGCAGCTTCCACTGAAGCCCCGTCCCTGCGTGCCAGAGAGGCTCCAGATGCTGCAAGGCAAAGCCAGGCCTACGAGGGCAGACCGGCTGCAGGGCTATCCCCAGGTGCTGGGCCATCATCCCACAGGAACCCCAGCCACCGAGGCCTGAGCCCTCAGTGATGCCAGCAGCATGGGGGCAAGGCTGGGCCAGAGGCTGCAGGTCCACGAACACCTGAGGGGCCTTGGTGATCGCTGAGCCTTGGGGGTGAGCAGCAGAAACCATCACTGTAGTTCTTTATTTTTTTTTATTTTTTTGGTACTGGGGATTGAACTCGGGGGCACTTGACCACTGAGCCCCATCCCCAGCCCAATTTCATGTTTTATGTAGAGACAGGGTCTCACTGAGTTGCTTAGTGCCTCGCCGTTGCTGAGGCTGGCTTTGAACTCGCGATTCTCCTGTCTCAGCCTCCCTAAGTGCTAGGATTACAAGCGTGAGCCACCGCGCCCGGCTATCACTGTAGTTCTTTAAAAGATGACCCACACCCACAGCTCCTCACCACAGAGCACACAGATGAATGCCCATCACAGGCAACTGGCACAGTAACACCCCAGCTGTGCCAGAAGGGCCAGGGGCCTTGGCTGAGTCCTGTAGGTGGAAGGGGGGAAGTCTGACCCTTCACTGAGGTTATATGTGCTTAATAAAATAGACATGACCTTTTAATTATTTTTTAAAAAGAAACAGAAACTGTAGACAGTTTGCTTCAACCAGGGAACAGCTCAGGCCTGAAGCCAGCCACTAGGCCTTGGGGCAGGTTCCCAAGGGAGGTCAAGCGAACGCCTCACCTTGCCTCTGCAGGTCAGGAGGCTCCCAGCTCATCCAGGCCACGGGCCATCACACCCCTTCCCCACACGGCAGGCGGCAGGCAGCATGGGCCCACACGGATGAGACCCCAAGAGGGGCTTACTGAAGTTGCACGCTGGAACATAACACCCACACACCAAGCACTGCAGGAACCACCTGACTGCCAGCACCTGATGAACTAGAACACCTTACACCACGAGAGTCCGGCGCCACACCTTCTGCAGTCATGACACTGCAAAGGCACGAGTGACAGTGTGGGGTCTGGCAGTCACTGGCCCAGGTGCAGTGGCCAGAAGAGCCTGAGAGCTGCCCCACCCAGGCAATGGAGCCTGGGGACATCTGGGGAACCTGAGGTGATATATGAGGACAAGAGGGGATGTGTAGGGAAATGAGAGAATTATGTGGGGTGAGGGGACGTGAGAGAATGAGGAGACACGCAGAGACACAAGAGGCCACGGCCCCAGAGACGCTCAGAAGCCTGTGGCATGCAGGAGCACCAAGCCCAAGGCAATGTGGCACCAGGAGCACCAGGCCAGGCACCTGACATGGCTCTGCACTACAGAGCACAAAACACCTGTGTCAGCAACAGGAAGACAGCACTGTTCAAGAAAGGACAAAGGAAAGGCCGGGCGCGCCTGTGCATGCCCATGATCCCAGCACTCTGGGAGGCGGTGGGTCAGTGGTGCAGAGCTTGCCTCTTGTGTGTGAGGCACTGAGTGTGATCCTCAGCATCACATAAAAATAAATAGAAAAAATAAAGACAGTTTCCATCTATAAAAAAATTTTTAAAGGAGGGGTGTGGCTCAAGGATACAGTGCCCTTGGGTTCAATCTCCTGTACTCAGGAAAAAAAAAGAAAGATAAAAAGAAACAAATATGTCGGGCATGGTGGCACATACCTCTGATCCCAGCTGCTCAAGAAACTGAGGCAGGAGGATTGCAGATTCAAGGCCAGCCTGGGCAACTTAGTGAGACCTACCTGTCTCCAAATCAGAATAAGAAGAACAAAAAAAACCCAAGGATATGGAGGATATTACTTTCTTTTTGGTAGAAAAATCAGAATCCTACACATGGCAGCTAGAGATGTGAAATGGCACGGCCCTAGTGGAGAGCCGCCTGGGAGCTGCGCAAATGTTAAACACAGACAGCACAAGACCCACCAATTCCACTAGGTGTGTACCTCAAAGAAATGAAAGTGATACACTTTTCCATTGTAGCAGCATTATTCATAAAAGCCAAAAGGAGGAAACAACCCAAGGGTCCATCAACAGACAAACAGATAAACAAAATGTGGACCATCCATGCAGTGAGACATCAGAGTAAAATTCAGACACAGTGGTGCAATCTATTAGTCCCAGTGACTCAACAGGCCGAGGCAGGAGGATCACAAATGCAAGGCATCGGGCAACTTGGTGGGATCCCATCTCAAGAAAGAATGCAGAAGGGGCTGTGGGCAGCCAGTCGCAGTCATGCACACCTGCAATCCCACTGGAACAGGAGGCTGAGGCAGGAGAACTACAAGTTCAAAGGCAGCCTCAGCAATTTAGTGAGGCACCAAGCGACTTAGCAAGACCCTGTCTCTAAATGAAAAATATAAATAGGGCTGGGGATGTGGCTCAATGGTTAGGCACCCCTGAGTTCAATCCCTGGAACAAAGAAGAAAGGACTAGTGATGAAGCCCAGTGGCAGAGCACTTGCCAAGCATGCATGAAGCCCTGGATGCGATCCCCAGCACGGAAGAAAAAAAAAGGAACACAGTACCGACACCTGCGGGAACACGAATGGACCGTGAAAACACCAGGCTCAGGGACACAGACCCCAGGCCACACATGGCGCACACCCACTCGTGAGACGCACAGAACAGGCAGATCCACGGGAGACAAAGGCAGGAGCTCTCCGGGGGTAGAAGAAGTAGGCAACTAACAGTGAACAGGGATAGGGTTCCTTCTGGGGTGAAGGGGTCACTCTAAAATTGTGATGACGACTGCCCAGCTCTGTGGATATGGGGAAAACCACTCGGCTATTCGCTGTAGACAAGTCGTACACCATGTGAAGTTCATACCAACAAAACCATCCTGCAGATCAAAACAGCCACAGGCTGGCTTCTTCCTCAGCTGATGCAGCAGAAACAAGAGCAAGCACTTGGACAAGGACAGGAGGTGGTTCTAACCCAGACCCAGGCAGCTCTACACACACCAGACAGGAAGGAATACAAACAGCACAGAGCTCACCCCTGCCCTGGCCCCTGCAGCCTCTTGTCCAGTTGGGACCTCATGCCTGCTGTAACTACTGTACCCCTGTGACCCTGGGAGCTCAGATCCCCTGCGAAACACGTCTCTGAAGAACAGCCTCGAGCTAGAGTAGACAAGAACTGATCACAACACCCTCCCAGAAGAGGCCACTGGCAGAGCACCCACCTGAAGAATGACCAGAAGCCCCAGGACTGCGGTCTTCACGTCCTCCAGGGAGGCCGAGTAGGCAGCCACATCCCTTTCTTCCAGCTCAGGAGGCAGAGAAAGGGAGCGGGCCATCACCTTTAGAGAGATCAGGCCTGACCGTGAGCCCGGCGCACGGCTTCCTGAAGCAGCGCACCTCCTGCCATGGACAGCTCCTCAGGAGGACAGACGCACTCTACACGACCCAGGTGACCGTTCAGATCACAAGGCATTTCCAAGCTAACAGGAAAGGACACAAGCCAGTCCCACCCCCTGCTCCTGGGCACTGTGCGAGACCCCACACACCCAGCCCAGCTCCCCGGGAGCCACGAGGCAGCCCTGTCTGTGGTCCTGGGCAGAGACCTGCCAAGCAGCAGGCAACACAGCGCAGGCCCCTGACACCACCCATGTCTGCTGCAAGGGACACCCTGCCTGCAAAGATGGCCACCAGTCATGATGCACAGGAGAGAGTCCAGGAGATGCCTCTGCCCACAGGGCTTTGCAATAAAGGGGCACCCCAGCACCAAGTCCAGGACCCCAAGCAGCTCTCACTTTTTCGATGATATCCAGCAGGCTGTTGAAGTGGTGGGTATGGCAGCCTTCTGCCAGGTCCACCAGCAGCTGGGTGGCCAGCTTTCGGACTTGGTGGTCTTTATCCTCAGGGATGTGGGAGAGTTGGGAGATGACCACCGAGTTAATCAGCTCCTCCTATACCAGGCACAGTGGGAACAGGTGAACCTCTGGCCCCATAAGCAAGGTGTGCACTTTGGTGCTGCTGTGCATTCCAAGGCCCTGCCGCAGAGCCCACTGGGATGTCATCAGGGTCTGCTGAGACTGACTCAGGGCCTCGGACCCTCTCCCAGGGCCCTGCCCACCCCTCAGGTCAGAACACTATGGTACAATGGCCCAGCAGAAGCAGAGTTGGGGCCACGGGCTCCCACGCAGTGGGGCCAAGGCAATGTCTCTGCTGCTTTTGGTCATTCAGTATCAGGATACCTCCTTTAGCATGCATGAGGCATGGGGTTCAATCCCCACACACAAAAATACCCACTTGTGGAAGGTCACAGGAAAGTGTGAGCAGGGAAACCCTGACTCGCTGTGCTGCTGTAGTGAGGGCAGCATGAGAAAGCCCTCAGAGATGCAGGTAAAACATGCCACAGGACGTGACACACACCTGTGGTCCCAGGGGCTCACACGGCTGAGGCGGGGGCATCACAAATTCAAAACCAACCTCTCAGCACCTTAGTGAGGCCCTCAGCAACTTAGAGAGTTCTCTCAAAATAAAAAATAAAAAGTGCTGGGGATTTTGCTCAATGGTTAGGCACCTGTGCATTCAATCCCCAGTACCAAAAAAAAGAAAAAAAACTCTAGGAAGAGAACAGGACAATGCTGATTTTGATAAGAGGAACTTTAGGACCCAGAAGGGCTTCCTGGAAGAAGGGACAGAGCTCTGCTTGGGGGTGGGGGTGGGGGTGCTACAAGGCAGAGAGATGGCAAGGGCAGTCCAGGGCAAAGAAAGGTGGAGAGGGAAGAACAGGCAGGCCTGGAAAGGCCACATGAGCCATGTGGAGGGAGGGCGGCCTCAGCCGAGTGCATCTGCTAATGTTCCAGGAAGAGTGCCACCAATCTCAAGAAGATGGAGTGGAGGGGCAAGCACAGAAAGAAGAGAGCACAGCCAGGCAAGCAGGCAGAGAGGTGAGTGGCAGAAGTGACCACAAAAACAAAAGAAAACATCCTGCATGAGAGCTCTGAACTCAGACTGGAACTCTCTGGAGGCTTCCAAGCTCTGAGTGATGTCCAGACAGGAGCCCCTTAAGGCCTGTGCTCTCCAGCCGCTCCACAGGCTCTGGGCCAGCACAAGCCTGGCTGGGGCACACAGGTGAATGAGCGGATGTCAGAACCAGGGAGCAAGAGCCAGCCGAACGCCTGCCACAGAGGGATCCAGAGGCCAGCGAGTCCCAGGCAGACCCCAGGGCCAGCCTTAGAGCCCCCAGGCCTCAGACTGTAGCCTCCACACACCTCATAGAACTGCCTGTTGATAAGCAGCACAAAGGACAGTACGTCCAGCACCTTGATGCGCACGGCACTGCGGGACTCATTCCTGCGGGAGGAGAAAGAGTTGTAGGGCTGGCCAGGAGCAATGGGCCCACCCCTTCAAGATGGGCAGGCAGACGCAGCTTTGGACCCTCCCCACAAGCCCCAGGTTCGTTAACATTCAGACCAAGACCCAGGAAAGGGGCAGAGAGGCTGTGCCTTCCAGGAGGACATCTCGCTAGACCACCACACGAAGGCCTCACTAGAGGGGCCCGTCCTGCTGAAGACCAGCCTTTTCAACTCAACGAGAACCAGTGCTTTGAAGAATCAGAAAGGAAAGCTCTAACCTCCCGGGGGTCTAAGACCCGGGTCCCTGCAGGCCCAGGAACAGTGACACAGGGTCAGGCCTCAGGTAGGGCCACGGAGACTCCACTACCTGAAGAACCTCTCCATCAGCAGCTGCAGATTCTGGATCCAGCCATCCTTTGCTGGGTGGATAGACTGAGCTCGGTAGGATATCAGGTTTAAGAGGGAGGATTCCTGTCAAGAGAAGACAAAGCCAGTGTCAAAGAGCCACTCTGCCCTCCAGAAGATCTATCAGCCTGCCACCAGGCTGGTAACTCAGGAAAATCAAGTCAGTTCAGAAAAGACCAGCCACTTGCAGCCTAGATGGGGAGACCACACAGGACAGAAACCTCCTGACAGCAGGAAACTCACATCAAAACCCACAGAAAGACCTGCAGTGGGTAAATGGTAGGTGTGATAATGTAATATTTTGGAAAACGGGTTGAATAGTCCTGCTGTCAGGCTCAGAAGACTGTTGGAATGCTTTTGTTGCAATCGTTTGCTCTCTCATTTATCATACGGTATACAGCAACAGATTTATTGTTTAACACTTTTAATTTTGCAAATAAAAAACAATATATGCACATACATGCACACATATGCATTTATGTATATGCGTGTGTGTGTATATGGGAGGAACACAGACAAGCTCTTACGTACCCATTATGGTTTTAATGTGAAATTCTCTAACAACAAATAATGCGGGGTATTTTTTCATATCCTTATTTACCATTTGATTATCCTCTTCAATGAAATACCTGTTTATGTGTTTTGTTAATTTTTAATTGCATTATTTGCTGATTGTTAAATTTTCCAGTCTTTGTATATTTTGTAAACTAGTATGTGTATTGCTATTGCAAATTACGTATTGCAAATATTTTTCACAGTATATGGATTACACCTTTATATTTGTTGACTAAAAAAAAAAAAAAGACCTGGCAACGAGCTGACTGTTCCTGGCAAAATGACTGCCTCCTGGGAGCAACCCGTCTGCAGAGCCAGCCCAGAACCTTCCTCCACACAGGTGGGAGAACATGGCTGCCAGCACAGAGCTCTTGAAGAGACCCACACTTGCTCCACTTGTAGACACCAGGCAGGCTTCCTTGCCGGGGCACAGATCCCAGGAAAGCAGGAGCCTGCCCGGCCCTTCAAACTCAGGAAATTCAGCGTGACACCTGCAGCAGGGACCCACAGGGGCCCCTGCCCGATAGCACTCTTGCCTGAACCCCTGAAGGCGCTGGGGTGGGTGGGGGGTGTCTTACGGGCCTCTGGTCCGCACAGCTCTCCACTAGCTGGAAGTATCTCTCCTGTGAGCCATGGAACTCATTCTGGTCACACAGCTCCTCCACAGTGGTCAGCAGGTCGTGCACGATGGTCCTGAGCTCTGGGCTGTCCAAGCTCTGCAATACCAAGGTACCACCACAGACTGACTTCCGCTGCCCTCAGGACATGCCCTTGGAGTCTCCTCAGCTCCAGAAAAGCCACATGTAGACCTCCTTGAGCCCTGGTAGTGACATGCTGGGACATGGTCAGCCCCTGCTCCTGCCTGTTCCCTACCCCAGGGAATCCTGGCTGGGCTCACAGCCTGGCCTGGGAAGAGAGCAGGCAGGAGGTGAAAGCAGCTACGATTTCAAAAACACACACCTTTCCCAGGCTCTAGTATCCTTTTTTCTTTTTTTTGGTACTGGGGATTGAACACTGAACTCAGACGCATTTACCACTGCGCTACATCCTCAACTCTTAATTTTTCGTTATTTATGGACCTTTAATTTATTTATATGCAGTGCTAACAATCAAACCCAGTGCCTCACACATGCTAGGCAAGTGCTCTACCACTAAGCCACAACTCCAGCCTGTTCAACCCTTATTTTTTTTTTTAATTTTATTTTTTTAGTTGTAGTTGGACACAATAGCTTTATTTTTTTATTGCTTTGTATGTGGTGCTGAGGATCGAACCCAGGGCCCCACGCATGCGAGGCAAGCGCTCTACCGCTGAGCTACAATCCCAGCCCCTCAACTCTTATTTTTTAAGACAGGATCTTGCTAAGTTGCTGAGGTTGATCTTTAACTTACAATCCTTCTGCCTTAGCCTCCCAAATCTCTGGTATTACAGGTGCACCAAGCTGGTTCCAGCACCATCTAAAGCCCCAAGGGGTGTGTCCTTCATCCGCCACCCCAGGCTGAAGTGCCACCTGGCAGTTGTTCACGAGCACCAGTCTGGCAGAGCACCCAGACCCTGAGGCAACTTAACTCAGGACCTGCCAAGCCCTAGCCCTTCCTTCCACTGGCCCAGGCCTGGGAGAAGGCCCAGTGTGGAGCCTATGCCAGGGGCTGGCCGCGTCTCCCATGGTCCCTGAATGAGCAGCACACGTGTGGCCCTGGTGTACTCCTCGGCACAGAGGGGAGCAAACTTACTGATGCTATCCATCAAACTCACACTGCAGCATGGGCAGCAACAGAACCTCTGGGACCCACCTCAACCCACTCAGGCCACAGAGGTGAACTGCCTCCTTGGTCAGCACCACTAGCCTACCTGCTGCACATTCCTGTCTGGGGCCAGAAAGACAGAACAAATCTGGAAAAACAAGACCTCACTTCACTGAAAACCAAGTTGGAACCACCAGCACACAACCACAGCAGGCTCTGAGACTCCAGAGAGGGGCCCAAACACAGAGGACATCGTCCTCTGGGTGATGAACCTCCCTATCTGGGGTCTTGGTCTTCCTTGGCCCATAGCTTCACTCTTGTCTCACCTGGAGCTGCTGAAGCAGCCGCTCAATGATGTTCAGCAGAATGTCCCACGTCACAGCCTGGAGCTCCTTCCTGTACTTCTTGATGAGTCTGGTTATGGACAGCACGATCTCATAGGACACCACCTCATTGGGACAGGTCATGGCCTGAAATGTGGGGCCAGGGAAGCAAGCAAGGTCAGCTGCTTCTCACTCACACACAGGGAGCACTGACCTGTGTCATCCTCGGAGCTGAGTGTAAGACACCTGGGTGTCTCTCCATGCAGTCACAATCAGAGCAGCAAGGGAGGATCCCAGAAGGACATACGTTTTGCTACACTGCTCTAGTATAGTTGGGACCCACAGAGGGCCCTGAAGCCCCTGCCTCCAAAGGCCTGACTTGGGCAATAACTTTGAATTCCGGGTCCTGGCGTACTGGCACAACAGAAACTGAGAGCTGTTACCTCAGTTCCAGTTAAATAACGAGAAAGAACACAAGCTGCACGGTCGCCACCAACAGAAGCAGGCAGAGCAGAGTGCCTGCAGACAGGAGGCCAGGAGATGAGGCGCGGCTCATCTGAGAGGGGCTCTGGCTAAGTCGCCAGGCAGGCTGCAAACCTGCAATCTTCTGGCTTCAGCCTCTCAGGTGGCTGGGCTCACAGGCTGCACCTGGCCAAGACACAAGGGCCTGCGCAGCACCGCGCTGAGCTTTGGATCGAGTGATTGCCCCAGCTCGCCAGGGCACCCTGAGAGATATACGCACACATGCACAGGAAGTGCTCTGACCGACTATGCACCAGCATCGTCCAGAGAGATGGTAAGCTCACCACCTTGACAAAACAGAACCGTCACTGCCAAGAGGACCGCTATCTCAGGGGCAACACTGATCACTTCCAGTGTTAATTTACAGGAGATGAAATTCATCAGAGAGAATGTTTGCTTCAGAATCAAACCTTTGAGCTGCTCTGAACCTCATACCCAGCAACATAGCCACTGACTGGATGTGCCCCTCTCCCCAGCCCCAGCCCCAGCCGACAGGCAGCAGGCCTGACAGCAGTACACCCACTCTTACCAGTTCACCACAGCACAGAAACCCCATTACCTCATAAAAAGATGGCAACACGGATGTTGGGGAGTTCTTGAGAGAATAGAGTCGGTGGGCTCCCCAGAGAGCCATGCCCACAAAGAACACAGCTCCTCGCAGCAGCGGAGCATCTTCCATGTAGGCTCTGAAAGCATTCCCCAGAAACACAGATGTGAACAGGGCCTGGCCTGGTGTGACCCAGGGGGGACCTGGGCTCTAGCGGATCCCCAGCCATCCTTGCCCTTCAGCTGAGGAAGGGCCAGAAAATGGGCAGGGAACACAGGCCAGCAGCAACTGTGGCTCTTTCGTGACTCTTTAAACAGCCAAGTACTGCTGATCACACCATGTGCCATCAGTCATGGAATGTGCAGGGACACAGGGTGAGAAAAGCTCGTGACACCACAGTCTAGTGGGAGACAGAGGCCAAACAATCACACACATGCAAAATGAAGGACCCTAGAGCAAAAGCTCCTCAGGGAGACCAGAGAGCTGACAACTGCACCAAGACCTCAGTCAACAACGAGAGTGGCTCAGCGAGGGCGGGAGAAGATGAGAAGAGGGGCTGGGCCCCCAGGACCCTGCTCCACGGGGAGAGGAGCTGCCCTGGGAGCACAGTGGTCTTGGGCAAAAGGTGACAGTGGAATCTACTAGAAGGAGGTCTCTCAGCTCCATGTGAAGAACATACTTCAGAGGGCAAGACGGACCTGAGGGAGCAGCTGAGGAGTGGGCACTGACGGGAGCAAGAGCCTAGTGGATACACACAGCCCAGCTGCCTCCGAGGGGCAGACGCAGACTTGTAACGTCTGGCTGTAGGGGTGTGGGCGAGGGAGATGTGAGCGAGTCACAGTGGACACATCTAGGCAGAGGTAGAGGCTTTGAGTTCCATTACGAACTGTCTGATCTGTCCGACAGGAAAAGGATGAGAACACATGCCATGTGCCTCGCTTGAGTGAAAGCTCCTAGAACAGCCATCCAAAAGGAACAGAAAAGCCCCAACTTTGTCCAGGCCACACAAGTGTCAGCACAAGCAAGGCTCTGCCTGGGGACTGCCCCTCAACCACTGCCAGGCCTGCCCACACTTGCCTGTCTTCCATGATGCGGCACATGTTGTAGATGGCACTGTGGCCCAGGTGGGTGCCCAGGAGGTTGCGCATCAGCTGGGGAACAAAACACATCAGAGGAACTGGCAGGTGCATGTCCTGCCTTGACAGGAGAGACCCCAGCCCGCTGCTTGCCTGGCACGGCCAGGGCTCTGCAGGGAGCTCAGCCTTGTACACACAGACCACCACCCTAACCCTGACCTCAGCTTGACTGCCTGGGAAAACGCCACTGCACTGCTCTTGACAGACCATCACTGTATCACCCTGAATAGGTGCCTTTCACTGAAGGTAAAATGGCCTTGTCAAACATGTACTGGGACTGGGACCTTGTCTAGAGAAGGACGTTCCAGGACCATGGTCTCAGAGCCTCACCTTCCAACAAGGCTCACAGAGCTCCTTGACATTGATAGTGCGACAGAGAGTGACGATGAACAGGGGGAGGCTCTCAGCCGGCAGGCAGTTGTAGCAGACCACAGCATCCAGCACCTGCAGGGAGACCTTCAGGAGGGAAGAGGGTCACATCAGTGCCTCCCACTGCCCAGCCAGCCTCCTCAGAGCACGGAGCAAGCAAGCGTGCATCCAGGAGGCACTCCTGTGCCCCTTTACTGTGGGCCATTGACACCACCTGCCTTGAGCTGAGCTACCACTCCACAACAGATGCTACCCACCGTCCTAACTGCAGCTCAAAGCGGTCGAGTAGCCACCTGGAGTCATACAGCCAGAGGGTGATACACAGGGTTTGACCCCAGAGTCTCAGCCTCCCAGAAATGAGGGTGCAATGAACTATCCCCTGGGAAGGGAGTCACTGACCTCTATGTCCACAGAAGACACAGTCCGGATGCAGAGCAGACATATCATGCTGTGGAGGAAGTGCCAAAGTCAGTTCCGAGAGCATTTCCCAGAAGGCTGAGCGCCTGACTTCATCTTATGGCCACTCTGAGATACTGGTTTTGTAAGCAGCTCATACTCCCTTAGAATGCCTGCTCTGTGCTAGCCCATACCCTGTACTGAGTGTTCACACGAATGAGACAAAGCCATGTCCTTGTGGACACCAGGGATATTATGAAAAACTAACCAAAGGAGAGTAACAGCCAGGTGTGGTGGTGCACACTTGTAATCCCAGCTCTTTGGGAGGCTGAGACAGGAGAATCATGAGTTCAAAGCCAGTCTCAGCAATGGTGAGGCACTAAGCAACTCAGTGAGACCCTGTCTCTACATAAAACACAAAACAGGGCTGGGGATGTGGCTCAGTGGTCAGTACCCCCAAGTTCAATCCCCGGTACCGATAAAAAAAGGGCTAAGGATGCAACTCAGTGGTTGAGTGCCCCTGAGTTCAATCCCTGATACCCCCGCACCACCCCACAAAAAAAGGAGAGTAACCAAAGCACCAGAACAGTGTAAGAAAGCACATCCACTTCCTGCTTCTCCCTTTGTTCAGTGGCTTCCTCCCCTTTACTTCCCTGCAGAGCCACACTGGAGCCAAAGCAGTGGCACCAAGTTCAGCATAATATTAAGTTCTTCTCTTTTCATTTTTACATGGAGCTAGAGACCAAACCCAGGGCCCTGGGCTTGCTACACAAGTGCTCTACCATTGGGCTACACCCCGGACCTCATCTGAATTCTCTGCTTACTGAACCATTGATGCAATGTATTCATCGAGGTAACAGCTGTTGAATTTGACCAAGTTCACAAGCACCAGGAGAAATTCTGAGGTCAAGCCAACATCCATCCACTGTAGGACAAATTCCGCTGGGAGAGGAGAGGAGAGCAGTTTGCTGAGAAGCCAAGAACATAGTTCCTTCCTCATCTCCCCTCTCAAGAAAATGAGTCTGAATCCCATTACTGCTGGGAAGTACACGATCAGTCCCCTTGCAAGACAGGCAGACGTCCTTACAGGGCCCAAGAGGGGCCAGCTGTGCGTGGACACAGATTCACCAGCTCCCAGGCTACCTTGGAGTTGGAGTTAGGCAGCAGCAGGACAATGTATTTAACACTCAGTGCCCAACCTCACTGCAGGGGACACAAACATCACAGGGCACATGTTCAGGAGGTAGGTACCTAGGCGTCCCCCAGCCCCACCAAGTGCCTCTGAAAGGAGACACATGCACCTGCCAGCAATTTAACCTTAGACAGGAAAGCTGACAGGACTCCCCATCAGCACCTGTGCTGGAGGCAGACCAGCTACTGAGGCCCATTTCTGGACATCAGAACAGCAAAGCCCCATTTTTACTTCCTACTGTTCTCTTCTCCCCACAAGGGGGACATAAAGTCTTCACACTGACCAAAACCTCTACTGACAGGGAGACAGGAAGAGGTGAGCAAGGAGGGTGGGAGGTCAACCAATGGTAGTGAAAACCCAGGCCAGGCTTGACAGTGAGCAAGAAACAGGACCTTAACGCTCTGGGTGAGACCAGGTTGGCCGCACTCTCTCCCAGTGACAGACACGGCCCACCACCTGTCAGCTTTGAAGGAACCTTCTGAGCCCTCACTCCCCAAAGACTTCAAGTCAGCAGGTCTGGAGTGCAGCCCAGGAGTCTACATGTCCAACAAGTTCCCTTGAGACTCCAGACAGGTAAGCCTCATGGAATCATCCCCCTGGAACTACAGCATGCCTCCTGGCCCAGGTCCCTCCTCATCCCGGGCAGACTTAATCACAAGGCCAGAGAAACCTCACACCCAGCGTGACACTCACCCAGGTCTTCTTCCAAGTAGTTGATGTGTCTCCCATTGTCTGTGAGGGCCTTGAAAACTTCCAGCCTTTCATGGAGGTCTTCATTGGAGGGGTAATCCTTAATGACCTTAAAGAAGAGGGCTCTGAGGACCCCCAAGCGGTCACCCTAAAGACAAAACCATGGGGTCAGCAGAGCTCTGCCAGGACCTTCCACAAAGCTACCAAGAAGCCAAGAAATACAGCAGACACCAATACTATGGGCCTGATCTGGGCTCCTTCCCCCAGGAACACCTCAAAGATTGGCTGGCAACATCAGTGGGCTCAGGGCAGGCTGGCAACATCAGTGGGCTCAGGGCAGCGAACCAGGCGCACTGGCTGGCCGCTGACTGGTGTGTGGGGCTTCCCACTGCAGCAGGCTCGGGACACTGCAAACACACACAGCAGGGACCACAGCCCTGCCCTCACCTGGCTCATGGCCCAGGGGGGATATGCGTGCGCTCATATTGCGAGGACAAAGGCACCACAGCCCCAGCAGAGGTGCAGCCAGAGTGGAGGCCTCTGAGCAGTCAAGCCATGAAGGAAGACAGCAACCACCACAGCCCTTCAGCAAGAGGCTGGGATGCACAAGGGCCAGCCAAGACTCGCACAACTAAGAACCATGAGCAGGGGGAATGGCCCTCGCCAGTGGGCCAGGAAGCAGAAGCAAGATAAAAATGGCCGTGCCAATTACTGCTCCCAACATTCTACATAAATTGCTTTGTGGGGGTTTTTTGGTTTTTTTTTGTTTTTTTGAGAGGTCTTGGGGATTAAACCCAGGGTTTTTGTTTTGCTTTTGTTTGTTTAACCACCGAACTACATTCCCAGTCCCCCCTCTTTTTTTTTTGGTACTGGGAATTGAACTCAGGGGCACTCGACCACTGAGCCACACCCCCAGCCCTATTTTGTGTTTTATGTAAAGACAGGGTCTCACTGAGTTGCTTAGTGCCTTGCCGTTGCTGAGGCTGGCTTTGAACTCGCGATTCTCCTGCCTCAGCCTCCCTAAGTGCTGGGATTACAGGTTTGCGCCACTGTTCCCAGATCCCTTTTTTTTTTTGAGATAGGGTCTTAGCTAAGGCTAGCCTCCAATTTGCGATCCTCCTGTCTCAGCCTCCTTTGTGTGCATAATTGTGCCCAGATGAACTGCCCTGTTTTATCCCCAGAACACCCAAAGGAAGGTACAGCCACGATTTCTGCTCACATGTCAAGTGGAAGCTCAGGTGGCTCCTGGAAGTGGCCAGGTCCACAGACATCAGTGGCAACACTGGCATGCACACATGAGCAGTCTACCTCCAGAACTCGAGACCCCCAGACCTCACACCTACTGCCCCCACCCAAGACAGGAGCCCGAAAGTCAGGCGGCCTGATGAAACCCCCCACACAAACCCATCCAACACTGCCCAGTACCTGCCCCTGCACAATGGCCTTCAGCAGAGCCAGCACCGCGTGTCGAGCCTCTGGTGGCCGCTCTGGCTGCAGCAGGTCCGCAACAGCCTTCCAGAGTGCTTCTACTGCATGCTGCCACCATCACAGGGGGAGAGGGGTCAGGGTGTGGTCTCCAAGAACCTGGCCCTCAATGCAAGAACAGCACCACACAAAGGACAAAGCAGAGCAGCTGCCTCCTGACTCAGAACCAGCTCAAGAGCCCGCATCCTGTGTCCCTCCTGCAGCTGTGAGTACCCCAGGTTTCAGAGACACTTCACACTCAAGTAGGTCCCTCTAAAAGGCCCTAAGTTGCAGGCTTTTCAAAGGAGGAGAGCAAGCAGGCCAGGAGAAGTCCTGACTTCCCCAAGGCCAGCAGGGAGACTCTTGTAGAATTGCTCAGAGTCTGGAAGGATGCCACCAGAAGTTTCAGAACCAGAAGCACAGGTAGGCCCTAGGCCTGTGCCTGACCCAGAAACCCTGCCCCATGGCTTTCCTCCACATGAACCCACCACCTGTGGTCCACTCAGCAACACACTTTGTCCTGCCTTGCTGCCCACTGGAGCTGCTAAGGAAGAATTCCAAGCAGCCTCCTGCAGTCTGCTACTCTCACCAACTCCCCCTACCACGGAGAATTCACTCCTGTCCCTGGAGCTGCCCAGACTCAGCCTCCTCCTCCAAGCCCAAGCTAGCTCATATGTTACCTTTCCTTCCCACGTGAACCATGTCCCTAAGAAACCCTTCACCAGGGTTTTCAGACCCCTCACTTTTTTGGGCTTTCTCCCTTTAAGTGGGGGCTAAAACATCTCAAGACTTTTTTCCCACAGTACTAGGGACTGAACCCAGAGCTACACCTCATCCCTTTCTTAGATACTTTGTGACCAAAATCCCAACCAACTCAGGACATACAGAGATCCTCGCTGCCTGTGTCACATTCACAATACTCCTATCAATGTAACCTGAGCTGCAACACAGACGCTGAGCCTGTGGATCACCCCAGAGGCTCAACCTTATTTACCTATTCACATGATGTTCCATACCCATAGGGGCAACTTTCTGAACAAAGATGCCTGCTTTTTTACATCGATACTTGGTGACATGCAGCTTGCATGTCTCAGATGAACTGTTGAAGATGTTACTTCCCTTAGCAAATGAGTCCCTTTCCGCACCTCATACACAAACAATGGGCAAGGTCAAGGAGCTCTAGGGTGCTCTACAGCTACCCTGATCCCCAGATTGACAACAATCCACTTTGCCCACAACAACAGAAGAGCCTGGAAATGTCAGTCTAAAATAAAGCTGGCAGGGCTGGGGCTGTAGCTCAGTGATACAGCATTTGCCTAGTATCCGTGAGGCACTGGGTTCGATCCTCAGCACCACATATAAATAATAAGTGTATAAAATAAAGATCCATCAACAACTAAAAAAATAAATAAATAAAATAAAGCTGGCTATGTTTGTTTTGTGCAGTTGCCTGTTGTCACCAACCAGTCACCTCTCCCAAGCAGGTTCCAGGACAGGGTGCCTTAGCATGTGCCCTGTGAACCCAGCACTCTCACAGCACTCCTTCCCCTGCCCCTCTTCTAAGTGTTACACGAGAGGATGCACAGGCACACATGTGCATGAACATAAGAAAAGCCGGTTCCCTTTGCCTCCCCCCATGATGGGTCTCTTAGGGTTGTACTCAGGACATTTCCAAAAACTTCCCCATCACTCAAATGCAAGCTGTTTTCCTAAAATGGCGAAAATCCTACCATTACAAAGCTAGCTGTCAATTATGCTCCTAGAAAAAGCAAATTCAACGCTTCAAAATGGTCAATATGCACCTCTCCAGTCCCACAACCGAAACAAACTTACCTCTTCAAATTTCTTAGTTTTTGCAACTTCACAGATCTGCCCTATTACCCGGATGCGATTGTTGAGGCCACATTCAATACTCAGTTCCTTGAGAGAAGAAAGAAAAAAAGGGGCCAGCACTCAGACAACAGGCCTCTTTAACCGCCAATCACAAACCATCCTATGACCTGTACTTTCTGGCCTGAAGATCTATTACAGATCTTTATGAAATCAGAATTCGCTGAAGCGCTTACTACTCCACCTTAGTGAACAATGTTTTCATAAGTGCAAAGTTTTTATGGAGATCAAATGCTAACACAAGCCGGGCACGGTGGTGCACACCTGTAATCCCAGCACTTTGGGAGGCTGAGACAAGAGAATCGCGAGTTCAAAGCCAGCCTCAGCAATGATGAGAAACTAAGCAACTCACTGAGACCCTGTCTCTAAAAAACACAAAACAGGGCTAGGGATGTGGCTCAGTGGTCAAGTGCCCCTGAATTCAATCCTTGGTACAAAAAAACAAAAAAACTGCAACCTTACCCTTGGTACATTCTCATTCTCAATGCTTATAACCATCTCCACTAATTCCAGAACATTTCTATCATCTCAGAAGAAAAGTACATACAAATTCCTTCCTCCCTTCAGCTCTAGTAACCACTAATCGGCTGTCACTACAGATTTACCTTCTGGACATTTTATATAATGGGACTCAGGTATCACAGGAACCTGTGACTAGCTTCTTTCACTTAGCATATTCTCAAAGTTCATCCATGTTGTAGCATGTCACTGTTTCATTATTTCTAAACTGTTGAATTACACCCCATTGTATGAATGTACAACGTTTTATTTACATGCTTTACCAGTTAACGAGCATTTTGACTATTTCTGAGTGAAAAATTTTACAAGTACAAAAATTCATTTACTTATAGGCAAATATGGTGCCAGGCATGTGTCTGGGGGATTTAAACACACATTAATAAGGATAGGGATGAGGATGTAGTTCAGCAGTGGAGGGCATGGTTAGCATGTGCTAAGCACTGGATTCACTCCCCAAGAACATGCACAGGCACATACCCAAAGAAATAAAATAAGGACCTACTTCTCCTGAGAACCCACAAATCAGCAGTTAACCCCTGGCCATATCCCTAACTACCTGTGAATTGTGAAGGGGAAGTCAGGCCATAGCAAGTACACTGGGGGCTGGGGCTCAGTGGTTGAGCGCTTGCCTCCTATTTGTGAGCCACTGGGTTTGATCCTCAGCACCACATAAAAATAAACAAAGAGGGGGCTGGGATTATGGCGCAGTGGTAGCGTGCTCGTCTAGCGCGCATAAGGCACTGGGTTTGATCCTCAGCACCACATAAAAATAAAAAAAAAAATAAAGATATTCTGTCACCTACAATTAAAAAATAAACATTTAAAAAAAAAATAAAAAAAATAAACAAAGAGGGGCTGGGATTGTGGCTCAGCGGTACAGCGCTTGCCTCACATGCCGCGAGGCGCTGGGTTCAATCCTCAGCACCACATAAAAATAAATAAAGATATTGTGTCCATCTACAACTAAAAAAAAATTAAAAAATTAAAAAAATAAATAAACAAAGATATTGTGTCAAGTACATTAGGTTTTCGTGCATCAACACCTGAATTCTAACACAAGCATTCTAAAGCAAGTCACCAATATTCTGACTTGTGTGTCCTGAGGAAGGACATATACATGACTCCAGGACATATACATGGGGACAGTCGCCTTGTGCAGAAAGTCACCAGCGACCCATTTCCTACAGAACATGGTGAAAGGCCATCCAGCCTTCCTTGCACTTCCTACTCGGCTGGCAAAGACAGGCAGCTCACTCACTCTCAGGATTTCCGCTGTGATGATAAACTCCGTCTGTTTGCCTTCTGCGGATCTAGGATTTGGCCTTGGTGTTCCCAGTCCCAATAGAATCTTGAACTTTTCCTTCAAGCCTGAATCTTTGCTTGCTGGCTTGGCCATGGTGGGCAGGGGCGCACGAGATGACTTCCCTGTGGAGAAAAAAGACATTGGAGACACCTGACTAACGGCTCCGCCCACCTGCCCTGCTGCAGACCTCCAGACGCCCAGACCCTCGGTCCCAGGGGGCATAACCTTTCTCTCTACAGCCCCTGGGGACAACTCAACCACAGCCCGGCTGACCCGGTCACAAATGAGCCCGAGAGACGCCGGCTTGGTCTAGCGAGTCGCGGCATCCGGGGAGCCGGACGTTTGCCATCTCTACGCCCGGAGTGAGGAAGAGTGTCGCGGGGAGGTCAGGAGCGGAGACCCGCTCGCAGCGCCACGACTCAGCCGAGGCGTGCCTGAACGCCGGGGCCAGGCTGCGGCGGGCGCCCACCGCGGACAGGCCCCGCCGCGGGCCACTTACGCCACGCGCCGCTCCCTCGCAGGGCCGCCCGCGGCCGAGAAGGGTGCACACCCCCGGCCCCCAGCCACCGCCGCCGGAAGCGCGACCCCTACTTCCGGGGGCCGGGCAACGCCCCGGGCCCACGCATGGCCTGCCGGGAGTCGTAGTTCCGGGCGTGCGCCGAGCACGTGACGGAGCCGCAGAGGCCGCCTGGAACCGTAGTCCGCAGGGCACGGCATGCGCGCGGGGTTGAGGACGGTGACCCGCAGCCGGAGTCGCGCTGCGCGAGCCGGGTCACGCGGGAGTGGGGAGGAGCCCATGTCAACCCCGAGCCGAGAAGTGGCGGCAGGTAGCACCGCGGGAGGAGGAGGGGGCAAGGGGACCAGGCTGCAGGCTAGGGTCCCGGGTTGCGCGGCGGGCCGCACCGACTACACCGCCACGTCTGCAGGCGCAAATCCCACGTGCGGCCCTGCGCGTCCATCTCAGCCCTTGCCCAGAGGCTAGGGTCCTCAGGACTGGGTCTGGGCGCATCCGCTCCGCTCCAATATGGTCCCGAACGAGAAAGTGCCCGTCCCACTGGACTACCGCCCAGGGACGCTCCATCTGCACCTGTAGGGCACAGCAGACCTGTGCTCCGAGGTGCTTCCTCTCAACCAGGCTAGGTGCCAAGAACACACCTAGCCAGAAGTCTTGCCCCCCAGCTGGACGATGACTCAGAGGAAACAGGAAAGGGCATGGCATTGTGTTTGTCCTGTAGCCATTAAGGACCTACTGTATGTCAAGAAGGGGACTCTGCGAGACTAACAGGCCCTTGCACTTCTCCCGCTGGGACTGCTGCAGAATTGACCAGAGTAGGATTCCCACAAGCAACAGGGGTAGTCTAGGCAAGGAGACCTTTTGGGACAGAGATGTGGCAGAGGTAACTGATGCTGTGGGAGCAGGCAGGTTATGGTGTCTGCCGGGTGGGTGGAGCTTTGAGCTGGGAGAATTTGCAGTTCAGCAGGAATGCAAAGAAGTTCTAAAAGGGAGTGAGTGACACCATCCAATTTGGGCATTAGAAAGCACTCTTGGATGTAGCTTAGAAGACAAAGTTGGAATCTGGGAATGTAGCTGAGTGCAGAGAGCTTGCCTAAAACGCACAAGACCCTGGGTTCCATCCCTAGTGCCACCAAAAAAAGGAGATATACTGGGGTTATCTTGGTAGAGGCTGTTCCTAGAGTCCTGGTGTGCTAATGTGTGTGGACTGTCTGGTTGCGGTGCCCGGCCTGCAGAGGGCAGAGCGCCCTCGCTATGGTGGAGGAGGAGGGAGGAATCAGCAGACAGGCAGCTCCCTTAAGGTACCCTCACCTGTGGCCCCTGAACAAGGGACTGAGTGACACTTTTTGCAGAAAGAAGAAAAAGCCACAGGTCTGCGAAGCATCAGCAGAAGCCACAGAGGCTGCATGTGGCCTATGAGGCTTTGGAGGATGAGAGAGGTGAGGGAGCAGAGCCCCTCAAGGCTGCTGCCTGGGAGCCTCAGGAATGGCAGCAGCAGCTAGCCAACATCCGCACCATGAGAAGCAAGAAGGATGCACCTGTAGACCAGCTGGGGGCTGAGCATTGCTATGACCCCAGTGCTTCTCCAAAGGTAGGTAGGGGATTCATCTGCTCATATCACTCCCCTCTCTTCTAAGCAAAAGACGCTGGCTTCCTCTCACACTTTTGGCAGGGGACAGCCTGAGACCTGGCAGCTCTTGGCTGTTACCCTCTCCTGCAGGCAGCTCCCTGGGTAACGTACTAGCTGGTAAGCCAGAGCATTGGACAGCATCACCTGCTTCATTGTGGCCACTCAGCCAGTCAGAGGTATCTATGGCTCGGGCCCTGACCTCTGCTTCCTGCTGGGCACAGTGCTGCTCACAGGGGGGTGTGGTGATATGAGGGAGGGAGAGTTCTCTATACTTCACTGGCCTGGGGCTTTAGCCCAGCTCAAGTTTCCATCCCTACTCTACTGCCTGGGGACTTGGGGACTTGAATCTCTGATCTTGTTTTAACTGTAAGATGGATAATGTTGCCCTCAACAAAGCAATAACTATAATAATCATAGTCAGTTGTTGTTGAGCAGTGACTACCCACCAGATACAATTCCAGCTACTTTGATAATTTATTTGGTCTTTGCACTGACCCTGTGAGGCAGGTAGCTATTCTCCCCATGCTGTCGGTAACAAGACAGGCACTAAATGCACCCTGTAACAAGTAAAGGTGGGTAGAGGGCTTGGTAGGGCCTGGCCCCCCGGAGCACTCCCATGAACCGTCCACTACTCCAGTCCCTGTCACTTCACAAGCAGGTACGGAGGTACCAAGTGCTGTTGTCGCTGATGCTCTCCAGCCAGACCAAAGACCAGGTGACTGCAGGTGCCATGCAGCGGCTGCGGGCCCGGGGCCTAACAGTGGACAGCATCCTGCAGACCGACGATAGCACACTGGGCAAGCTCATCTACCCTGTGGGCTTCTGGAGGGTGAGCCAAGTCTACAGCCAAAGAGCCCTGGTGGCTCTGGCCACAGAGCCCCTCACGCTGCAGACTAGCTGGGGTAGAGGGGCTGGACCGTGGGGCTGGGGCCTTGTCCCTGGAGCTCCTTGGCCTTTCCTGTTTGCCCCCTGCTTCCTTCCTCCACCTCCCCACCCCGTCGCCAGCCTGCCCTTCCTCACCTTCCCCTTTGTTTACTCTAAGTCTCCCTGGAGTGAATCACTCCCCTCTCCAGAGCCCCAAAG
Source organism: Xerus rutilus (assembly GCA_028644305.1). NCBI lineage: Eukaryota > Metazoa > Chordata > Mammalia > Rodentia > Sciuridae > Xerus > Xerus rutilus. Next base: position 33,899,071 of record CM053415.1, read on the forward strand.
AGGCTGCTCCCCCACCCCACAGAACACTGGGTGGTGGGTGGATCTGTTGGAAGTGGCTCAGTGGGTGGAGCTGCTTCCCTTTGGCACTGGTGTGGGCTGCAGTCTCTCAGACAGGTTTTAAATAGCCCTCTCTACTCAAGATGGGAACCACCCAGCTGGCCTGGCAGCTGGTGGGGGAGCCCCACACTCCAGCACTCCTTCCTGAAGGCCCAGGTGCTACCAAGCCCAGCTCCTGGGGATAACTGGCCTACTCAGCCTGGCCTGGCCTCTGAGGGGAATGCCAAGGCAGAGGGGTCTAAGCCAGTTCACACACATATGTCAGTGGCCTCTATGGGTAGGAGGTAGGGGCTAGGATTGCCTTGGGCCTACCTGTTGCTGCCCTTGGCTCCTGCCCACCATGGGTCCTGGGCAGGTGACAGGCAGCTCTGGGCACTTGTGGGTCTCCCTAGGGCCTTGTCCTCCCAAGTCAGACTGTACACATTCCCAGGCCTGATTCCCTGCTATCTTTCAGACCAAGGTAAAATTCATCAAGCAGACCAGCGCCATCCTGCAGCAGCACTATGATGGGGACATCCCAGCCTCTGTGGCAGAGCTGGTCGCACTGCCAGGTGTTGGGCCCAAGATGGCACACTTGGCTATGGCTGTAGCCTGGGGCACTGTATCAGGCATAGGTGAGTGGCACAAGCCACAGGATGGAGGGGCTAGCTTCAGGGTGGCTGGCTGCTACTGGGTTCCCCACATCTGTCCATAGGAGCTCTGGCTTCATCCAGGACCCAGCCCAAAGGGTCAGAAAGGTGTGTGCTGTGCTAAACCAGCCAGCACCACCCAGCAATGGATATTCATGGCAGGAGCTCACATTTGCTGAGCACCTACCCTGTGCTAGACTCTGTAAGGGGCCTTGGAGCTAGACACAGGCCTGTGGCACATGCTAAGGAGAGTGGACAAGGAAGTCCTCCCCTGTGGGGGAATTGCTGCTGGGGCATGGCATTGCTGTGGAAGCTGACCTGGGCCGGGGGCATCTGGGAAGGTGTCAGCTGAGAGCTTGGGGTAAGGAAGGGTTAGCCAGGCCAAGAGAAGGAAGCACACTCCAGACAGAAAGGATAGTGTCTGCAAAGCTGTGACGTGGGAGAGGCCAGGACAGGGACACTCAGGAGTGAGAGGGGCAAGTAGGGAGGTTGGGAGGCACTGGGGCTGAGGAGGAAGAATGGCGGTCTCCTGGGACCAGGGCTGGACTGGGGGCGGGAGGACTTCCTGCAGTCCTTTTCCTGGGTGTTGCCTCCTGGCACTGGAGGTTCCTCTGTGTAGCTAGGTGAAGACAGAACTCCCTGGAGTGGGACAGTGGACCTTAACCACCACCCCAGAGCTGCTTTCTTCTTCTTTTTCTTCTTTTCCTTCTCCTCCTCCTTCCCCTCTTCTTCTTCTTTTTCATTTTTTAGCAGTAGGGATTGCTGATGCAGCTTTGAACTTGCAATTCTACTGCCTCAACCTCCCGATCTGCTGGGATTACAGGCGTGCGCCACTGTGCCCAGCATGGGCTTTGCCCAGGCAGTTGGGACTCCTGCAGCCACATAGCAACAGGCCCAACCAGCCCAGAAACCACCCTCTCTGTATACCCTGACCCCAAGCTTCCCTGGAACTCCTGTCCAGCCCAGAGGAGTATCCTCTGGCAGGTATCTGAGCTAACAATGCCTCCCAGCACTCCTGGAGAATCAGAGGGCAGTTAGGGGCACAGGGCTTTGGTTGGGAGCTAGTGACCACCTAGTGAGGCTGGAGATCAGCAATCCCTGGAAGAGCCAGGCCTGGGCAGGAGTGTGACAAAGCCACCCCCCAACCCCACCTCAACTTCCAGTTCTAGTGCCACTGCCACCTCTCAGCAGACACTTGAGCTTATCTGGGCACTGTCCTCAGCTGCCCGTGTCCCAGCAGTGGTGCGTTGTAGTCGGGCACTTATGTGGGGGAAGAGCCTCTGTCATGATCCAGATGGGGACTGCTTTGGAACTGCAGACAACAGGAGCGTTGGAAATGCCACCCCGTCTGGTTGCCTGCAGGGAGACTCCTGGGCTGCATTTTAGGGGAGACAGTTAAAAAGCCAGAGCCAGCCAAGCTTAGTGGTGCACACCTGTTATCCTGGCTACTCAAGAGGCTGAACTGGGAGGATTGCAAGTTCAAGGCCAACCTGAGCAACTTAGTGAGACCCTGTCTCAAAATTTAAAAAGGCTAGGAGCCAGGTACAGTGATGTACACCTGTAATCTCAGTAACTCTGGAGGATGAGGGGAGAGGATCACAACTTCAAGGCCAGCCTAGGCACCTTAGCAAGATCCTATCTCAAAAAGAGCTGGTGGTGTAGCTCAGTGATAAAGTACCCCTGGGTTCAATTCCCAGCACTGCAAAAAATAAAATAATTTTTAAAAAATGAAAAGTCAGAGCCATGGGGTCCAGGAGCAGGTGCTAGCTCTGCCTCTCCCACTCCCACCTAAGCAATCTCCGGTCAAATACTTGGTCTCTCTGAGTTTTGACTCGAAGCTGGTGAAGCAGTAGCCCTCCTTAATCACACAAATAGGCTAGAGTACTGGAGACTCACATGTGATGTCCTAAGGAGTACGGTCACCTCTCTGTTACAGAGGAGGAAAACCCAGGATGGGAGCCCTTAGCCTTCATGCTCTGCCTGCCCCCCAGGCAGTTAGCGGCAAGTCAAGGGAGCAGGTGCAGGGATTGGCTTTCACTGGCAAAGCCCTAGAGAAGCAGGGCCATGGCTACTGCTGCCAGGGTTGCTAGGTGGAGACCTGGAGCCTGGGCTGAGCCCCTACAGTGGTCAGCTGACAGGAGCAGGGGCTGAAGCCCAGGTGGACTGCAGCTGCAGTAGGCCAGGCTGCCTTCCCTGTTCTGTCCCTGACAACTGTAGTGGTAGGTGCTGGCTCTGCAGCACTGACCTCAGGCCAGCCTTGTGCGTGCAGCCAGTGTTTGGACAGGGAGATAAAGCAAAGGAAGCAGGACAAGGTTCTTCCTGGGCCAGCCCTCGGTCCTGGGGAAGCTCTAGGTTAAGAGTGTACAGTTTTTTGTTTGTTTTGTTTTATGTGCTAGGGCCTTCTGCAGGCTAAGCATGCCTCTACCACTGAGCCACAGCCCCAGAGAGCACTTTGGAGTAAAATCCCTGCTCAGCCTCAACTTCTGCCTTGTAAAGACTTATTGAACTGAGACTGGTAGATCATTTGGTGCAGGATCTGACCTCAGTCAGCGCTGGACCCAAGCTAGCTGTTACCATTTGGGGGGCATACAGAGCCCAGAGCAGATACCGCCCCACTTTCTCAGCTACACCAGGATTGGTAGTAATCTGTCAGCCCAAAGCAGAGAACCCCTAGGCATTCCCAATGATGGGAGGGATGCCTGAAGGGGTTGCTCACACCCCTCCAGAGGACTCCAGGCCCAGCCTGGCAGCTGAGATACAGCAGCTGAAGCCAGGGTCCTGCAGTTCCCACCTTTGCTTGGAGGCCTGGGGGCTAAGCCACAAGATGCCCTCAAGGGTGTGGGGAGGGACGACAAGGTCACAGTCCATCTGGCAGAGTGTGACCCTGTTCACCCCACCCCATTTCTAAGTAGCGGTGGATACACATGTGCACAGAATTGCCAACCGACTGAGGTGGACCCAGAGGCCGACCAAGTCCCCAGAGGAGACCCGAGTTGCCCTGGAAGAGTGGCTGCCCAGGTAAAGCAGGGTGGGGGTCCCTGGAGATAGGGCCTTCTCTCTCTCCCTTTTTGCTGACCCAGCTCCTATCCCCACAGGGAGCTGTGGAGCGAGATCAATGGGCTGTTGGTGGGTTTTGGCCAGCAGACCTGTCTGCCTGTCCACCCTCGCTGCCAGGCCTGCCTCAACCAGGCACTGTGCCCCACTGCCCAGGGCCTCTGAGGGCTGTGGGGCTGTTGCTTTGGCTCCTGTCTGTGAAGTGCCTTTGCATGGGGGTGTGGGGTGCAGCCTGTGTAATAAAGCGTGGAGATATTCACAGTCAGGGTCTGGCTGACTCCTGTCCCTGAGGCATGAGAGCAAGCCAAGGAACACGTGTGCAAGCACAAACACGCGTGTCTGAAGCACAGATGCCTGGGAGGCCATGCCTTGTACTTAGGGAGGGGAAAGAGTAGCGTGCATGAGCTGGGAGGGAGGGAACGGTGAGCGCCAGCTGCAGTCAGCTGCTGGGAAGCCTCCGGGAAGTGTCCCTGTGGCCTGCACATTCCTTCACCTGCAGGCCTAGGCCTCTCCACCCAGACTCCACCCTCTCCTAAAACAGGTGCTCCCTGAGAGCCTCTTTCAGCCCTCTGCCCCACCACCATGAATACAGAGCCACTTGTCTGAGCTGCCAGAGAGCCAGGCTTAGGAGCCACTAGGCCCAAGGCTTGAGCTGCGTGTACCTGCTGGAGGTGGAGGGACCTGTGCCAGGCAAAGAAACCCATGGGGTGTCACAGGCCCAGATGTCCTCAGGGGAGGTGACGGGAATCTAGGCCTTGCCAGGTGGGGGGACATGGGCCCAAAATATGCCACAGGGGATGAAAGAGGACAGGTCACAGAGGTGTGGAGGACCTGAGTGGGAACCGGAGCTGAAAGCAGCAGCCCTGACTGCAGCCCCACCTCCAGGCCCCCTAGAGTGGGGCTCACTCCTCCAGTCCTCAACCAAAGACTCAGGAAAGACAGCGTTGAGGCAAGTCCTGTTTATTCTGAGGGCGCGCGTGCGCTATGGCTTACAAGGCAGACAGCAGGGCCGGTCAGTTGGTGCAGGGGTTCAGGGCACCAAGGAAAGGGCAGAGTGGACAGGATGTCCCTGGGAGTGGACACCAGGTAGGGGCCTGGCCCAGAAGCCCAGGGTCCTTTCTAGGAACAGTTCCTGGATGCCCGCAATGCCCCAGGCCTGGGAGCTATGGTATAGGAAAAGGGGCTTGTCCAGAGGCCACCCTGACATCCTCCTTGGGGCATGAGGCCTCCATCCTTGGAGCCCTTCGCCCAGGCCCTGCACCACACACTCCTGCTGAGATGGGGCAGTGCAGGGTGGCTGGGTGGGGAGCCTGGTCTACTAACTCCCCCATCCCAGGGAAGGTAGGGGTAAGGCAGAGGGGGCAGCGCCTATAGGCACATCCTGCCTGCCAGCCTTTCCCCAGAGTCTGTGTGAGCACAGCCTGGAAGTCCCTGGGCTCCCACACAGGAGGGTGCTGCTGAGGGGTGAGGAGGAAATATCTTGCAGAGAAAGGTTTGTTTTATTGCAATTATTTAGAGTCCCAAGGGGGGCGGGGGAGAGGGGCTCTGGAATCAAATGGAAACATGTGTGGAGCTGGAAATCTTTTTGGAAAAAAAGCAAAAACACAAATTCCTTCTAGTCAGCAGGCCCGAGGCAGGACAGCAAAGGCCCTCAGCCACGGCCACACTGCCCTCTGTCTTCCCCCCATCTTGCTGCAGCAGGCCCCAGCACCTGGCGGGGAGTGGGCAGGAAGGGACTCATTGGGGCACCAGTTTCTTTCTGGGGGTGGTGAGACTACCCTCCGATCCACTGAGGCTTGGGGAGCTCTGGATGGGGCCTGAGGTCCTTGGGGGAAGGCCCAGGGGCCAAACAGGCAGGAAGGGGGCTCAGAAGTTGCTGAAGATCTCACGTTTCCGGTTCCAGTCCATCTGTGGTGCCCGCTTGTTGACACGTGTGGCTCGAGCCTTCTCTTTGGCCTCCGCTGCTGTGGGGCTCAAGTGGAGGCCACTCTCTTGGAAGGGGTCCCGCCTCCAGGCACTGCCATCCTGGGAGTGGGCAGGGTGGGCAGGGTGCCAACAGTGAGCCCTAGACGGTGCCATGGCTGGGCAGTCTTCCCAGGGAGCTCCAGCCAGAGGCCGCTTGGAGGGGCAGGGCAGCAGGTTCAGCAGGCCTTCCTGGCAGTGATAGCCCCACTGCCCAAGCCAGTATCTCCACAGACACCCACCACAGGCCCCTGGCGCCCCACTGTGAGCACAGCAGTTACCTCGGTGTCCTTGTCAGAGCCTGGCAGGTCGCTTCGAGACGAGCACACTGAGCCACCACTGAGCTGAGAAACCAAGGGCAGCCGTGGCTGCAGGCCCACCCCGGGGCCACACGTGCATGTGCAGCCTTGTGCACACACCACAGCTGCACCTGTTCCTTGCTGGGTGGTGACAGCCAGTCTGCACCATTGGCAAGTCCAGCTGGGCAGGCTGCTGGGCACCCAGCTGTGATAGGTGGGTCACCACTACATGGGAAGGGCAGCTGTGGTGGGGGTGGTGCTACATGCATCACCCAGGCTGAAGCCAGGACCAACCTCCCAGGAGATGGGGACTGAGATGACTCAGCAGCTAAGGTGGTGCCAAGGAGAAGGCACGGAGGGCAGTGGTCCTAGACCACAGGTACCCACCTGCTTTGTGTGACTGGGGCTGGCACTGACCCCAGAAGGGACAGTGCACACTAAAGCTGGGGTGCCTGAGCCAGGCTTGGGCCTCATCACACCTAGTCCAGGGCAGAGGTCTCCAAGGAAAGGGGCCTCCACCAGGCCTGGGGACCCAGAGAGCGCTGTGATCACCTGGACCCACCGTCTCACCTGGGCAGGGCTTGTCCCGTTGGTGACTGGTGATGGCAGTGGACCTGTGGGGACAGCATGTCAGTGGCTTCCCTGTCCCCGCACTGACCACACCCTGCACCCCAGGGCAGAAGCCCACCTTCCACATGCTCCTCAGTGGGTGTGACCCGCAGACGCTTGAAGTGCTCATCTGTGTCAAGGTCCACCACCAGCAGCCGGGCCTCATCCTCCCGTGCCTTGATGCGGGCGACCACCTCGGCATGGCGCAGCCCCTCCACATTCTGCCCATTCACCTGCCACCACGACAGGGTCAGCATGGCCTGAGGGGCCCGCCAGCCCCACGCCCAGCCAAGTGTGCCATCAAATATTCATCAAAGCCACCACCAGCCGAGCCAGCAAGAGGAGTGCCAGCTCAGGTTCCCAGTGTCTCCCCTCCTGCAAGGACTCAGGGTCCAGGCATAGACATACACACAGTCATACAGGCACAAAAGCACTCAGACACACACCGAAGCCTCGGGCAGGTTACCTCAATGAGCCGGTCCTGGGCACGGAGGCCAGAGTGGGCAGCAGGTGAGCCTGGGTCCACAGAGCGGATGTACTGACCAGGCCGGGACTTGTCGCTGTGCAGGTTAAACCCATAACCCTGAGGTCCCTTTCGCAGGTGGCAGAGCCGAGGGCGCATCTCTCTGGGGGGCCCATTGACATCCTGCAGGCATACAGGATACGGGATCAGGTGCTGGCCCCAGTAAACACTCACTGGGTCCCCACCCACTGTCCAGTCCTGAACTCAGTATCATGCCCCAGTGGCAGGACCCAGATCTCAGTGACCACGTTCCTTGTGCCCCAGCGGCTCATTGAGGCTGCCTGTGACTGAGCTCTAGCTGCAAAATCTTGGGCCAAACTTTAAGTTTCCAAATATGAAGACGTCTTCTGATGGCAGATCTGCCTTACAGGGTCCTTGGAGTATCCATCAGGTTGAGGTGGCTCTGCGTATTGACTAGGGTTGGAGGAAGAGGCCCTGGGATGAGATGGCTGTGCCCACAGGCCTCGCCTGGCTCCCTCCCTGGCCCCAGGCCTGGAAAGCTGCTTTTTCTTTCCTAAGTCCTTTAGGAGGGCTGCAGAGGTGGCGGCAGTGGTGGTGGTGGCCGCGGCCCTGCCGAGGTGCTGTTTGCTTTCACATTCCAGCACAAACTGGAGCTACCCCCATTCACCCACCCCCACAACAAGGGCCCAGAAAGAAGGGGCTGAGGCTGGGGCTGCCTCCCTGCCAGTGTCGGAAGCACTCGGGATACACACAGGGAAGGAGCCCCCGCCACCACCACGGGGCCCTGCCTCACTTTACCTCTGGCATCCTGCAGTAGGGCTCTGGGCCAGGCGCGTGCAGGCAGGGGCCAGTCCGGTGACCCCCCCACCCAGACCCAGCCAGGGGCCAGGACAGTGACCGTAGCACTGAATGGCCAGCGGCTGCTGGTGCTCAGTTACACATGGCAGGTGGCCGGGGTGAGTGGGCGGGCAGCAGCTCGGGTTTCTGAGGACTTGTTCAGGTGAGAGAGTGGTAGCCAGAGGGTGCTCACAAGGGTCCTTCCTCACCTCCCACCTTCCTGCATGTGGTGTCTCCTAGGGACCCTGGAACAGGCTGGCACTAGTTGCAAAACGAGGGAGTGTCCCTCAGATCTCAAGGAAGGTCTCTAAGGCGTTCATACTGAACCCCAAGTCTAACTGGGAACGTGTGGGCAGCTGCCCAGCTGTGGGGGTGGATGCCTCTGTGTAGGAGGCTGCCTTCCCCTCATTCTGGAACACCCTCTTCCTGTCCAGCCTGCACCCACTCAGGATCCCTTCCCTGACCCCAAAGCCTGGCCAGACCCCTTGTCTGGATCTCCTGCCTACCCTCTGAATCCTTACTGTATGGCCACCATCTCCTCCCCCAGGGACTCAGCTGGGCAACATGGACTGAATTCAGGGGTGTGAGGCCCCTTAATCTCCAGGACCCCACCACATAGATTCATCCTCTCTCCCAGACACATCCAGAGGTACAGGTATGGAGCTCCGGGTCAGGACTTTGACACCTCCCCACAGAGGTGCCCCTCAGGGACTATGTCCAGAGCACAGCCTGGGGCAACCAGTAGGCCAGTTTGCAAAGGAGGGACTGAGCAGAGCTGAGCAGAAAGGGCAGAGCGTGGAAGCGTGACGTGACTGTGTGGAACTGGAACTCGGCTCAGGATGCAGGGCCGATCACACCAAGCTCACACTCTCAAACCCCCTGCATGGACACACATCCTCCCACACAGACAAACACAGGGCCCATGGTGTTGGCCCCTACAGCCTCTTCCCACGGCCTCTGCAATGGCCGGCAGGGTGGGGTCTCTTAAGGCCCCCAAACAGGAAGCAGGATTTGGCAGGGTATAGGGTATCCAGGGCTACGAGGCCACATCCTTGTTCTTGGGGCCATTCTGGCCAGCCCCCTGCCTCACTCCAGAACAGCAGCCTCACTGCACAGGCCAAGAGGTTCCTCCTAACATGAACCTAAATCCCTCTCATTAGAAGCAGGGTTCAAGGGGCATCAGTCTTGGCACCAGACCCTCAAGTAGAAGGACTGCAATCAAGGCCCCGGCTGGCAGCCTGTGGGATGGAGGGGGGTGGCTACCGAGCAAGTAAGCGTGGGGGGCTGCCAGCAGTGGGGGGTGCATTGCTGACATTCCTCCCTGTCCCGGCTCTGCACACTTCCTGCCGCCTCCCGCCAGGCCCTCTGGCTCCCATGGGCTCTGAGCCTGATGGCCACAGAGCTGGGCAAGCCCTGGTTCCCCCATCAAGCCTGTGACCAGACAAAGAGGCTGACATGGGGGTACCCCAGGAGCCAGGCCATGCCACCCCAGATGTGACTCACCAGCCCTGGCAAAGAAAGGCCCCCATTGTTGCTTAGGGTTCAGCCTACTTACACAAAGTCCCCAAGTCCCCTTTGGTCTTCACAGCCCAGCCCTGTCCCTTCCCCACCTGACCTGCACAAGCTCCCAGGATGGGCTCTGTGGAGGGGCTCCTGGGGCCTGGGCGGGTGGTGTGGCATTCCCAGAGCGGGCCATGAGAGGCGGGAGAGGAGTGGCAGGCAGTCAGCATCTGGCCCGGAGTGGCCTGAGCTCTTCAGCCAGCCCAGGCTGCCACCCCACTTATCTACCTCCTGCTGTGGCCTAGGTTCCCAGGGGATGGGTGGGGACATGGGGGCTGAGTCACTTTGGGGAATGGGTGTTGACCAAGCCCCCTCCCCTGCCAAGGCTCCAGCAGGGCGCTCCCCACCCTGCTGGGTTTCCGTCCCAAGAAAGGAAGGAAGGAAGCTGCTGGAAGGCCCTGCCCTGCCCCAGGACCCAGGGCTGGGGAGACAGAGATGCAAGGGAGGCGAACAGGACAGTCCTGCCCTGCCTGGTGGGAGCCTGGAAGCCCTCTGAACATACAGCATCCTGTACCTTGAATCCACGCAAGTCCCAGTCACTGTCACTCCAGGCCTGCCCTCGAAGTCCTCCAAAGGGGGCATAGGGGCATGGCTGGGATGAGGAGGCAGAGGGCCAGGGTCTGTCACTGCCTCCCTGGCCCTGGCACGGCTAGCTGCCCTATCTGGGGGCTGTCCCTGTCGTCACTGTTAGGATCAGCTGCACTGCAGCTGCAGCCATCCCGCCGGTGTGGCCCAGGGCTGAGTCACCACTGCCTGCCTGCACACCCCCAAGGGAGGGACAGACCACATCAATGTTCTCCCCTGCCCTGGCCCAGGACAGAGGACACTGAGTCCCAGAAAGGGTGCGAGCCACCCTCACCTCCCAGGAGGCTCCAGGATGGGAGCCTACCCTGCACCTGAGCAGATGCACACATTCCCAGGTCTGTCCCTCGGCCATCAACCCCTGCGGGTAAACAGTGCCCTCCCAGGCTCCCTGCACCCAACCTGAGTGGGCAGTCCCTAAGCCTGGCTTGCAGAGGTCATGTGAGGCCCCACTCCTCCTTGCAGGGGGTGACCCCATCCCTTGGGCTCCCCTGACCTGGAGTCTCTTCCCCAGGCTGCCTCATCTACAGAAGGACCTGCCTATCGCACCCCCCTCTGTTCCTCTAAAAATATATTCAGAGGAAGCCCCCTCCTAGGGTTTCCTGTAGCCCCTAGAGCCTGAAATAGCAAAAAGGGGGAAGGTTCCACCCAAGGACAGGGGGCCTCAGCCACCCCACCTCCAGATAAGGCCTGAGGGCGGATTTTTCCACAGGAAGGTGAACTCAGCCATTTGTGTCTAAATCAATGGACAAATGCCTAGGGCGGGGGAGCTTCCTCTAGAAGGAGGAGGGAGAAGGTGCCTGGGAAAGAGGGAGGGTCCAGTCCTCAGCTGGAGAAAGGCAGACCTGGGATCAAGCTGCCCGCTGTAGTGCCAGCCAGCCATCAGTGGATTCTCCTGAAAGACTGCTGACCTTTGGCAGCCCCAGGACAAAGTCCAGACTCAAGTGCCTCTAGTATCTGCCCCAGAGTCCCAGAGAACAAAAAGCATCCTTGGATCCCCTGTCCAGGCCTTTGCCCAAGCTGGCCTTTCCACTAGGAACGTCATCTCCCACCCAAGCCAGGCCCCGCAGTTCACAGGCACAGCCAGCTCAAGTGACAGGGAAAAGGCAGACGTCAAGGTCCCCTTCACACCCAGAAACTTCATTCCTGATAACTCCACCAACACTAGGCCAGTGGTAGTTTGTTTGTTTGTTTGTTTTGTACTAGAGATTGATCTCAGGGGCACTCGACCACTGAGCCACATCCCCAGCCCTATTCTGTGTTTTATGTAGAGACAGGGTCTCACTGAGTTGCTTAGCGCCTCACTGTTGCTGAGGCTGGCTTTGAACTCGCGATTCTCATGCCTCAGCCTCCCAAAGTGCTGGGATTACAGGTGTGTACCACTTAGCGCCGGGCAGCCAGTGGTTCTTAAAAGTGGGAAACTCCTGACTTAAATCTCTTAAAGGGATTTGTTTAAAAAAAAAAAAAGTGTAGGGGGAACGAAAGACGATATCAGGGCTCCTAAGACCTAACCAAACAGTCTCAGGCCTCCCTCCCTCCCAGCCTCAAGGTGTTGTCCAGGTGGCTGCCTAGGAGAGGAAGCGGCCCCTCCCCGTTCTTTCCCAGGTCTACTGGCCTGGAACAGGGTTAGGGATGAGGGGAAGGTGCTACCCGGTAAGGACACAGGGGACAGCAAATGGGGGCTCCTAGGGAGGAGAGGCCCCACCAGAACTCAGCCTCAGAGGCAACGCTGCTCAGGGCCGAGCTAGCAGCCCCAGCGTTACCCAGGCTGGTGCCCTAGCTCAGTGTGTTCTCCACTCCTCCAACTGTGGCACGGCCAGCAGAGCAGGCCAGCCCCTGGAGGCCTTCACAGCACACACCGACTCCTCAGCGGGACAGGGACGGACCCAACACAGGCACAGAGCTGAGCACACTGGGTCCAGGAATGTGTCACTGGGCCTGGCAGGGAGAGGGCTGAGGGCAGAAAGAGTAGCCCCAGGATCCTTGAGGGCAGTCCCAAGGGGCACAGATGGTAGGCACTGGAGCAGAGAAGCAGCCCAAGAGGCAGAAATAAACAGGCTTGTGGAGGTTACCACAAGCAAGGGCTGTCATCAGGGAGCCAAGACGGGGCCCAGGAGAAGCCAGTGCGGCCCTGCGGACAGAGCCCCTTACCTTCTGGCCAGCATCAGAGCTGAGGCTGCCTGCTCGTGTCCAGTCAGGCTTTGGCTCCCAGGGATCACGGGCTGGTGGAAGGCCTTGCTGGGCCATCTCCTCTGTGCAGGTCAGCTGCCTCCGGCGGAGCTCCTCATCCGTGTCCTTGTCCACCACCAACAGCCGTGTCTGGCCTTCCACAGCCTTGATCCTCTGTACCACCTGGGTGGGAGATGGGGTAGGAATGGGTCAGGGGACAGCACCCAGGGCAGCACATGGACAGTGGCACCACAGACTGGCCCTGGCTCATAGGCCTTTATGCCAGGGGCGGGTGGCTGGACCAAGAGGCCAGCGGGCTCCACCCCCCACCCCCAGCTTCCAGCAGCTCCCTCCCTCCACTCCCAGGGCTCCTGACATGAGGGCCCAGGCTGCAAGGGCTTTGGTGTCCAGCCGGGCCTCACCCTCAGCTCGGGGACATCTCCAGCAAGGGCTGTGAAGGAGCTGCAGTGTGCAGCTAGAGGGGAGAATCCGTGACAGAGATTGCAGCTGAGCTTCAGGTGTCATGTGTGCACATGCATGTGTGTACTCACATGCACACGTCTGTTTCTATGGGTTTGGGTGAGGGACGCATCTCCCTTGTTCCCTCTGTGGGTGTGCCCAGGTCAGTTTCTCTCTCTAGGCAGGGAATTGTGGAATGTAGCCCTGCCTCTAGAGCTCCCTTCCCCTCCAGACCACGACCATGGACCCATTTCTCCTGGTCCTGTGGAGAAGTGCAGACCTGCATTTCTGGCTCAGGCACCTGAGCCACATCCTGGTAAGCAGAATTCACTCCCAGCAGATGAGGGGACAGGGGCAGGTGCATTTGTGGGACAGGTGTTGTTTTATAGCTATCTGTGTCCAGGTGGGTGCCTGTGAATTACGGTGAACACACAGGTAGCCATGGAGCATGCAGGGGCAGCCGCGGACACAGGGGTAGGGAGGAGAACAATCCCACCCCCTCTCCACCACCTGGGGGCAGACAATGCCCCCTACTGCACACTGAGCAGATGTTGACCATAGGAAGGTGTGATCCAGGCTCATCTTTACCAGGCCCCCAGTGTCCTTCTCTCCCCCCATGATACAGAGAGAGGCAGGAAGAACCCAGGATCTGCTGCTTCCTAACATTCGACCTGAATGAGTCACCCACATCCCTGAATATTAGTCTCCTCATCTGTAAAATGGGGGTTGTAAGCCAAGCATGGTGGCGCATGCCTGTAATCCCAGCAATTTGGGAGGCTGAGGAAGGAGGATCACAAGGTCAAAGCCAGCCTCAGCAACTTAGTGAGATCCTGTCTCAAAATAAAAAATAATAATAATAAAAGGGGGTTGGAGGTATGGCTCAGTGGCTTAATAGCACCCCTGGGTTCAATCCCTGGTACAAAAAAAAAAATGTGGATTGTGGCTATACCTTCTGTGCTTCTGAGGCATTAGGGAGGGTTCAACATGGTTCTGTGCGTAGGAAGTTTTTAGAGACTAGCACCCCAGACACCTCAGATGAGCAGGTGTACTTGGGGCCATAGTGGCAGTGAGTGCTAAACAGAGGCTGGGTGCCAGCTCTGCCAGCCCCTTCTCAGCCTGCTGGACCAACCCTAGTCTCCACTTGCACCCTTCTTTGGCAAAGAGCCATATCCACTTGCTGCTCTGGGGGAGTCAGGATGGCAAGTAGATGGACAGGGCTCTGGGAGAGATAGGAGTTCAGCTCCTTGCCCAGCCAAGATGACCAATCTGTCATCTCCAAACCCCAGGACTGGCCACACAGACAGCCCCTGTGAGGGACACAGAGGACCCAGAACAAACAGGTGGAGGGATGTTGGACTCCAGCCAGGGTCTGAGGTGGGAGATAAAGACTCACTAAGCCAGAACTTTCCAAGAAGAGCCTGCTTCTCTAGCCTTCCTCCAGCTGCAGGAGGCAGGGGCTGCCGCAGTGACCCCTACAGGGCAAAGCAGCCTCCAGGGAGCCAAGGAATGTGCTGTCACCAAGGCCTGGACCACTGGGCCCAGACACAGCGGGCCAGGATGCACTCTGGCATAGGGTCTGTGGACACTGCCCAGGACACAGCCAGACATGCAGACATGTCCACCTGGCCATGGTCCAGCACTGTCACACAGGTGTACCTTCACAGTGACCCCTCCCCAGTATACGCTGGCAGACATGTGCCACATGCATGACCCCCGAGACCTGCGCACACGCGCCCAGTTACATACACACATTCACAGAAAAGCACTTGCGCCCAGTCACCCCAAGGTGCCTGGACCCCCAACACTTGGCACGCGAGGCCAAACCCAGCGGAAGGAGCACAGGAATGAGGGCCAAGAGCCCGAGCAGCCGCAGTGCGGCCCCTCCCTGCCAGGATGCCCCTCCACCGCGGGTGCAGGACTGAGCTGCCCAGCCAGGAGGTCCGCCAGGCCACGTCCCCGCTCCCCACCGGAACCCACTCGGAGAGCCCAGGCGACCCCAGCAGGCAGCGCGGAGCCGGGGGTCGGGTGGCTGGCACCCCCGCCAGCGCGGCAGGGACGCGCCCCCGAGGGGCGGGGCGGGGCGGGCACCCACCTGGTGGTGCGTCTCGCCCTCCACGTTGACGCCGTTGACCTCGACCAGCCGGTCCCCGGCGCGCAGCGCGGCCGCCTCGGCGGGGGAGCCAGGCTCCACGCGCCGGATGAACTGCCCGCGGCGGCCCTTCTCGCCGTGCAGGTGGAAGCCGTAGCCGTGCTCGCCGCGCACCAGGCGACACAAGCGCGGCCGCAGCGGCTCCGGCGCGGCCATGGCGCCCGCTGCCCCCGGCCCGCCCGGCTGGACACGGCGCGCACCGCCCGCCGCCCGCAGGCAGGCGCGCAGGGGCGCGGAGGCGCGGGCGGCGGCGCTGGGGACCCGCAGGCAGCTTCAGCGGCTGCCGCCCTGCTCCGGTCGCCTCGAGCTCCGGCTCCGGCTCCGGCTCCGGCTCCAGTTCCAACCCGGGCCCCGGCCCCGCTCGGACTGCGGCGCCGCCCCCGCGCCCGCCCCTTCCCCGCCCCCGCGCCCGCCGCTGCCCCCGCCCCGGCCAAGCCTCGCTGGCTAGGTCCCCGCCTCCGTGCCCCATCGGCCCGGGCAGAGGGGCGCGGCAGGCCCAGGGCACCCTCGGAACCCCCCGGACCCCTCCTGTCTCGCCCCCACTAGACCACCCCCGACTCCAGCACCTTCGCCCTCTATTCCAGGGGCCTTTATTGGACACCTGTGTGCAGCACTGAGGCAGGCTCCTGCCATGGGGAGCAACTTAGAGAAAGAGCCCCCAGGCCAGGGAATCCCAGGAAGGGACCCGAGAGCATGGGCCACGGGCCTCTCCATCCTCCTCGGGAAGCCCTCTCCCCACCCCACAGGACTCCAGTGCCTGCTCCCTCCCTGCTCTCCCTAAGTGGAGAGCCCATCTGGATCCCTCCTTCTCCAGGACTGCCTTGGCCCAGCAGAGTCCCAGGATAGTACTCTGAGGCAAAAAGAGGGGGGTTGGGCTGGGGCTGTAGCTCAGTGGTAGAGCGCTTGCCTAGCAGCATGAGGCACTGTGTTCGATCCTCAGCACCACGTATAAATAATAAGTGAATAAAATAAAGATCAATCAACAACTAAAAAATATTTTTTAAAAAGAGGGGGGTTAAAGTAACAAGGTGGCAGCCCCTCCCTGGTCCTGGAGGCCAATGGCTGGGTGGCTCCTTGGCCCTCCCAGGGAATGTGTGTGCTTTCTGCACCACCTGTAGGTTAAATAGCCACCCCCCCCACACACACACACACACATTCCCTGCCTTGGGGGACACTAGTTTGTCTGGCTGAGACAGAAGGTCTTTGCTGCCTTCCTGCTGATCTGGCGTGAAATGCACTGAGGACTTTGGCCTCTGAGATCAGGGGCTCTGGTCAGCTGCCCACATGAAGTAAACGTAGGCAGGTCTCCTCTCCCCTGCCCCAGGCCTCCACCTTCCCTAGACAGGAGAGTAATAATCACATGGAGACTCTCTTATGCTTCCCCATGCTTCTCAGAGTGCAGTTCACCTGAACAACCCTAGGGGACCCAGGCCATTTTACAGATCAGAAAACTGAGATCTGATGAAGGAAGAGACTCACACAGGGTCCCCAGCTCCACTTGAGCCCGTGGCTGTGAGACACACTTCACAGAGGAGCATCTTCTCTGGCAGAAGAAGATAGCTGAGTCCCAGGTTCACCCACAGCCAGCCCCTCCTCAGCCCACAGCCCCTCATGTACCTGGTTCCCAGAGTTCAGGCTCAGCCAGCCCGGACAGTTCCCCATGTGAGCAGGAGAAGCAGGCTTAGCTTAGTCCTTGCCTCTTCCTCTCCTTTCTCCAGGGCCCTTGGCTGTGCTCCCCAGCCCCCACCTAAGCACAAGGCCTGCCTCTGAGCAGCTTCTGGGCTGTGGCCCCTTGGGTGCCCACACCCCAGCAACTACCCCTAAAAGCCACTTAGGCTGAGGCTGCAGAGAAGCTCCCTACCCTCATCCACCTCTGCAATTCCTGGCTAAGATTGCCACAGGCTCCAGCCTGGCCAGCCACCTCCATCTGTCTGCCTGCCTGTACAGAGATTGCCTGCCTGGCCTGTTGTTGGGACCTGCACTGGTGCTGCTGCCCTTGGAGACCATGAGGATGAGGGTGGGCAGTGTTTCCACCATACACCCCACACGCCACACGTGCATGGAGATTGGGAGGCAGCCCACAGCAGCCAGGACCATGCCAGATCTGGTGAGCTGTAGCTTGGCAGGCTTTAGCTCCGTGGCCCCACTAGAGTGAAAGGAAGCCATGGGAAGGAAGGCCTCCAGGCCATGAGGTTCAGAAGGTAGGCAGAGGCTCTGGGTCTTAGGGGACTTGGGGACCTCTTTCATCCTGAGTAGGGCAGACTCCATGTCAGCCTGGAGCCTTCACTGACCTCACTGGCCTTCTGCAGCCCAGGACTCAGCTGAATCCTCTAGCCTGTGACTAAAGATGGGGGGTGTGCAAAAACCAAGAATGAGTCACAGGACGCTGCAATCAGAGTTGCAGAGGAATCCCCAAAGCAAAGAGGGAGCTGAGAAGCACCAAGGAAGGGAACAGTAACAAGGAAGCATCTCAGGCGGCAAAGCACATGGGTAACAAAGGAAGCAGGTGCCCAGCAGAGCAGGGACAGAATGAAGGCAGCCAGAGAAGACCCCAGGTGACCATTTCTCAGGGGGTAGTGGGAATGAATGAGAGGCACAGAGTGTGGACATGCTGGAACAGCAAAGGGAGGGAAGGGTGACCCGTTGTGAACCCTCCCAGCCCTCCTCCCCCTGGCAAAACTCAAGCCAGTAGGGCAATGTGAAGAAAGGGGGAGGTGAGAGAGAAAAAGAGAGCGAGAGAGAGAGAGAGAGAGAGAGAGAGAGAGAGAGAGAGAAGCAGATGGAAAGGCACAGTTGAGGCCTGCAGGTGGGAATGGGAAAGGGGCCGGGGTCTCAGAAGATGGGACAGGGAAGTGAGTGGTGAGGCCTTAGGATTGAGCCAAAGGGAGCAAGTTTATTTTGCCAGGTCTTCAAGGAGAGGGGTGCTCTAGCTCCTAGGCTAGCAGCAAGCAGGATGGAGGTCAAGACACAAGCTGGGCACAGTGGTTCACACTTCCCAGCTACTTGTGAGGCCGAAACAGGAGGATATCAAGTTCAGTGCCAGCCTGGGCACCTTAACAAGACCCTGTCTGAAAAAATTAAAAGCCAAGCCAGGCGTGGTGGCTCATGCTTGTAATCCCAGCACTTTGGGAGGCTGAGACAGGAGAATCCAGAGTTCAGAGCCAGCCTCAGCAAGGGCGAGGGTCTAAGCAACTCAGTGAGACCCTGTCTCTACATAAAACACAAAAGAGGGCTGGGGATGTGGCTCAGTGGTCGAGTGCCCCTGAGTTCAATCTCCAGTACCAAAAAAAAAAAATTGAAAGGGGTGGGGGCTGAGGTAGTTCAGTGGTAAAGTGTCCTGTGTTCAATCCAAGTACTGAAAACACACACACGGTGTTTAGGGGCCTGGGAGATCATCCCTGGCTCCACCCTACTTGCTAACCCAGAGGGTTGACAGAGAGCAACCTGGGAGTTGTTAAGTCCCACCTCTCAGCCCTCCTCTCCCGAGTAAACTGTCAGGGAGGACCTTCTGGGGTGGGAGTTATCCCTGCACCTCCCCTGGGGCAAGGGAACCTCCTCTGAACATTGAAACGGCTTTCATGGTCGAGCCCTCCTACTCCCACATGCTGGAGCTGGACGCTGGACTGGACAGGGGTTCCAGGGTATGGCGGAGGCCTGGGACCCTGTTTGGGTGAACCATTAGCCTGACGCCGGGTAGTGGCCCAGAGGCTCGGGAGCGGGCGCTGCTCCCTAATGGGGGAGGGGGCACTAATGGCCCCGCGACAGCACCCAGCTTCGCTTAGGGCCTCCTCCCTCAGACTACACCACGCCTCCACACGGATCCCGAAAGTGCCGCAGGGGGGCCAGCTCAACGGAAGGAAGGAGAAAAACAGACACGCAGACGCGAGAGGGAGAGGAGGCGAGGCACTGCGAGGACCGGAGGGAGGAGGGACTGAAAGGAAGGGCGGGAATTTCGCTGCCGGAGGGGTGGCGGCCGGGCCCCCGGGCCCTACCCCTAGCCTGGGGTGGGGGAGGCTGTGGTCCGCGACAGCAACCGCGCAGCGCCACCTGGCGGGAACAGGTGGGATTGCGTCGTCCAGGGAGCTACCCCGGGTCTTCTTCCTACAGGGTGGCTATTAGGATGAGGCTGGTGCCCTCGGGCTGGCTACTTCAGGGTCATGAGGGTGCATGGACAGTGATAGGCAGAGAAGCCTGGCCTCTGCCAGCCCCTACACCTTGCACCGGATACCCAGCTCCCTGACCCAGGGTACCTCTACACAACTTCACCAAATGTCCCAGGACTGTGACCAAATATTTGTGGACCACTTGGCACTAGACATTGGCAAGCACTGAGTAAATATTACTGAGACCCAGGGAAACTGGTACTTGTGTACCTTGGCCTGAGCGAGGGAGGCCCAGGTACAGGGCCAACATGAATATTGTCCTATGGGCAGTGGGAACTTTTGGGGTTCTGTGTGTTTTAGGATGACAAGGTCAGTACACCCATGTTTTGAAAGATCAGGTTCAATGAGGACTAGGGGCAGGAGTGGGGAAGTGGGCATGGAGGGAGGAGAGTAGGTCCACCTCGAAGGTCCATGATGTCCCCTTCCCCCAGGACAGAATGTGGGAACGCACTTCAAGGGGCTCCCCTCCTGTTAGGGGGATCCCAGGTTCCGATGATGGATTCCTATGGGAGGAGAGGCAAGGCAG
Organism: Xerus rutilus; assembly: GCA_028644305.1. Classification (NCBI taxonomy): domain Eukaryota; kingdom Metazoa; phylum Chordata; class Mammalia; order Rodentia; family Sciuridae; genus Xerus; species Xerus rutilus. The sequence continues at coordinate 33,918,610 of CM053415.1, forward strand.
ACCTCCTTGCCCACCCCATCCCCAAGGCGAATGTGGAAAGTGAACCCGCCAAGTGGGAGACCCACCAGCGGCTCCTCACTCTGCCATCTGGATGAAGTGGAGATACATAAATTCAGGGGGGATAAATAAATAGGAACTGGGGAGTGAAATAAAAAGGAATCCTTGGGGAACAAGTAGGGAGGGTGTACCCAAGCTAGAAGGAGCTGCCAGAGCAAGGTGCCAGACCTGGAGCCACCTGTCCTCAGTCTTTGCTGGGTGGTCCCAGGGGACACCCTAGAACATGGCCAAAGGCAAGCTCCAAGGGCAGACATCAGGTGTGACAGGCCAGGCATTTTGAGGTGAGGCCAGTCTGACGTCTGTGGAAGAGGAGGCTGGAAACGGTGGAAGCCAGGACTGGAAATGCAGAGGGGGGTAAAAGGCAGAGAGGCCGATGAGGAGGCAGGTGTCTTTTCTCCCTAGGAGGAGATCATGGAGGTTCCCACTAACCCTCTGGATGCCTTTGGCTGATGGGAAGGAGGAAGTTTTAGGAGATTAGACTTAAAATTAAGGTGGGGAGATGGGTAAAATCTGGGCATGCTGCCTGGGCTGGAGGCACACCCCAGAGTGCAGAGGGACATTCTCTTCAGCCTGGCCAGAGGGTAGAGAGAAGCGCATTTGGTGGGGCTTCCGCTCACCCTAAGACCCCAGGGATGGGGTGAAGCAAGCAGGTCTGCTTTGCTCCCCACCCCCCACTCCCGCATGCGAAGTCATGGGTCAGTGGGACCTGGTCTGATCCCACCTCTGAACAGAAAGAGAACATTCCGGAAGGAGGGGACCCAGACCTCAAAAAAGTCTCTGCCTTGCTTTCCCCCATTTCCTCTCTCCCCAAGGACATAGATTGCTGCAGCTGATCTGGGAGGGGCTCTTGACATTTGCCTGGCGTGGGCACAGCTATGTGCGCCCTGAAGCTACACACAAAGTACACAACGGGAGGAAGGGGTCAAACGCGGGGGCGCAGATATCAGGTTGGTTTTATTGACCTGGCTGGAGGAGGTTCGAGCTGCGTGCCTTGGAAGCAGCAGCGACTACTCCTGTGTCAGGCGCGGGGGCGCCGCTGGTAGGGAATACTCTCAGAGCGGTCCTGGACCAGGCCCCGGCCGGCGAAGGCGATTTTCTGCAATGACCAAGGCTGGGCCAGAGACATCTCTCCGAAGTCTCTAGAAAGAACAAAGCAGGTCTCTGAGGAGTTGGTCAAGCACCCTCCACTGTCGCGGAGATTGCAAGGGTAGAGAGTGCTTCGGGAATGCCTTTTTTTTTTTTGGTACCAGGGATTTAACTCAGGGGCACTCGACCACTGAGCCACATCCCCAGCCCTATTTTGTGTTTTATGTAGAGACAGGGTCTTGCTGAGTTGCTTAGCTCCTCGCAGTTGCTGAGGCTGGCTTTGAACTCGTGATTCTCCTGTCTCAGCCTCCCAAAGTGCTGGGATTACAGGCGTGTGCCACCGCGCTCAGCTCGGGAATGCCTTTTTGGAGTGCAGTGGGGGACAGAACCGCTGGGTGGTCACTTGGGCACTCGGGTAGGCGCCTGGACTCAGATTTCCCAAGACCCTCCTTGCTGCCTGCTGTCCAGGCCTCCTCCCTCTCCGCACTTACCTGGCCAACTCTGCAAAGGCCCAGGATTGGAGGTCCAGACGCGGCTTCTGTTCGGGCGCGGGTTCTGGGGTGCGCGGGCTCTGGGGCGCACGGACCCGGAGGCCTGCCCCGGAGCTCCTGCGTTGCACCTTCCAGACCTCCCTCACCCGAGAGGGAAGCAGGAGGAGGGCGTTGCCCGCGGCGGGCCCCTGGTCGAGGGATTTCTCAGTGAGGGCCCCGGCAGCCGGTAGCAGCTCCCGGCGCCACAGGTAGGGCGAGCGGCGCAACCCCATAAGTAGGCCCGCGGCACGGCCCACGGTGTGGTAGCGAGGACTCGCCACGTGCTTGTACCAGGCTCTCCCGGGCAGCGGGCACAGGAGCAGGAGCAGCAGCACCGCGAGTAGCGGCCGGATCGCAGGAGCCCCCAACCCCCGGCCCCGCGGCCCCGGGCACCACGCCAGGGCGCTCAAGTTGACCACCGCCCAATGGGCGGACCACAACACAGAAGTCTGGGTCTGTACGCCAGGCGGAATTGTGACCTGGAGCTCAGGAGCGCAGGAGGCTAGAGGCGAGTAGTTGGTCCAAAGCGGTGCGATTATCACTGCTAAGCGCCCCGCCTGGGCCCGCCCCCGAGGTACCTGCTGGGATCCCCAAAGGCAAGAGGCGGGGGAGGAGAGGAGGGAGTCCAGGCCGCTCCGAGCATCTGGCTGGAACTGCTCTTAAGGCTCCACTGGGGGCGCCCCTGTTTACCCCACCAGTTCTATTCCGCCTCCTCTCCCCAGGAGTGGAACAGGTGGGGAGGGAACTCTGGGCCTCAGGGCACAATGCTGGGGGTCAAGGACAAAGGAATGCCCCCTTGGCCAGAGCTCCTGCAGGTGGGGATCTAGCAGAGCAAAGAGGAGGAAGTTGGCAGTTCATGGGACAGGTAACAGGAGAGTGAGGGCACTGCTCACCTGCTAGAGCTGCCTATGCGGCTCCTCCCTAAGAGCTGTCCTTGTCCTGCTTAACACAGCTCGTAAGTCTCCCCTAACTCATTTCCTCTCTGTAGCACGATGGATGCTTGGAAACCCCAAGTTTGGCCACATCAAGCATTCCTGAGATCCTTAGGTTCCCCAAGGATAAACAGGCAGCCCCTCCTGGCATCCTCATCCAGAACAGGGTACGATAGGGTCTTGCCCATCTCCAATGCCTGCTCTCTGGTCACAGATCTCTTCCCGGAAGACCACTCCAGCCAGTTCCAATGCTTTTTGGTCTCAGCCAACAATCTCTGATTTGCCCTTTTCTGCGTGGTGAACATCCTTCCTTTCTGTCTTCCTGGCCAGCTTCTGAACAGCCTGAGGACTCAGCTGAAAGGGTCCTGGTCTAAGCCTGCCTGAGCTGGTGGTACCCACCCTCCCAGAGAGTACAGCCTGTTGCAGTCTTTCTTCACCCCAGTCCAGGGTGAATCAGCCCTCAAAATACTGCGACCCTCCCTCCCCAGCAACCAGGCAACTCAGGAGCACCTCTTAGGTCCTCAGAGACACCCAGGGATCTTGTTTGAGATCATCAAATACGTCATTTTGACCTTCAAACATTGCCTAGAGCCCTGGCTTAGCATGTGCATAGGCTCTGGGTTCGATCCCCAGCACTACAAAAACAAAAAC
>CM053415.1:33922365-33952602 GCA_028644305.1 Xerus rutilus
TTTTTTTTGGTACTGGGGATTGAACTCAGGGGCACTCGACCACTGAGCCACATCCCCACCCCTATTTTGTGTTTTATGTAGAGACAGGGTCTCACTGAGTTGCTTAGTGCCTCGCCATTGCTGAGGCTGGCTTTGAACTCGCGATTCTCCTGTCTCAGCCTCCCTAAGTGCTGGGATTACAAGCGTGAGCCACCGCGCCTGGCACCACGAGTCATTTCTTAATCTCTTTGTCCCTTTTCTCCCCGTGAAATGGGCCTCGTCATGCTAAGAGCCCATGAGCTGTTGTAGGCCAGGGTTGCTGCTCAGCGAGCCCACCAGGTGTGGGCCTGTTCTGGGGGAGGTGTGGCCTGTGGACAGGAGGCTTACCCAGTAGGCTGGGCAGCCTGAGGGAAGTGTGGCCAGCAAGGGCCGTGTCCTGGGGTCTTGTGCCACCTTGCAGGCTTCAACACTGTGGTGCTCCTGAAGGGCACACCACCCCCGCCCCCACCAGGCCTGGCACCTCCTGTCAGCAAGCCGCCTCCTGGCTTCTCCAGCCTCCTGCCCAGTCCCCACCCAGCCTGCATCCCCAGCCCCAGCCCCACCACCACCACTACCACCACCACCACCACCACCACCACCACAAAAGCGTAAGTGTGCTGGACTTCCTGGCTCTGCCACTGAGGGCTGGCAGAAGGGTGCCCCCCCCAGCTAATAGAAAGGCTGAAGCCCCCACCCCACCCCCCACAGACCCAAGCTGATACCCACACCCACACCACGAGCCTACTTGGTCCCCGAGAACTTTCGGGAGAGGAACCTGCAGCTCATCCAGTCCATCAGGGACTTTGTGCAGAGCGATGAGGCCCGCTTCAGCAAGTTCAAGAGCCACTCGGGCGAGTTCCGACAGGTGAGGGGCGAGGGGTGGCCAGGCTAGCCTGTCTTCGCCTGGGCCTGGGCAGGAGTGACGCCTGCTGCTCTCTGGGCGGCAGGGAATGATCTCCGCAGCCCAGTACTACAAGAGCTGCCGGGACTTGCTTGGGGAGAACCTGCAGAAGATCTTCAGCGAGCTGCTGGTGCTGCTGCCTGACACGGCCAAGCAGCAGGAGCTGCTGTCCGCACATGCGGACTTCCGTAGCCGCGAGAGACCGCCGGGCACCAGGTCCAAGAGGGGCAAGAAGAACGCGTGGCAGGCCAGCAGCCAGCCGGTGGGCCTGGACTGCTGCGTGTGCCCCACCTGCCAGCAGGTGCTCGCACAGGCTGACGTCAGTAGCCACCAGGCGCTGCATGCTGCCCGGGACGATGACTTCCCCTCCCTTCAAGCCATTGCCAGGATCATCACGTAGCTCCTGCCAGCGTAGGCAGGAGCTGTCCACACCTGTGCACCTCCCTTCTCCTTTCTTCCTCCTCCCGGCTGCCTGGCAGCTGGGTAAGGCCCTGGTGAGGCTGCTGCTCAGGGTCTTGGTTGGCCAGGCCTGCCCAGGGGGTCACCAGGAAGGTCCACCCTGTGTCGTCAGCACACCATCATGCAGAAGTTCCATCCCCTGCTCAGCAGTCGGCCAGTCTTGGTTTGTATTCTTGTGCTTTTGGAAAGTGCCAGGGGAGGAAGGGCTGGAATGCCAGGACCTGTGCTGTGGTCACAGTCAGAGGCCTCAGTGGCCCAGACTGGGCCCTCCTGAGCCTGAGCTGAAAGCAGTGGATCCCCTGGTGCTGGAGTTGGATGTCAAGTGTGTCGTGTAAACAGTTAATAATTCAAGAGTGTTCGGGATTAAAAGCAGACAAAACTGTACTACTTGAAGTTGAATCTTTGTATGAGACAAGCTGAATCTGGGATCTCAAGTTGCCTCTGACCTTTTATAAGACAGTTTATCTTCAAATAAATTTATTTTGCAGTACTGCACATGGCTGGTGTCCCAAGCTTCTCCCTTCTGAGCACACCCTGAGGCTGGGGCACTCAGACTCGGGCCAGCTGCTGAGCACAGATGTGGAGGAAGGCCCGCTGGGGAGAGCAGGGCATTGAGATTTGCTCATAGGAAGATGCCCCCAACCCCAGCCCTATTTTGGAGCTCCACACCTCTCAGGACCACACCTCCCACGGTCATACTTGATGGAACACTTGAATACCTAGTGAAAATGACCTTTAAGAATGGCTCAAGGCAGCCGGGCACTGTGGCACATGCCTGTAATCCCAGCACTTTGGGAGGCTGAGACAGGAGGATCACGAGCTCAAAGCCAGCCTCAGCAACGGCGAGGAGCTAAGCAACTCATTGAGACCCTGTCTCTACATAAAACACAAAATAGGGCTGGGGATGTGGCTCAGGGGTCGAGTGCCCCTGAGTTCAATCCCTAGCACCCCCCTACCCCGCAACAACAACAACAAAGAATGGCTTGAAGTGAGCTGGGGAGAGTGCTTGCCTACCATGCATGAGGCCCTGGGGGGAGGCTTGAAGTTTACATCCACAGGCCAGTGAAAAAGCTCTTAAAGATAAACCTAAACAAGAAGACACATTTAAAGCCGGGCGCAGTGGGGCAAGCCTATAATCCCGGCACTTAGGGAGGCTGAGACAGGAGAATCGCGAGTTCAAAACCAGCCTCAGCAATTTAGTGAAACCCTAAGCAACTCACCAACTCACCTGTCTCTAAATAAAAATATAAAATAGGGCTGGGGATGTGGCTCAGTGGTTGAGTGCCCCTGAGTTCAATCCCTAGTACCAAAAAATAAAGTAAAATGAAATAAAGACAGAGCTGGGCGCAGTGGCACGTGCCCATAATCCCAGCAGCTTCGGAGGCTAAGGCTGTAGGATCCCAAGTTCAAGGGCAGACTAGGCAATGTAGTGAGACCTTATCTCAAAAAAAGGGCGGGGGAGGGGGGCTGGGGAATGTAGGTCAGTGGTACAGCATCCCTGGGTTCAACCTCCAGTACTGCAAACACACACAGAAATGCAGTTCATGCTCTGGAAACTATCAAGATATAATGTACATTGATCCACTTAGTATGACATTGCTATAACAACGAGGGATGGACGGGGAGAACAGAGAGAGAATGCAGTCACAGGTCCATGCGTTTATAAAATTGTTCTTTTTTTGGGGGGGGGTGCTGGAGATTGAACTCAGGGCCACACTCGACCACTGAGCCACATCCCCAGCCCTATTTTGTGTTTTATGTAGAAACGGTCTCACTGAGTTGCTTAGCGCCTCGCCATTGCTGAGGCTGGCTTTGAACTCGCGATCCTCCTGTCTCAGCCTCCCTAAGTGCTGGGATTACAGGCTTGCGCCACCGCGCCCGGTTACGGTGCTTTTGTTTGTTTTCATGAGCTTTATGGTTACACACAGCAGTTGGGCTCATAACTCTTCATGCGTGGAGACTGACTTCAGTTCACGATGCTCCCCTTCCCTCCTCCTTCACCGCACTCTTTCCCCTTTGATTTTCAGTGACTTTATGCTTATTTCCAAATAAAAAGTTTGAAAAAAAACCTAAACATTTGTAGCCGGGTGTGGTGGTGCTTGCCTGTCATCCCAGCACTTAGGGAGGCTGAGACAGGAGAATCGCGAGTTCAAAGCCAGCCTCAGCAACAGTGAGGCGCTAAGCAACTCAGTGAGACCCTGTCTCTACATAAAACACAAAATAGGGCTGGGGATGTGGCTCAGTGGTCGAGTGTCCCTGAGTTCAATCCCCAGCACCAAAAAAAAAAAAAAAAGAAAGAAAGAAAAAGAAAGCTAGAGGTCACCAGGGACTGCGGGGAGAGGAATGGACAATGACTGTTTAATGGGTACAGAGCTCCTGCTAAAGTGATGAAAAGGCCTCGGAGCCGGGCGCGGTGGCACATGCCTGTAATCCCAGCACTGTGGGAGGCTGAGACAGGAGGATCACGAGTTCAAAGCCAGCCTCAGCAATGGCGAGGCGCTAAGCAACTCAGTGAGATCCTGTCTCTACATAAAACACAAAATAGGGCTGAGGATGTGGCTCAGTGGTTGAGTGCCCCTGAGTTCAATCCCCAGTACCAAAAAAAAAAAAAAAAAAAAGGCCTCGCAAACACACAGTGACCATGGCTGCACAACACTGAGAGTTTAATTAATGCCATTGACCTGTACTCTTAAAAATAAAGCAGCACTGGGTGTGGCGGCTCATGCCTGTAATCCCAGCAATTTGGGAGGCTGAGGTAGAAGGATCCAAGTTGGAGGCCAGCCTCAGCAATTTAGTAAAGCCCTAGACAACTTAGTGAGACCCTGACTCAAAACAAATAAAAAACAAGGAGCCGGGCACAGTGGCGCATGCCTGTAATCCTAGCAACTCAGGAGGCTGAGGCAGGAGGATCACAAGTTCAAACCCAGTCTCAGCAACTTAGTGAGGCCCTAAGCAACTCATTGAGACCCTGTCTCTAATAAAATATAAAAAAGGGCTGGCAATGTGGCTGAATGGTTAAGCGCCCCTGGGTTCAATCCCTGACACCAAAAAAAAAGGGTGGGGAATGGGGTTCACTGGTTGAGTGCCTCCAGGTTCAATACTCAGTACCAAAAATAAATAAATAAAGCAGCAAATTTTAGGATATACTCACAAACACATGGGTTCTCACACAGATGCACATGCAAATATAGGCCAAATTTCTGAGGCATGCGGGAGACAGACTGTGTGGAGAAGGCATGGAAATGAACTTGAGTTTCAGCAGTAAAGTCTACTTTCAAAGAGGGACCTAAGCCGGGCGTGGTGGCTCACACTTGTAGTCCCAGCACTTTGGGAGGCTGAGACAGGAGGATCGCGAATTCAAAGCCAGCCTCAGCAATGGTGAGGTGCTAAGCAACTCAGTGAGACTCTGTCTCTACATAAAACACAAAATAGGGCTGGGGATGTGGCTCAGTGGTTGAGTGACCCTGAATTAATCCCTGGTACCAAAAAAAAAAAAAAAAAGAAAAAAAAAAAAGAGGGACCTGTGTCCCAGGAAGTACTGCTTTTATAAGAAAGGATAAGACAGGGGCTGGGGTTATGGCGCAGTGGTAGCGTGCTCGCCTAGCATGCGTGAGGCACTGGGTTCGATCCTCAGCACCACATAAAAAAATAAAATAAAATAAAGATATTCTGTCCACCTACAACTAAAAAAATAAATAAATATTTAAAAAAAAAAAAAAAAGGATAAGACAGGTGTAGTTGTGCACACCTGTAATCCCAGTGACTGGGGAGGCTGAGGCAGGAGGATCCCAAGTTTAAAGCCAGCCTCAGGAACTTAACAATTTGGCAAGACCCTGTCTCAAAATTTAAAAAATAAAATAAAAAGGGCTTGGGATGTGGCTCATTATTGGTACCAAAAAAAAAAAAAAAAAAAGAGGAAAGAAAGGAAAGGAAGAAAGAGTGTAGCTCTCCCTAGTATCCCAGCATTCAGAGACTGCTCTGAACAGCAGCTTCTATCCAGACCAGTGCTATCCACTGGAGGGGCACGGACCTGGGGCTCCCAGAACCTGCTCCTTCCTGCTCCCTCCTAGCCTCTGGGCCCTGGTACCCCTGAGACCCTAGTCCTGGCACCAGGAGGGGCAGGGGCTAGAAATTGTACCAGGAGTGTAATGATTGTAGGAGCATCTAGATCACAGTCAACGCATTTACAGTCTTTATTGTAAAGAAGTTGCAGTCAGAACATGAGACACTGAAAATACACAGCCATGGATTGTTCTTTCAGAAGAGGGAGGGAGAGATTCATATATACAAAATTTGTAAACATGATCACTTAAATATTCACACATAATTGGTCTATGCTACAATATACAGGGTTGTCACTCAACTGCAACTCCAGAGGGAGGCATCTGTCTGTAAGAATGAAATATGGCAACACATGTGGTTTTAATTTAATGTGAAAAGCCAGCTTCAAGCAATGCATGAGTAGTCAGCTACGCACAGGGACCCCCACCTGGGGCTGGGCCTTAAATAGGGTGCAGGGTGGGAAGGGAGGGTCTGGTCCAGGACGCTAGGGTAAAGCAGTTTGCAGGAACGGCTGTTTCCAGGGGCACTGTGAGCCTAAGTGACTCTGGGCCTCTCTCCCTGTGAGGCTCTTTTCTTGCCCAGCACCCAGGGGTCCTGTTCCTACCCCTGGGCTAAAGGGCTGGTACCCAGGTCTACAGCTGTCTTGTGCCTTCCTGACCAGAACTTCCTACACTGGGGCAGGGGCCACAGAGAGGGGTGCAGCTTGTGGAGCACTATGAGATGAAACCTGCGGAGCTGACCACAATCACAACACCAACAGGGCTGGGCTGCTCAGGCGAGCCTGTGAGAGGAGATGGAGGGAGGCTCTGGATGAACCACCATGACAGGAGTAAGGACGGTCACTGCCCACAGGGATCTGGGATGCAGAGCAGTAACCACTGTCCCTGGCCTCAGGATGGCCAGTGTCCCTGGCCCTGGCCCTGTACAATCCCTGCATCGAGCTGTGGAGGGCAGCTAGACCTTTGACTTCAGAATGGACAGGTGAGCTCCGGGTTGGTTGGTCCATGAAGGGAATGCCTCTCCCAGGTCAGTCCACTCCAGGCCACACTGTCCCCTTCTCCGGATCTCAGGCCTAGAGGAACTTGATGGGGACAGCCCAGGCACTCCAGGGGTGCTACCCGCTCTTGGCCCCTGAGGCCCACAGTGGCCATCCCTGCTGTCCCTGGTGCTTGGCCTCCAGGACTCGAGAGAGATCCCAGGAGGCCTTGGGACCAATGTTGGTGGGGTGGCCTTCGAGCCCTGGTCCGCGCTTGTCAGACACTAGTAGGCGGGCACCTGGTACCCTTTGGGACTGGTGTCCAAGGTCTCGGTGAAGGGCGGGCTCTGGTAGGTCTCGGTGTCCTCCACACCGCTTCCCACCGGGTAGCCGGGGTAGGCTGGACCGGCCCCCGCGCCCAGCTGTTCTGTGGCGAAGAGCGACATGTCGGTGCCTAGGCGGAACCGCTGCAGGGCCTTCACGGTGAGCGCCACCTGGGCGGGGAGCTTGGGTCAGCAGGGGTCAGCCGGGCCGGCGGGGCGACCCCGCCCCGCAGCCCACGAGGCCCGCACTCACCCAGCTGAGGATGGAGAAGAAGCTGAAGGCGATGGCCGCCCGCGCCGCGTCCCCCGCCTGCGCCGTGCCCGGCCCGGGCGCAGTGCGCTGCCACTGGTTGGTGAGGAAGCAGAAGCCCACGAACCACAGGAAGGACCAGAGCCCTGCGGGGGCACCCGCGGTCAGGCCGGGCCTGCGGCAGCTGCGCGCTCACGGTGGACCGCGCCGCCCGGTGCCCAGAGGCCGGCCTCCGCGGGACAAGCCCCGCCCCGACTTCCCGGCCACGCCCCAGAGGCTGGCCTCCGCGGGGCAAGCCCCGCCCCGACTTCCAGGCCACGCCCCAGAGGCCGGCCTCCGCGGGACAAGCCCCGCCCCGACTTCCCGGCCACGCCCCAGAGGCTGGCCTCCGCGGGACAAGCCCCGCCCCGCCCGCCCGGTCGCGCCCACCTGAGAAGCCCAGGTCCAGCAGCACCGCGCGGCGGCGGTCGCGGACGCTGCTGATCTGCTGGAAGCGCACGTCGAGCAGCAGGAACGCGGCGCAGGCCAGGAAGGCCCCAAGACCCAGCGCGACGCCGAAGCGACAGGCCCCCGCGTTCCCGTTGAAGACGCAGCGCAGTTCCGGGCCGCTGTCGGCGTTCACGTAGCCCTCGTTGATAATGGGGCCGAACACAGCGATGGAGAACACCTGCGGGCAGCCCGAGGCGCTCAGGGCCGGTGCCAGCCCATTCCCACGGCCAGACCCTGGGCTTCCTTCACCCACCGCAAGCACCCACACCTCAGGGCCTGTCCCAGCGTTCCCCCTGAAGCACGGGCCCCATATTTCCCACCCCTCACGAATTTACTAATCACTGACAGCAGGATGCTTTGGTGAGCATCCGCGACGTCCCGCGCGGTGTTAGACGGCTACTTTATATGCCTTTGCTCACAGGATTCTCTAACCCTACCGGGTGCCATTATCCTTATCACTTGTGTAGTTGGGGAACCTGGGGATCCAACAGGTGAAATGACTTGTCTACTAGGGTCACATGGCTCATAAGAGTTGGGGCTGAGGCACAACTCGGCTTCTCTGTAAGGCTGGGCCCTTGGCGTCCCCCAAGAACCCACCCGAGTGTGTGGGAACAGGAGCCATTACCTGGATGGTGATCCCCCGGGCTGCATTTGTTAGGAGAAGGGACAGGGAGGAGTGAAACCAGGAGAGGGGGTTTGTGTAGAGGGGCAGCTGGCCCCACAGTGGGGCCTGCCTTCTAGCATGCCACCTGGGGTAAACAGGCTGGGTGCGGTAAGGGCCACCGGGTTCCAGCAGTGGTGAGCACTTGAGAGATGAAGGCCCCCCATCTGTGACTGATCATTAATTTTACTGAGGGGCACTTGGGCTCAAAGGGTTACACCATTGACCTCTGGGGTTCAGTCCAACGTCAGGACTTCCTCCTGGCCACCAGTTGGGGAAGGCAGGTAGGAGGTGGACCATAGTCATTTTAAACCAGACACTGTTCTTGGGCTCGGGCAGCCTGTTTTGGAGAAAACATCTCCCTTTTCAACTTCAACATTTCGATCCTTTCTCGCCCAGTTCCGAAGGACCTAATGAAGGGGGGAAGCCGAGGACAAGCTTGGTTCCTGCCTCCTCGTCTGGTGTCTGGTCAGTCACTCTACCGGGAAGGCCAGGGGCTCCTGCCCCACCCCGGGCGCCGCCCTCCTCAAAGACAGGCGCGGAGGTGCGGCAGGCACCAGCTGGACAAAACCAGAAAGTACTTGGCACCCCACCTCCATCTCCCTTCCCTAGAGCATGAGGAGAAGCAAGGCATGCCCGGTGGGCTGCACTGTCCCCAGCTGCTCCTCCCGCACCACCTCCAGGCAGCCCTCCTGGTGCAGAGCCCCTCCGGCTGCCCCAGCCCAGAGTAACCCCTCCCTCAACGCACAGCTGGATCTGGGGGCCTGGGAAGTGCGAGTCCCTTCAAGGGGGCCTGACGGATGTGTGTGGGGAGAGGGAGGCTCCTGTAGCCCCTTCTTCGAGCCAGGGCTGGGCGCTCAAGTCCCTCCGCAAAGCGCGTTCCCACCCCTGTGCCCACTTCCAGGTCGTAGGAACAAGAACAACCGAGAGAAGGCCGAGGAAAGGGACTGGAGTCAGACCTCAGGAGAAATCGGGGGTAGGGGGCGACCGGCGGTGACCTCTCAAGGTCCCTCGGTCTCTACCGGCCCCTCCCCCGCCCGCAGGTGGGCGCGCCCAGCCCGGTGACGTCACCCCAACCTGCGGCCGGCGGGGGAGGGGCCGGAGGCGGAGAAGGGCTAGGGGCCAGGGGCCAGGGGCGAGGGCAGGGTTGGGGTGGGGTAGCCGGGGCGCGAGGAGAGGCGGGCCCGAGGGCGGGTGGGGCCGGGGCAGGGGCCACTCACCCAGGACGCGACCCGCAGCAGGGTCTGGGGCCGCCGCGCGAAGCTCACAGGGTCTAGGGTGGCCCCCGCGCGGCCCGCGCCGAACGAGGCGCCCTCCATGGCTAGCCCCGGCGGCCCCGCGCCCCTGGCACCCTCGGTCCGTCTGTCCGGCGGGCCCAGCCCGAGGCCGCCCGCGGCTGCTGCCAAGGATGCTGATGCTATGGATGCTGCCGCCGCCGCCGCCTCCCGGGAGCGCGCGCTGCCCGCGACGGGGGCGCGCGAGGCGGGGCCGAGCCAGCGCCCCCCACCGGGTCCACGAGCGGGGCCGCAGCCCTGCCTTCCGTCCGCCCCGCCCACCCTGACTTGCGTGACCCGGTCCGAAATGGAGACATTCTCTGGGACCGCCAGGTTCCCACGGGGTTAGGGGTGGGCAAGGGGAGGCTGGCACTGGTCTCAGATCTTGCAGTGGCTGGGGAGGATGGGCCAAAGGACAAGGATTTGACCCTGCTCCTCTGAGCGGGGACCTTTGGTGAGTGCGAAGGGAGAACTGAGGCCCAGCATCTTACTCCCCGGCCCTGCTCCCAGAGGACCACAGATAGTTAAGAGATAGTTAAGTGGGGTCTCGAGAAAGGAGAGAGACCTTCCCCCATTGCACCTAGTTTGTCTTTCTGAAGGTTCTGGCTTCCCTGACAGGGAGGGTCAGTGGAAAGAATAGCCACTGACTTCAGGAGAGAGCTGGTCAGGAGGACAGCACTGACGGCCAGCATGAGGGCTGTGTGAGCATCTCTGATCTTTTCCTGTGGCCTCCTGACACCTAGGTCTCCCTGACTGACCTGTGACTGAAACACTTATTTGAGCTGAGGGCAGGAAGCAGCAGCACAGAGGGGAGCTCAGGCCAGCTGGTGCCCCCTTGTCCTGGCCCCTACTAGGTCTCCCCAGACTCCCTTGTGTTCCTTGCAGATCAGCCTGGCAGGAACCTGGATGACTCCTGTGCTGCTGGCCTGAGTGGGCGCCTCTCCCTGGACATACACCCATAATGCAGAGGCCATTCTTCCCTTCTCTCAGGGAGTCTAGAACCTCAAGGAGAAGCAAAGTTACAGTGGGGGTCATGGAAAACTCTCCCGTTACCTGTTTCTGGTCCTCTGGGACCCGGATCAGGAATAAGCAGTCTGCGCTGATTGTGCAGAGTGCTGAACGCTCCGCTGCATTCCGTGCAGGTAGGAGTATCAGTCCATTCTTCAGAGAGCAGTGTGGGCCACTGGGGGCTCTGGCCCAGCCTTCTGGGCAACCCACTTGTCTGATCTGAAGCTCTTCCTTGTCCTAACTGTGCACTGATGGGCAGGGCAGGTGTGGCCAGAGGTGCTGCCCACAGAGTGTGGTCAGGTGTTACCTGCGTCCAGTCCCACTCCTCTCACCAGCAGGCAGCGAATCTTCCCCCTGTGATGTCTATTTCCCCATCTTCCTCCATTGCTGTGTGGGCACCGGAGCATGCTGAACTTTGAGAAGGACCTACAGCTCTCGACCCCACCTCCCTCCAATGCTTCCTTTAGCAGTGACTTCTGCTGTCGATACCCTTCTTCCCTTTCCCCTGAAACCCAATATAGCCAAGCTTCCAATTCATCAGGGGAAGGTGGCCAGTGACCTCCACCTGCCAATCCCAGGGGCAAGTTTGATTCTGCCAGCCTCTCTCTCCAGGATACTCTATTCTTTTTTCTTTTCAAGACAGGGTCTTGCTAAATTGATGACGCTTGGCCTTGAATTTGAGATCCTCCTGCTTCAGCCTCCTGAGTCACTGGGATCACAGGCCTGCACCACCACATCCAGCCAGGGTGCACTCTTCTTTTTTTTTTGGCACCAGGGATTGAACTCAGGGGCACTCGACCACTGAGCCACATCCCTGGCCCTATTTTATGTTTTATATAGAGACAGGGTCTCACTGAGTTGCTTAGTGTCTCTCCCTTGCTGAGGCTGGCTTTAAACTTGTGATTCTCCTGTCTCAGCCTCCCTAAGAGCTGGGATTACAGGCTTGTTCACCACGCCCGGCTCTCAGGATGCACTTCTTTTTTTTTTTAAATATTTATTTTTTAGTTATAGGTGGACAGAATATTTTATTTTTATGTGGTGCTGAGGATCGAACCCAGTGCCGCCCGCGTGCTAGGCGAGCACGCTACCACTGCGCCATAACCCCAGCCCCAGGATGCACTTCTTAAAGTCACCCTCCCCTTATGCTTCTCCTACATCATAGGACCATTTCTTGGGGTGCTGGGTATAGAACCCAGGGCCTCATGCATGCCAGGCTGAGCTACATCCCCAGCCATCATAGGCCCCTTCTTGGCAGCCCTTTTTGGCCCCTCCTCTTGCTGGACTTTAGGGGTGTGCTCCTGGACTTCTCTCCCTCTGTACTGGTCCCTTTGCTGTAGGTGCTAACTGCTCTCAAGTGCCGTCAGGAGTCAGAACCTGTCCTTGCATAGGTTCCACCTGTCTTGGCCTGGATGCCTTCGAGAACATCCTGAGGCAAACTGAAATTTTACTGGGAGGTGAAACTCCGGGGAGGCCAGTTTGGGAAAAGGGGAAATGAGGCAGGGAAGGGCGGCACATATGTGTCTTGAGCTGACCAGCTGCTGGTCTCAGCACGTGCGCTGTCTCTACTGCCTTGGAGAAGGGATGCCTAGCAGAGGAAGGATGAGCAACATCTCTGCCAGCTGCTCCCACCTCATTGTCACCTGGCCCCTCTGGGTAGTTCCTGCAGAAGCCAGCATCTTTCACTGAAGGCACAGTGGGCCAGGCCACAGTGTGGCCCTGCAGGGGTAAAACTGCCTGAAGCTTTATGATTACTGGGTGGGACACACACTGCAGCTTGGCTGCTCCAGCTGGGAACCAAGGGTGGAGCAGAGCAGATCCAGGGAAACCCAAAAGCTGGGGCCAGGTCACCAAGACTTGCCGCACTCCAGCCTTCTCCATCTCACTGATGCAGGGCATCTCCAGCTGCCCTGGCCAAAACCTGCAGCCCATCTCCTCTAGCTCCTTTTTCACCCTGGGAATTCTCTGGCTCTACCTTCCAATATATCCAGCATCCCCTCCCACTCTAGAGAGCCTCCTGTCAGCTGGTTTACTACCCACTTCCTTGCCTCATCCCAGCCCAGCAGCCAGGACTTCAAAACATCACTCTGTGCCATTCCTCATCTCCAAACTCTCCAAGAGCTTTCTATCTTGGGGCTCAGAGTACATGCCACATCGTGGCCTGGGCTCTTCAAGACTCTGCCATCTGGCTTCACCTCTTTGATCACCCCCTCAGCTACTCTGGCTCCCTTCGCCCCTGCTACTGGGGCCTCCCTGCTATTCCTGTAATAACCCTGGCCTGCTGCCACCTCCGAACCTCTTCCTGCCAGTCAGGAGGACCCATCTGAGCATGGGGATGCAAGATCAGTCTCTGTCCACCCTTATAAGCCCCAGCACAAAGCACACTGACACCAAGTCCTCAGTCATATCTCCAATATTTTATTTTGGTCTCAAATTCTTTTTTTTTTTTTGGTACCGGGGATTGAACTCAGGTACTCGACCACTGAGCCACATCCCCAGCCCTATTTTGTGTTTTATGTAGAGACAGGGTCTCACTGAGTTGCTTAGCGCCTCGCCATTGCTGAGGCTGGCTTTGAACTCGCGATCCTCCTGTCTCAGCCTCCCTGAGTGCTGGGATTACAGGCGTGAGCCACCGCGCCCGGCTTGGTCTCAAATTCTGAGAAAGCTGTTCCCAGGATCCCCAGTGGCCAGGCCTGGCACAGCTATGGAATGGGCAGCATGGTGGGTGGAATCTGAGAAAAACCCTGCCTGGGCTTTCCCTGTGGGGACTGAGCCCAGCCTCGAGCCTATTCCTAAAGTGGCGGCAGCACAGTAGCACTGGGGCCGCTGCACTGAGTGTGCACAGCACGCAATGCAAAGGCAACAGCCTGGCCTCAAGGGGCAGGAACAGGGACCCATCAGACCCACTGCCCTCCTGTGAGGAACTAGGTCCAGGGCTTGCAGTGGGCAGGAGGCTGCATCCTGAATGGCAAGGGGCAGTCTGGGCTGCTCCTGCCTCCCTCACCTGCAACCCCACGGGACCTCAGGGGGAGGCCACTGGGATGCCTGCAGCAGGCACCTTCACTAGTTCACTAAACTTGAGGGAGGGGCTGCATCCTGCGGAGCGCCCCACTGAAACACAACAGGTTCTGGCTCAGATGCACTTTAATCAGCTGTCCATCCCTATCCAGCCAGGCTGCACCCACAGGCCCTATTCTGGCCACCCCAAGGGCTCTAACTGGTCACCCTCTAGTCACAAGAGCCATCCTTCCAGCCGTCACGCCAGCGTTCATCCACCTGCGAGCAATCGAAGTCAGGCTTGCCCAGCTTGCGGTTCACTTCATTGTGCAGGCGGCACAGCCACTGGGTAAAGGTTGCCCGAGTACGAGTATCCGGCTGGTTCTTGCCTATCCTGTGTAGGGGAGCACAGGAAGGATGTAAGGAGGCAGTGGTGCTCTACTGTCACCTGCTAAGGGAGAGGAGCTGGGGCACGGCTGTGAGCTACACTTGGGAGTGCCCTCATGCTCCAAGAGGTAGGAATTCGGAGAACAGAGGTTTCTTGAATGTGGTGAATTTCCAGGGCTGCTCACCCACCCACCCAAGGAGCTTGACAAGAGCCCAGGGCAAGACATTAAAGCACAGACCAGGCAATTTTACAATCTTATAATAATCAGGCTGCCTCACTGGTGTCTCTGGCTGCAGGCAGTGTGTGGAGGGGTGGGGCAAGGCACAACCGCTAAACTGTTTCTTAGCACCTGAGGTGCCCCAATCTAGCAAGACACCTTTCTAACTGCTTAGGCTTCAAACAGCAAGGACAGCTCTGCCCCACACATCTAGCCTAGAAATGCCTACAGGAGAACAGGCTGAGGCTCTAGGGGCTTCAGTGAAGAAAAGGTGGCTCTTGAAAGCAAAAGCAGTAAGTTCCCAGGGTCTTAAAAGCAGCAATCTAGCTCCAGAAGTTAGGCAGCCTACCTAAATTGTGAGGAGCCTCCATGAGTGTTAAGCGAGGGACAGGCTGGGGACGCCTTTCCCAGGAACCTGACACAGCTGCTCCCAGCAGCAGATCCTGACACTTTAACTTTAGAGAAATGTTCACATGACACATCCCCTCCCTGTAAGTAGCCCCAGCTCCTAGCAACCCTCTGCCACCTCTGCCACGTTTTCCTAGGCCCCTGTCTATGACATCAGGCATAAGGCGCTGTTGCCTGCAGAGAGCTGCTGAAAACTTACCTCGTCCTTATGTCTTCAGCACACTCCTCACACGGGTAAAACTTGGAAAATAAATGTATGAACTGGGCCATGTCTTGCTGCTGTTCTGGGGTGGGCAGGTCCGGGTAATAAGCAGCAAGGGTGTGGAGGAGAGCCCAGCTGTGACGACCCAGTTCCTCGCGATCCTGTGGACAATCCTCCCTAAGCTTGCTGTCCCGCTGCAGAAGTAGGCCGACCATAGGTCAGTTCATTCTACCCCAACCAGAAGCCCATAAAGCTCCCCCTTCGAAGCAGCTCAGCGGCAGAGCACTGGCATAGCATGCGCAAGGCCCTGGGTTCTTAACCCAGCAACGCAAAATAAAGAAATTAGCTCCCTCCTTTTCAGCCCCAGCCAGCAGCCCAGACTCCGGACAGAAGCCTTGCAGCCGATTCGGCCCTCGCGCTGCTGAACGCTCAACGTTCAGGTCTACCTGGGGGTGGGGGCAAAGTTTAGGCACAGCCAAGCAGGGGGCCCTGGGCCCTCGAGAGGTCTGGCCGAGGCACCCGAGAACAAGATGCGGGCGCAAAGGCCAGGGCTGGGAGGTCGCGCGGGGCATCTGCACCTTCTGCTGTGTCCGCATCCACGTCTTGAAGTCCACGCAGGCTCGGCAGGGCTGCCTCCGCGAAGCGCTCTCCGCGTCCTGCGACTCAGGGTCGGGCGCCGCGGCCGGCGCCGGGGCCGGGGCGGCGGCGTCTCTGCGCCCCGCGCCGCGGCCCCGCGCGTCGGTAGCCAGGTCGTCCGTCACCTGGGAGCGCGCGCCGCCGGGCAGGAAGGAGAAGAGGCTGCCCCGGCAGAAGCGCGTCCGCTCGCCGGGCGCCGCCATCTTGCCCGCGCACAGCCTGCCGGGCCAGGCCGGCCTCCAGATGGGCCTCCAGCTCGGCCGCCAGGCCAGCGCGCGCGCCGCCGCGAGCGCGCGCCTGCAGGAGCTGGGGGCGGGGCTCGGGGCGGGCCCGGGGGCGGGCCCGGGCGTGGGCCCGGGGGTGGGCGCAGGCGCGGGCGCGGGCGCGGGGGGCGGGGAGCAGGCTCCCGGCGCCACAGAGGCCGGGGGCCGCGCCCGCGCCTGCGCGGCGCCGGAGGCCCGGGCCGGGCTGGACGCCCGTGTTCTGGCGGCGCTCCTGGGCCTCGTGCCCCGGGCCGGGCCCGGCGTGCGCCGTCCGTGGCGGCGCTCGCGTTTCCTCCAGTAGAAGAGCAGTGTGGTGTGGAAGCCGCGCCGCGGCCGCGTTGAGCATTCGGGCTGGGGCCCAGCCGAGGTCCGGGATGCGGCCCGCGACGCCCCCATCGCTCCGCTCCGACCGTCCCGCGTGCCCGCGGCCAGGGTCTGGGCTCTCGGCCGAGCGGGGCGCCCACCCGCCGGGGCTGGCGCCCGGGCAACGCGGGACGGGGCGTGACAGCACAGAGGCGGCGCGCTGGGCCGGGGCCCTCGGCCGGAGCCATGGCAACGGGGCCCTGGCGACGTGGTGCCCACCGTCGTCCGCATCCTATGGCCTGGGCATGGGACACGGGGCCGCCAGGGCTGAGCTCTACCCGAGCCCTGTCTGTTCAGTGACAGGGTCTCGAGCTTGTGATCCTCCTGGGCTTACATGGCCTACATGGTCTACTGCCGCCCTTTGATCTTTTTGCCCTTACATCACTGAGTTGCTTAGCGCCTCACCCTTGCTGAGGCTGGCTTTGAACTCGTGATTCTTCTGTCTCAGCCTCCCTAAGTGTTGGGATTACAGGCTTGAGCCACTGTGCCTAGCTACCTTTTTTATTTTTTTGAGGTAGGATCTCATTAAGTTACCCAGGCTGGCCTTGAATTTACAATCCTGATTACAGACGTGTGCCCCCATGCCCAGTTTTGGCCATTTTAATGATTTCATTAATCCTGTAGGATTTGGAATGTATGCTAGTATTTCTGGGTAGGAAAAATGGAGTTAATGACCAAGATGGCTGTAGTTATGTCAAACTGGATTCCTACACAGGGGAGCAGGACCTACCCACCCTGGACGGCCCCAGGCCAGCATGCCCTCAGCCGAGGTTAGCAGGGAGGGTAACAGCTGGCACTGACACTGTCACATATTCATTGCCTGGGATATGACCAGGGAAGGTTTCAGGGGTTCAGAAAGAGCCATTAGTGGGATGAGGACACAAAGAAACTTTGTTGAGGCCAAGATAGTTTCCTAGAGGGCTAACCCCAGGAGCTGAGTCTCTGGAGGGCCTGGAGCAGGGAATCTGACACCAGGACCAGGAAGAACTGCTGTGCATCAGAATTGGTCAGGCTCGGGAAATCTCAACTATAAGGAAACAACCCAGAGAGGTGAAGTACCTGGGTGAGCCCTTTGTCTAGGAATTACAGGGCCTCCTCCACCCCAGCTAATAGGGAAATAGGTCTGATGACAGAGATTATGTTTACAGTAAGTTGTGACAAATCATGGATTCAGAGGCGGCTCTCAAAACAGTCCTAGTGACCATTTCCCTAACACTCAAGTGAAGTGAGGGTAAGATGGACCCTCTTGGGCTGGGGATATAGCTCAGTTGGTAGAGTGCTTGCTTTGCATGCACAAGGCCCTGGGTTCAACCCCAGCACCACCAAAACAAAACAAAAAACAAAAACTCTGCCCCAAGTCTCCCCACTGTAAGAGGACCCCTGGGCCTTGCCTTATAAGGTCTGTCCCTCCCTCAACTTATCCAGAAAAACTCATAGTAATTATCCATTTACCACAAAATTCCTTTTTTGATTTGGGGACATTGAGACCCTCCCTTCCTTCTCCCACATTAGGTTTAAGCCGGAGAATGCACTAGAAGCCCTAAGCACCTGGCTCCTCGGTTCCAGACTACAACTGCAGAGCTCCACAGGAGATTCAAGGAGAGGGCTGTGGGACACACCCTGGGAGGGGAGCGGCAGAGTGGGCCAGGGGAGGCTGCACTTGGATGACTCAGACTCCGGAGGGAGGGCGCCCGCGGCGGTCCCAGCCCCTCCCCGGCCCTCCCCCTTCTCCGCCTCGGGCTTGAGCGACAGCCAGGAAAGGGAGACCCGGGAGGGGCGTGGCAGCTCTGCAGGCTCCGCGCACCCCCGGGAATTCCCCTCAGGCCAATCTTCCGGCTGCCGGGAGCCCCCTCAAGGTCAGGTAGGAGGCGCGAACTTCCGCCACTACCGAGCACTCCAGAGCCACGCGAAGCGCAGTGGGAATGGCAAGCCCTCGGCACCCGGTGTCTGTGCGCGCGGTGGCCCTGGTGCAGGTGCAGCGGCTCCAGGTGCGACCGCACTGGGTCTCCGAGTCCTAAGGGGAGGAGGAGGAGCGGGTGTAGGCCAGCTTCCAAGGCACCCACTTTTCCTCACCAGACGTTCGCCTTTTCCGTGCGCTGGTCTGACGGCAACGACACCTTTGTGCGCAGGAGCTGGAACGAGTTCAGACAGCTGCAGGTAGGTGACCCGGGCACGGGGCCTCCCGGTACCCACCAGAGACCCTTCCTGCCCGTTTGGGCTTCCAGCTCTGTGATCCCCGCGAGGGACCCCCGACTTCCTAGGGACTATGCTGGGCTCTCGTAGTCCACGTCCGCCTCTTCCCTGCAGAAGACCCTCAAGGACACTTTTCCGGTGGAGGCGGGCCTGCTGCGGAGATCCGACCGCATTCTTCCTAAGCTTCCTGGTCAGGCTGGCGAGGGTCCCAGGGGAGCAGGAGGGAAAGCCTGGCGGGGCCGCGACACCACAGCACATACTTCTTGCGCCCACAGATGCACCGTTGCTGGCGCGCGGGGGGCGCACGGGCCGCGGTCTGGCGCGCCTGCGGCTGCTGGATGCCTATGCGCGGGCGCTGTTGGCGACCGCAGAGCGGGTATCCCGGAGCCTGGCGCTCACCAGCTTCTTCGCACCACAACCCCTGGACCTGGAGCCCGTGCTGCCTCCTGGAAGGTGCCTAACCTACCCCCGACCCATGTTGGCAGGGCCCCGAGGGCTGTGTTGGCTGGTTGGGGTGTGGGGCCCATTCCCACCCTGGCTACCCACTCAGCCTTTGGGCTGCCCTCCTCAGCCTGGTGATCCTGTCTGCCCCAGAGGAGCCTTTGTCACGCCCTGCGGACAGCCTTGCCATCCACAGCCTGCAGGCCCAGAGGCTGCGCTGCTTGCAGCCCTTCCACACCCAGGACACGCAGGGCAGGCCTTTCCTTGCAGGAGCCCAGGAAAACCTGGACGTACTACTGCGACACCCCTCAGGTAGGGCCACAGGAACCTGAGGCCTTCTGAATCTGAGCAGATGCCAGGGTCTGAGCCTTGCCCCCACCTTTCACACAGGTTGGTGGCTGGTGGAGAATGAGGACCTACAGATGGCCTGGTTTCCAGCTCCCTACCTGGAGGAGGTGGCTCTAGGCCAGAGCAGAGAGGCAGGCCTGACCCTGGGAACCAGCGGTATGAGCCCAATTCTCTTCCTCCAAGCCCACCAATGATGGACCATGTGTGGCCACATCAGGCCAGAGGAAGCACCTGAGCCAGAGGGAGGCGGGAAGTGCCCAGAGTGTGTGCCTGGTGCCCACAGCTAAGCCCGCAGGAAGGTGGGACTCTGGCTGCTGCAGCTCTTGACCCCGAGCTCATCCCCAGGGGCCCAGTTCTGTGCTTCCCGTGCCTATGAAGGCAGCCGAGCTGACGAGCTGTCAGTGCCTGTGGGGGCGTGTGTTCGTGTGTTGGAAACTTCAGACCGCGGCTGGTGGCTGTGCAGGTGTGTGGGGGAAGGACCTTGGTGGGCTCAGACTAGCAGGGGTACCCCACCCCTGACCCAGCCCTCTCTGCCTCACAGGTATGGTGGCAAGACTGGTCTGCTCCCCGCAGTGCTGCTGCAGCCTGAAGGGCTGGGTGCACTCCTGAGGGGGACAGGGATTCTTGGTGAGGACACAGCAGAAGAGGCCACCACCACTCCCCCTGCTGTGCCCACCCGCCCCCCACTGAGTGCCATTCAGAGCCGCTGTTGTACCATTACTCGCAGGGCACTGGGGAGGGCCCCAGGGGCCCCGCACCCCCCAGTGTGTATATGACTCTGCAAGCTTGCAGTGTGCCCTGATCACGAAGCCCTAGGCCAGATGATCCAGCTCCCCAGGCCTGGCCAAGGGTGGGACTCCCTGCCTGGCTGGGCAGGAGGGTCTACTTTCCCATTCCTCTGAGTAAATTTCTGAATGACTCAATCCAGTCTCACTTTGTTGAGGCAGGGCAGGAGCTGCCTGCTGGGTCGAGACCATCAGGGGCTAAAGTGCATCCCTGGTTAGTCAAGGTTGTGGCTAGGGACCTTGGAGACGACAGCTCAGATCCACACACAGGATAGAAAAGTACATCTTTATGAGTCTCAGAGAGCTGGGGGGTAGCAGAGAGGGGAGACAGCTTCATGTTGTGCCATAAGAAATCCAAGAAGGTGGCTGCCTGCAGCGTCCGGCTAAGTCTCTGAAAATGCCGCTCTGGGGACAACAGGAGGAAGTCAGGAGGTCCAGGCACCCACGAGACTCCCCTGCCCTGGCTGTGCCCACATACCAGTGTAGGGCAGCAGGGCCTCCAGTGCAGCACGCACGCCCTGGTAAGCCAGCAGCTCTTCAGGGGCTTCGTGTTGCAGCAGAACACCCAGCACAGCCTGGGCTTCATGGCAATGGCGAGAGTTGGTGTTCCATGTGACGCAGAAGCGCAGCAGGGCCTCTGTGGGCATAAGGGACAGTCACACTGCCTGCCAAACCATTCTACCCTGCCCAGCAGGCCACCCCCAAGTAGCCCTTTCCCGCCTGCTCAGGACCTTTCTGGTCTCGCCTCAATCTCAGCATGGTGGCTTCCAACTTCTCACAGGCTTCAGGGTCCCTCCGGATGGCTACGGGAGGAGGGCACTCGAGTTCCAGGAAGGGATTCAACAGTTACCCAAGTCCCCCCCACCCCTTGGAGCAGCAGGCACTGACCCTGGATAACAGTCAGCACAGTATGGGGCCGATCCAGGGAGATGGCCAGGCCCAGGGCCCGCAGGTACCGCTTCTCATGGAGCAGGTTGTCCAGCTCTTGCTGCCTGGTGGGGGACAGAAGGACAGGGCCACTCAGGGACCCTGGCTGGGGCTGAAGTTGGAGTCCAATGGTGTGGGCCTGAATTCCCACTGGAGTGAACCCTCCCAGCCAGTTTCCCTGTGCCACAGAGCAGGGGTGTGCAGACTGCACAGACCGCAGGGAGGGGTGCTGGGACTGAGCCCAGACCTACCTCACCACCTGCTCCTCCCGCTTGGCTTGCTCCTCCGCCTGCTCTGCCTCAGTCACATCCTGGGATCAGATAACGGTCAGACAAGCCTCCAAGCTGGCCCCCAACCCACCCTGCCCCTCAGGACCCACAACCTTCCACAGAATGACGCGTGAGTCGCTGGCCCCGGTGAGGGCGCGGTCGTCCAGCCGGCTGCAGTGCAGCCCCCAGACCTTGTCCTCATGGGCATCCAGTGTCCGCACACACTCGTTACTCTTGATGGTCCAAAGCTTCACGAGGCCATCAGAGCCACTGGGTTTGGGATTGGGAAGGGCTGACTGTAGGGGCCTGCCTGCCACCCCATCCCACCCTACCTGCGCCCAGCGTCTCACCTAGACAGCAGCTGTGTCCCACGGCTCACAAAGGCCACCTTCAGTACTGAAGCATCATGCCCCTCAAAAGTCTGTGGGGAACAGGGGGAAGGTGTGAGACTGCAACAGGTGGGAGGGGCCGCATCCGGGGACGCTGCTCACCTTGAGACAGCTAAGATCCTGCAGTGCCCAGAGTTTGATGGTGCCATCAGCTGAGGCTGTGGCCAGCACCTGGTCCATGGGCGAGAACTGGACACACCAGAGGCCACGCCGGTGACCAGAGAAAACACCTAGTAGCTGGAACTGTGGCAGGGCCCACAGCTTGGCTGTGCGGTCCTGAGAGCCTGTGGCCAGCAGCTTGTCATTGGGGGCAACGGCCACGCTGTTGATATCCTGGTGAGGGAGCAGGTGGCAGCTCAGACCTCTATCCCAGCATGGGTTCAGCCCCAGCTCCACCCAATGTCCAATGTGGTCACCTTGTCATGGCAGCGCTGGGTGGCCTGGGCCTGCAGCAGGATGGGGCCACTATCTGGGGCTGTGCTCTTGGACAGCAGGGCTTCTGGGAGGGGCCACAACTTCACAGTGCAGTCCTGGCTGCCCGTCACTAGGAAGGATTCTTTTAGCCTATAGCCCAACAGGGGAGGGGAGAGAGAGTTAAGGCTGGACGGTACTGTCTGCCAGCACACACAGGTCTGGTCTGCCATACCATGGTCCAGAGCAGAGAGACTGTCCCAGGGCATTGCCCCCAAATACCTCTGGTCCTCCCCTTGCCACACCTACTCTCAATGCCACCGTGTGCAGCAACTGGACCCATGTTAAATGCTGGATCCCTTTCTCCACCTGGACCTTGCTCTTTCAATTCTCCACTTCTTCCCTCCTTGGCCCACTTTGTCCCAAGGCTACTAGTAAGGATTCCCTCCCCATAACAACCCGGGTCCTCTGGGCCTGATCTCTGCTCCACTCCTGGCCTAGAATCTCACAGTTAAGGCCAAAGCCATTGCTTCCCCTCCCTGGCTGGAACCCCATTATTAGGCCTGAGCCTCCACCTCCTCTGATATTGCTGGATCCAGCCCTGTCCCACTACCTGGAGCAGCAAATGGTGCCCACACTGTGTGTGTGCCCAGAGCCCTGGGCCACACAGGCCACCTGGCCAGCTTTGTTCATCCTCCAGATGCGGACACTTTGATCCTGGGATGGGAAGAGTTGAGGAAAGAAGTTGGGCCATGGTCCTATTGCCTTGGTTTCCCCACATGGGAGCCCTGCACCTCCACATCTCTCAGGAGGCCTTACCTTGGCACAGCTGGCAAAGAGCCACCCCTTCCGGAAAACATCCAGGGCCAGGACAATGTCTGGTGGGGAGAGTGTCAGAAGTTAATATGGCAAGATGGCATCGGGGTGAAGAGGCAACCAAACCCAGGCATCAAAACCAGTATCATGAGCTCCACTTGCCTGTGTGGCCATGAAGGATCTGGCAGGCTGATGTCTGCAGCTCAAATACTTTCAGGCAGGGGCTATTGGAGGCCACAACAATGTGGGAGTCCTTGGGCCCAAGGAAGCGGACGTCCAATACCTCCTCACTGTAGCCAGCAAACTGCAGGAGGCAAGAACCCAAGCTGGGACTTGTGTTGAGTGGAGGGCTGCTTGGTGTCCCCAGCCCTGGGCTGCAGGGGCAGGCACTCACCTGCTTCTGCAGCTGCAGGGAGTGTGCCTCATAGAGCAGCAGGTTATGGTCGGCAGTGACACTGAGGAGCAGGCCAGCGGTGCGGGCCAGGACACAATGGGTCAGTTCCTGCCCAGGGCCTGGCAGCTGTGGCTGGGCGTATACACACTGCCCAGAAGCTGCCTCCCACACACGCAGCGTGCCTGTGCAGGGAAAAAGGAGCTGCTATTAGGCTTGCAGGCCTCCCCCAGCTCTGTGGTCAGCCTGTGGTCAGCCTGTGGCCAGCCCCACACACCTTGGTCACCAGCAGTCAGGAAATGCAGGCCTGAATTCTTCATACCCAGTGCAGGTACTGGCTCCTCAGGCAATAGCACAGCAGCCTCCACACTCTGGGGATGAGCTGGGTCAAAGACTGCTGCCACCCTCCCCTCAATCCCCTGTCCAACTCATTGGCCCTGGCCTACAGGTGCCCCCACCTCAAACACTGGCACAGTCCTTGTGGCCTGGCAGCTCTGAAGGTCCCAGAGAATGCAGATCTTGTCACGGCCAGAGCTGTGGAGAGACAGTCCCTTTAGTTCCACAGTCCCAGTCTTGGTTCCCACTGTCTGAGCCCCCACTTGCTCCCAAGGGTCATGTGGTCTGCCACTGACCTGAGCATGGTATGGCCATCAGCACTAAAGGTCAGTGAAGTGACAGCACTGTAGTGGGCAGTTAGCACAGCCAGGCACGAGCGGTCCTGCAGTGACCACACGCGGATGGCAGCGTCTGCAGCTGAGGAGAAGAGCAGCAGGCGGGTGGGGTCCGGGTGGAAGGCCACCAAACTGCAGGCAGGTGGGGGATAGGTGAGCTGTGCTACCCAAGGTTGGTGCCTCTGTCCACCCACTCTCCACCGCCCCCACTCACTGCACAACACCAGGAGAGCCCCGAAGGTGGTGTGTCCCATAGTGCCGCACGACATCCCAGACACGCACAGCCCCGTCACAGCCACCTGCAAGAACATGTGAAGTCGAGGGGGTGGTGTGTCCAAAGTCCCTGCCCTGTGTCCTCCAGCCCACCTGCCCAGCCGAGGCCCTACCTGTGGCTAGCAGTGTGGAGGTGGGGTCAAAGGCCATGGTGGCCACAGGAGCAGTATGTACTGCCTTCCATAGGCGGGTGATGCTGCCTTCTCGCCAGGCCCACTGAACCAGCAGCAGTGCCCGGCTGGCTGTCACCAGCACCTGGGGAATGTGCAGTTCAGCTGACAGGTGAGTATCCTGTCCACCTGCGGTGTGGGAGAGAAGCCACAGAGCTCACTTCCCACCCCTGCCCCACATGCCTCATCATCTGGGCTGAGGGCGAAGGCAGTGATGTCTTCTTGGTCCTCCTGAGAAAGAGCAAGAGCACACAGCACCATGAGAAAGGGCTGCCCCTCCCACCAGCCCCTCCCACCTGTTCACCTCCCCTTACCTGCTCCAGGCTCTGTAGCACAGCTCCAGAGGCCACATCCAGGATGTTAACCCTGGTACCACAGACGCAGAAGAGGTGCTGGCCAGGCTGGTCCAGCTGGACACAGAGAGGTCTTAATCAAGGAAATGCTGGGCACCTGCTGCCTGTCCCACCTACCACCCCACCTGTCCCTGGGGCTGGTACCTGTACTTTCCCACCCTTGTAGAAAGGCTCCATCTTGCGCTCAATAGCATAGCTGGAAAGAGAACCAGGGGAGTGAAAGATGGCCACCTCCGTGACCCCAGTGCCCAGCCTTGTGCTGGGTGCTGTTCCAAAGGTGAACCCAACAATCCCTTGCCCTTGCAGACCTCCTGGGCAACTCTGTGGGTGGGTGTTGCTATTCCCATGTTACAGACAGGTTGAGACCCTGAGCTGATTAGTGATCCATGTGGGGTCCTGCAGCAGGGAGAGGTGGGCCTGAGTCAGATGAATGGAGCTGGACAGCCCAGTCTTCTGAGCAGGGGCCTTGGGGATCCCTAGGGAACCATCTCTCCAGTCTTCACTCCGGAAGTCCAGCACACCCCTTCTCCATCCTGGATCCCTCCCATAGCCCTAGCCTCACCCGATCCCACACCCAAGCAGGAGTCACTCCTATGACCCTGCTCTTGCTGTCTTCTCCCCCCCTCTACTGCTTCCACCTGGTCCAGGGTAGTGCGGTCTCCCCGGACAGCAGTTCCAGTCTCTTCTCTGGGCACTCTATCTACTCTCTCAGTCATGCTGCCAATTACCCTCCCATCCCCCTAGCACCGGGAGAATTGAACCCAGGACACTCTACCAGTGAGCTACATCCCCAGCCCTTTTTAAATTTTTTTTATTTTTATTTTTATTTTTATTGTTTGGTACCAGGGATTGAACTCAGGGGCACTCGACCACTGAGCCACATCCCAGCCCTATTTTGTGTTTTATGTAGAGACAGGGTCTCTCTGAGTTGCTTAGCGCCTCACCATTGCTGAGGCTGGCTTTGAACTCGCGATCCTCCTGTCTCAGCCTCCCTAAGTGCTGGGATTACAGGCTTGCGCCACCGCGCCCAGCTCCCAGCCCTTTTTATTTTGAGACAGGGTCTCACTAAGTTGCTCAGATCCTTGACAAGTTGCTGAAGCTGGCCTCAAACTTACAATACTCCTGCCTCAGTCTCCCAAGTCCTACCACTGTGCCTGGTGATACCAGTTATTTTGTAGAGCCACTGATTATACTACAGCCTTATTTAAAACCTTCTCTCTCTCTTTTCTTTTTTTGTACCAGGGCTTGAACTCAGGGGCACTCAACCACTGAGCCACATCCCCAGCCCTATTTTGTGTTTTATGTAGAGACAGGGTCTCATTGAGTTGCTTAGCACCTCGCCGTTGCTGAGGCTGGCTTTGAACTTGCGATTCTCCTGTCTCAGCCTCCCTAAGTGCTGGGATTACAGGCTTGAGTCACCGCGCCCGGCTCCTATTTTGTGTTTTATGTAGAGACAGGGTCTCACTGAGTTGCTTAGTGCCTCGCTGTTGCTGAGGCTGGCTTTGAACTCACGATTCTCCTGCCTCAGCCTCCCTAAGTGCTGGGATTACAGGCCTGCGCCACCACACCCAGCTAACCTTCTCTTTCCTTACATGTTCCAAACCTTGCTCCTGCCCACCCTTCCTCTCACAGCCCACACTGCAGACTCCTGGCTCCTGGCTCAGCCCTTGTGACAGGTCTTCTGTCTTTTGCCTGTGACCAGGGTCCCCCCAGATTCCAACATTCAGCTAACTTCCCTTCTGGGAAGCCAGCTTGCCAAGATGGAACCAATCCCATCCTCTGAACCCAGATAACCCCCCAACAGAAGTGGTGCTAGCACAGCCTTTCCTTTGCTAGTGCTCGTCACAACTCAATCCCCTTAGGCACGGATGGAAATGATTTCTGCCATGAAACTGTGTGTTACCGGGTCAGGGCTGAGTGGGTCCCTAGCCCGGCACTAAGCTCTAGGTGTTGCTGTTCAGCACAAGCTGGGGAACTGAACGAAAACAGGACTCAGGGCCCCCGGCCACTGCAGACCCACACACCTATGGTTTTCCGCTCCCGGGAGAAGCAAGACCACAGGTGAGCGCTCCCAGGCAACCTGTCCACGGGAGGCTGCCCGTCTCCCACAACCATCCAGACCAGCCCCGACAGGTGCTCAGCTCCCCCCTTCCCCCAGGGCATCCCGCCCCCACTCCACGCCCCTAAAACTGGCTCCTCATTTAGATACCAGACGCTCGCTGCGCCCAGCCGGCCGCCCCTCCCGACAGCAGTCGGTGCCGGCTGTCCAGCCGCTACCACCGCAGCCTGGCCCACGACTCCACAGGCTGGGTGCCTCCCCGCCCCGAAAGCGCGCTCGGTCCGCGCGAACCCCTCTCCCGCCCTGGGCTTACTTCGCCTTGAAGCGGCCCACTCCGGACGCGGCCTCAGCCATGTCGCCGCCGTCCCTGCGGCCAGGATCAGCCGCCGCCGCCGCCGCGTGTGGCCGGCCAGCGCGCCACTCCTCACTCCCGTCGCGCTGCTGATGGCGTCACCGCCGACGATTACTGTGACGTCATCAGCACAGCACGCTGGGCGCCATCTTTGCCGTGGGCAGTAGCTGATGCGTCCGGAAACGGAAGACGTCCGGGAAGTTTCCGTTCTGAATGGTGGGGTGTGGAGGGGCGCAGCCCGGGCCAAGCAAGTAGCCCCACGAAGTGCTCGTGTCGCCCATGACGTTGCTTTTTCATGGAACTTTATTTTCTATTTTTTTGTTATTGGGGGTTAAACTTCCGTGGCGTGGGCGCGGTGGCGCACGCCTGTAATCTGAGACTCGTGAGCCTGAGGCAGGAGAATCGCAAGTTGGAGGCCAGCCTGAGCAACTAGCGAGCGGGGCGGGCATTTAGAAGTGTTTCCTCCCACTTTTTTTGGGTAGAGCCAAACAGTCATGAACCATGGACATGAACCATTTAATCCATATAAGTGCCCCAGATAAACGCACTAATTGGGTATTTCCAGAGGCATTCAAATATTTGAGTACTCTGTGTGCAAAACGCTGCCTTAGGCACTTGCAGACCCCAGGAAGAAAAACTTCCTGCCCTAGAGTAGCTCTGCAATGGGCAGGAGTAGGGGTGAGGGCGGATCTGGGAAGAAGGGAGTAATCTTACTAGTTAAAGGTTGGGGTTTTGAAAATACAGGTTAGCAAGGGATGAGGCAGAGGGCAGAAGTGCAGTTTTTTGTTGCTGTTATTTTGGCACCAGGCATTGAACTCGGGTGCTTGACCACTGAGCCACGTCCCCAGCCCTATTTTGTGTTTTATTTTTTTATTTTTATTTTTGGTACTGGAGATTGAACTCAGGGGCACTCGACCACTGAGCCACATCCCCAGCCCTATTTTGTGTTTTATGTAGACACACGGTCTCACTGAATTGCTTAGCCCCTCCCTCTTGCTGAGGCTGGCTTTGAACTCGCAATCCTCCTGTTTCAGCATCCCAAAGTGCTGGGATTACAGTCGTGCACCACCGCGCCCGGCTGGAAGTGCAGTTTTAAATGGGGCGCTGCCGGCGGCTTCATTGCGAAGATGACACCTGAGCAACTTAGAGATCAAGTTTCGGACTGAGGGACTGCCACTGCAGTGGCCTGCAGAGATCGGTGTGGCTGTGGGAACCAGTGCAGGGGAGATTGCTAGAGACTGAACCCAGGGCATCACCACGCTAGGCCACTGAGCTCCAGCCCCAAGGGAGATTTTTTTTTTTTTTTTTTTAAATATATATTTTTTTAGTTGTAGATGGACACAATATCTTTATTTTTATTTATTTTATGTGGTGCTGAGGATCGAACCCAGTGCCTCATGTATGCGAGGCGAGCACTCTACCACTGAGCCACAATCCCAGCCCCCCAAGGGAGATTTTTTTACAAAATATTTATTTTTTAGTTGTAGGTGGACAGAATATCTTTTTTATTTTTATGTGATGCTGAGGATCGAACCCAGTGCCTCCCGCGTGCTAGGCGAGCACTCAACCACTGCGCCATAACCCCAGCCCCCCAAAGGAGATTCTTAAGAAGGGCAGAGAGGATGCAGGTGCTTCTGAGTTGCTGTGAGGAGCTGGCTTTTCCTGAGTTCCCGGTTTGGAGCTATTCATGCTACTGGCTATGAAACTTGTAAAACATTGGTAAGAAGCAACTGGAAGCCGGGTGTGGTGGTGCACGCCTGTAATCCCAGCACATAGGGAGGCTGAGACAGGAGGATCACGAGTTCAAAGCCAGCCTCAGCAATGGCGAGATGCTAAGCAACTCAGAGAGACCCTGTCTCTACATGAAACACAAAATAGGGCTGAGACTCAGTGGTCGAGTGCCCCTGAGTACAAAAAAAAAAAAGAAAAGAAAAGAAAAAAGAAGCAAGTGGGACTGGGAAGAGATGCTGAGACAAAATAGACAAATGAAGAGCGAGGGGGCCTGGGGAAGTGGGCAGGGGCACAGAGTATAAGACTAGCAGGCACAGAGGCGGTGAGATGGGCCCGGCCTGGGCTCAGCGTTTATTTGCCCTTGTATTTACAAGGCACGCTGGCCCTGGGTCCCCCACACCTCAGCGTCAGTACTGCCCACTGGGGTGGCGTCAGCCTCCTCTTGCACGGTGCCCAGGAGCAGGGCGTCATCCTCCTCCAGGAAGTTGCCTAGCTGGGCCAGTTGCCGGCGGATGAGGTTGGTGGTGCGGTGCACCCGGCGCACACGCCGCAGCAGACTTAGGAGCAGAGTCCGGCTGCGCTCCTGGCGCTCGCTCCAGGCCTCGCGCAGCTCTCGGTAGCAGTTGTGGTGCGCGCGTTCGGCTGGGCTCAGGGTGGCCCCGCAGCCTAAGAGGCAGAGCTGCTCACCACCTTGCTGGCAGTGCTGCCGGTGCTCAGCCAGGTCTCCACGTGGCACTCGCGCAGAGCAGCCTTGGTTGGGGCAGGCCATCAGCTCGAAGGGGCATGAGTCCTGATGCCCCTTGCGATGGGCCAGGGGACATGTCACCGAACAGCCAGCCTCAGCGTTCTTGCACTGGGGGGTGTGAGAGATCTTTGTGTGACCCAAACCTATTGGGCCCTGCCAGACCAGACCAGGTTGGGCATTTGCCAGCTGGTTCCTCCTGCCCCCAGTTCCATATCTGACCACTGACCAAGAACCAGTGGACTAGGAACCTCCCAAGCTTTCCTGATTCTAGAACAGATAGGTAGGTGGGAAGAACTCAGGGGTTCAGAGAAGGACCACAGACCTGAGTCTTGGAGAACAGGGAGGTATGTAGCTGGGTTGGTCTGGTATGTTTGCCACTTTTTTGGAGGGGGCGGGGGTGGTGCTGGGGTTTGAACCCAGGCTTTGCATATGCTGAGGATGCACTCAACTACTGAGCTACATTCCCAGGCTTTTTTTTTTTTTTTTTTTTAGAAGCCTTGGTTTTCTCATCTGTAAAATCAGGGCTGGAGACTAATGCCCATACACAAGGCACTTCACTAAAAATCCTCTAGCGTCTCCATTTTATAGTTGAGGCCCCAAGGGCTCAGAAAAGTTAAGTAACTTGCCCAAGGTCACACAGGTAAGTGGTATGTGATTCAAACCTAGGCAGGTCTTCTGATGCCTGGGCTGCACTTGGTTTTCCTTGAAGAGAGCATTCTCCTAGGCCCTGGCTTTGCTCCACCCAAGGGTGATGGGTTTGAGTACTTTGAGCTACCTTGACTTCTAGGCGGCCAATGGTTTTCCGAAGTCTGTTCACATGGACCATCTTTTTCCTTTTCACCTCTTTCCTGCAGCATGGACAGGTGTTTTGTCTGGAAAGAGACCAGTATGTGTGGGGTGAGAAGGAAGCAGAGTGACATGACCATAGGGACAGATCTTCAAGGGGTGACCCAAAGGGTCTTTTCTCTCCAGCTGAGGAGGTATGACCACCACAGGGTTAGGGGACCCACACATTTTAGCA